>RYFJ01001329.1:0-536322 GCA_003991445.1 Oryza meyeriana var. granulata | reverse complement strand
CAATTTGTACAGTATGGGAAGTAGCTTTGAAATATCTGCTTATTTGCTCAGGCAATGGACAGAGTTTAAAAGAGTTGATCGTTGATTAAGGAGAAATGATGAGGGCAGTCGGCGATGGATATACTATTAGCCGTTCACTATGGTCTATCGGATGGCATGTCAGTGGATCTACCGGGTGACGTATAGTTAGTATATGGCATTGAGGAGTTTTTACATGGAGATAAATCGGTCTAGGAGAATTTTTTGCAGAATCAGTTGATGCAATGATGATTATAATTAATGCAGATGAACTTGAAGATTTGGGTCAGAATCGGATAAGCGGCGTTGGAATAGGATAGGAAAAATAAGGCTAAGGCAGTCGGCATAAAAAAGGTGGTGAATAGTTATTTGCCGAGTTAGATTATTGTGTGGAGTTGATTTTCGATGGGGTCAGAGATAATAAGTTTGGAACTGGTCGCCTATTGGGCAAGGGCTATCGGATTTTAATGTGTGTGCCTTGGTAAGCCTATGGTATTAGAAGATTTGATGGAGGGTTTTGTAAAGGCACTTACGAAATATTAGAGAAATTTTTGGTTTGGATCATTCTTAAATAGGTAAGTGTGGAATTTCTAATATCCGGAAAGCCAATGTTTTTGCATCGCCTAAAGATAGCCGATATCAATCGATATCGCCTTTAGATCAAGCAAACAGCAAATTATCGGGGCGGAAGTAGGCAGCAGAGCCGATTAGAATATTACAGTAAATTAAATATGTTTCAGGAGGCCATCGTCATTAATTTACTGAATTTTGGATCGTTTTGATTGCATGCAAGCGGATTTGGTCAATTTCATTTGATGGCCCGGATGTCGTCTTCATCGGACCGCCGCGGATGGTTTTCAAGTTTTTGCGCCGATGAATGACTTGACGCACCGTCGCTACGACCTTATTCTTGGTCTTGGATGGTTTGCGGCAGGCCGATAAGCTGGGACTGTGGCTTTCAAGATCCTTGCGACTTTTTCAAGTTCTACCAGGCAAATCGGCACCTCCTTCTTCTTTCAGTTGATCTAGCTTGGGTTGGAGCTCTTGGGGGGCGGCTGCATGTCATCAAGTCTTTTCTTCTCTATCTGAGCTAGCTACCAGCCGATCGCTTGGATGTCTTCGGTGATCTTCTGTTGGTCAACGCGATCGGCCTATGCGCTGTCTAAGCTTGATGAGTTTAAACCTATGAGACTCCAGGTATGCTGCGGGTTGTTAACGCGTCGACAATAGTTCTTCGGGCAGATGGTGTTCAATTTTCTGTGAGTCTGCCGAATCGGCCCATAGTCTTCCACTAGCCGCATCAATTGGGTTTTCCTGCCGCTGTTGATGCTTGTTAAAATAATCGCACACATCAAGCTGGGCAAACGACGGTTTGGTTTGCTGCGCTGGTGGCTGTTTCGTCTTCTGCCTCCAAGTACTTGCCGATGTCAAAGGAAACAAATTGGCTAAGGACTACAAAATTGGCATCGGTAAAAGGATCAGTAAAAGGTTAAAAGTGAAGTTGGGCGTGAGGGGATACCTGAGGAAGGACATCCGGCAGATCGGGTGACATCGGCTTCAGTGAGATGAATGGATGTTCTTCAGAGGGGCGATGTCAGCGATTGGAATAGGAGCAGTCTCTGTCGACGGTTGGAGGACTTGGTACCGAGAGTGGGGCAGCTGGAGAAGCCATCGGCTTCAGTGATTGGAGGGATGTCAAGAGGAGTGTTGAGGTTCTGGAGCGATGACTCGAGCTGAAAATGAAGCTGGTAAGATATGAGTGGAAAGCTGGGTAATAATATTGAGACTTGACGCATACCTGAGGAGATGAGGGAGCTGATGTTGTTTGAAGAGAAGGTGGCGTCGGGGCAATGACATCGGCATCGGTTTTCTCCTTCTTTGAGGAGGGGCGATGCGCTAACTTCTTCCGTTTTTGTCCCATCGGCCGAGGCGTCTTGAGGAGAGCCGATGGAGATGGAGCGTCGTGCCCTAAGTTTGGAGTGGCCGATAGAGGTTGATATCGAATCGGCCGACCGCTGTTGTTTCATCTCATCCAAAGTTTTGGCGAATAGGATATTAAGCGCGCTGCCTCTATCGATGAGGGTTTTCTTTAGCCTGATGTTTCTGACGACCGGGTCCAGGACGAGCGGATAGTGTCCCGGGTGGGAAACCCGATCTGGGTGATCTGCGCGATTGAAGGTGAAGGCCATCTCTGACCAGCGCAGGTATTGGGGGGTGTCCACCGTGGAGACCGTGTTGATGTCGCGCGCTGAAAGCTTCTGTTTGCGCTTGGACTCGTACGCGAGTGGCCCCCCGAAGATATGGTTGAGCTCGGCTTGAGGATCTTGGAAATCATCAGCCAGACCCGAGTCTGGCTTGTCTTTGTCCTTGTCGGCGCCAGATGATGAAGTCTGCTCGGAGGCGAACTTCTTGAGCATATAGCAGTCTTTGGCCGCGTGCTTTCCCTTGGGGTGAAAGGGGCATGGCCCGCTCATGACTTTCTGGTAGTCGTTGTTCCACTGGGGCCGCGACCGACTGCGCTCCATGTTGGCCACTTCGTTGTCCGACTTCCGCTTACGGCTGCCAGACTTGTTTTGAGACGGCTCGTTGTCGGCTTTCGCCTTTTGTTCTTTCTGTTGGGGCTCCTTCTTCTTGTCGAGGGCCTCCGCGACCGCTTCGGCCGAGTCGGCGTATTTGTTGGCCATGTCGAAGAGCGCCCGGACTGTGGATGGTGGCTTCCGAGTGAATTTTGCAATAAGCGGAGCGTCTTTTACCCCTTTGCGAAAGGCGGCGATGACGGCTTCGTCTTTGATGGTTGGAATTTGGTTGCGCTTCTCGGAAAACCTTTTCATGAATTCGCGCAAAGACTCATTTTTCTTCTGGTGCAGTTAATAAAGATCATGCTCCGAAGCGGGTCTGTCGTAGGTCCCCTGGAAGTTAGCGATGAACCGCTCCCTGAGTTGTCTCCAGGAACCGATCGACCGCCTCGGGAGGCCTGTCAGCCATGTCCTCGCTGAGTCGGCTAGCGCGACTGGGAGGTAGTTAGCCATGACTCTGCTGTCGTCCCCAGCAGCCCGAACTGCTAGGGTGTAAACGGTGAGCCAGGACTCGGGGTTTGTCTTGCCGTCGTACTTTTCGATCCTAGTGGGCTTAAAGCCAGTCAGCCACAAGACGTCCTATAGCTCCCGAGTGAAGGCTAGGATGCCTTCATCTTTTTGAGGGCTCCGACTCCGATCTTGGCGATGTAGTCGCTCGTGGTGGATACCGAAGCGCTCGTTTTCGTCTTCCAGTCGGCGGCGTTCATCTTCTTCGCGTTCTTCGCATCGAGCATTTATGGTGTGATGAAGGTCTCGGTGCAGTCGCACTCGGAGGTCTTGATTGGGTCGGCGATCGTACTGGCGATGCCACCGGTTGTCATTATTGGTATTGCCGAGCGTTGTTTGCCGGGACTCTTCGCGTTGCCGACTGGAGCCGGCCGCCCAGCGTCATGTTGATGCAAATGAGCCTACCGCCGGAGAACCCGACCGGTTGGTCGGTATAGCAGTGTCGCTCGACTGCTGTTGCTGCTGATAGGCAGCAGCTATGATCATCGCCTTGATCTTGGCGATAGTCGGAGTAGCCTGATGATCCGGCCCGAGCTGGAGGGTGTCCAGCAGAGTTGCTACGGCCACAACGTTCTGCTGTGGTGTGACGAAGACGTCGTGGTCGCCAATTTTGGTTTGGAGGATCTGTTGCTGAGTGACTCGCCCAGCCTGTCGCAGCTCATTATTGCGGGCTTCGTGGTTGGCCTCCTCTTGTTGTAATCGGCGTGCCTCCTCTTGTCGCTCCTCTTGTAGTCAGCGTACCTCGGAAGGTGGTGTGTTGAAGCATGAAGATCTCGCGGGAGAGGGGGAAGCTTGCCGAATTAAAGTCCGAGCTAGCACTCGAGCCGCTGTCCGACTTGGTGTCGGACTCCGAATAGTTTATCGGAGTGAGAACGACTTCGATCTCTCTAGATCCAATCTCAAACGGCGCTTGGCCGTGTCCAAACTGAATTGCTAGAGATCGGGTCGGCTGCGCGGAATAAAGATGCGCAGTGTCACCGGAGTTGTGTGGGAAATTGACGACCTCTCCCCTTCTCGGCCCAACTCGGGCTGGCTCAAGGCCTAGCGCAAGTCGGACGCCGAAGGAGAGGGTTGTCCCGATGCTCGGCGATGTAAAGGACTGCCGTAGTAGGTCGAGGAAGGAGATCGCGATGTCCTGTGAGCCAACTGGCGCAACGTCGGCTAGTTCCCCGGTTGGCAAGATTGGATCTGCCTCAGCCAAGGTGAGATTGCCGAATTGATCGGCAATGAAGTCTAAGCTCCCGAAGGTAATTGCATCTCCGGGGGAGAACTTGTTGATTGAATCCATCTAATCTTCTGATGGGGAATTCGCCGGGCCCCTACCTAGCGTGCCAACTGTCGATGCTTTGCACTGGCAATAAAACTATGGGGCTACTCGGCGAGGGTGAATTCGGTGGACTGCAGAGGAACACAAGAGAATTATACTGGTTCAGGCCCCCAAGGTGAGGTAATACCCTACGTCCACTTGAGGTGTTATTCCTCTGAGGTGTATGGTGATCGGTGATCTTATTCTCCTTGCCCTGCCTCCCTTTATATACTAGGGGACATGGGTACATGATAAGGATCCCAGCCGGATACGGCCAAGGGATTTCCTTCTTAGAGATAGAGTCCTATCCGACTAAGACTATGCTTTCTTATTATACAAGGCACAGCCTGCCGGGTGCTATCCTATCTCTAATTATATGGTTTGGCCCATCCTCTATCCGAGTGGCCCATCCACTCGGGCGTGGTTGCCACATATGCCCGAGTGGATTGACCGTAGGATCTGCTTGCCCTCCTCGGTGGTGACGCAGTGCATGAGGACCCCGGATGCACTTCTTCGGTACAGGTCTTCTTCGACGACTAAGAAACTCTTGCTTCGACGTTTGATTTGTTCGGCTTCACTGCGATCTTCTGGGAGCTCATCATCTAGGAGGAATGTGAGAACAGGAGTTCGCCAATCTTGACATATGTGCAGCACCTCGTCTGTCACCGGGGTAGGTTCGCCTCCCGACTGCTCCGGCGCTAGTTTCTTCTTGACTGACGGCTCCATGAGTTGCTCGACAAAAATCCCAGTCGGGATTGCCTCTCGCTTGGATCCCATATTTGCCAATTCATCTGCAGCATCATTCTATTATCATAGGATGTGTGTTATCTCCAGCCCGTCGAACTTGTTTTCCAATTTGCGGACTTCCTGGCAGTATGCCGCCATGGTATTGTCAAGACATGTCTAGTCCTTCATGACTTGGTTCACCACGAGTTGAGAATCCCCGCGCACAACCAGTCAACGTATGCCGAGTGATATAACAATGCGGAGCCCGTGGATGAGTGCCTCGTACTCGGCGACATTATGGTAAGCCGGGAAGTGGATTTGTAGAACATACTTGAGTTTTTCATCGGTGGGGGACGTGAGTACGATACCAGCCCCGGCGCTGCTGATCCGTAGAGAACTGTCGAAGTACATTGTCTAGTACTCTAGCTTTTCTGTTGATGTAGGAATTTGAACTTTTGTCCACTTGGCCACGAAGTCGGCTAGAGCTTGTGATTTGATTGCTGTCCGTGGCTGAAAGGTGATGTCGAACGCCATCAACTCAAGCACCCATTTAGCAATTCGGCCGGTGGCCTCGTGGTTCTGCAGGACGTCCCCGAGTGGAAACAATGTGACCACCGTGACTTGATGTGCTTGAAAATAGTGCACCAGCTTTTGGACAGTGATGAGTAGGCCATAGAGCAGCTTCTGTACTTGCGGATATCTCGTCTTCAAGTCGGCAAGGACTTCGCTGACGAAGTAGACAGGCCTTTGGATTTTCTAGATATGACCCTGTTTGGATCGCTCGATCACCAGTATCGTGCTGACTACCTGAGTAGTTGCTGCCAGATATAGCATTAGCGGTTCTTGGGGCATAGGTGACGCCAACACGGGGGGTGATGTGAGAAGTTTCTTGAAGTCTTCGAAGGCTTGCTGGGCTTCAGGAGTCCACTGGAAGTTCTCCCCTTTCTTCAATAACTTGAAAAAGGGCATGCCCCGTTCGCCCAGTCGGGAAATAAACCGGCTGAGTGCCGCCATGTAGCCTGTCAGTTTCTGGACGTCCTTCTAGTTAGTCGGGGGTTCCATATTCTTGATTGCGTTGACTTTCTCTGGGTTGGGCTCGAAGCCACAGTGCGAGACGATGAAGCCGAGTAGCTTGCCGGATGGCACACCGAAGGTGCACTTTTCCAGGTTCAACTTCATCTTGAATCTTCAAAGATTTTGGAAGGTTTCTTCTAGGTCAGCGATGAGGTCTTCTTTGGACTTGGTCTTGATCACCGCGTCGTTGACGTAGGCCTCCACGTTGCGCCCGATCTGAGTGTGGAGACACTGCTGAATTGCGCGTTGATACGTTGCTCCAACGTTTTACAAACCGAACGGCATAGTGATGTAGCAGTACGCTCCAAATAGCGTGATGAAAGATGTTTTTAAGCAGTCCTCCTCCTTCAGGCTGATTTGATGGTATCCCGAGTAACAGTCGAGAAAGCAGAGAAGATCGCACCCCGCAGTTGAATCCACCACCTGGTCAATTCTTGGTAAACCAAATGGGTCTTTAGGGCATGCCTTGTTGAGATCGGTGTAGTCAACGCACATGCACCATTTACCATTTTTCTTCCGAACTAGAACTGGGTTTGCCAGCCAATCCGAGTGATAGACCTCTTTGATGAACCCAGCTGCGAGGAGCTTTGTTATCTCCTCCCGAATAGCATCCTTCCGGTCTTGAGCGAAGCGCCGTAGCCGTTGCTTGACTGGCTTGGTGTCTGTCTTCACGTTGAGGGTGTGCTCGATCACCTCCTTTGGTACGCGTGGCATGTCGGACGGTTTCCATGCGAAGATATCCTTGTTGGCTTGGAGGAATGTGACGAGCGCGTCTTCCTACTTGGGGTCAAGTCCGGTCCCGATTAGAGCAATCTTGGAGGGGTCGGAAGGGTCCAGGGGGATCTTCTTCGTGTCAGAGTCCGCTGAAATTGCCGACTTTGCTGCTTTCTTGGCCAGAACTTGGTCTTCCTCGGCTTCGGTTGTGACGCTTGCCGAATGCTGTTGCGCCCGACTGCCGCCTCTTGGGTCTGAGCCAATTCGCAACTCTCCTTGTCGCAGGTGAAAGCTTGCTTGACGTCGCTGTGGAGGGAGAGGACTCCTGCTGGCCCTAGCATTTTGAGCACCATGTATGTATAGTGCGGTATCGCCATAAACATAGCGAGCGCCGATCGTCCGAGTATCGCGTGGTACGTGGTCTCGAAGTCGGCGAGCACGAAGCAGATGTTCTCTGTGCAGAAGTTATCCCGCGTGCCGAAGGTGATTGGCAAGGTGATCTGCCCGAGTGGGGTTGAAGACAGGCCGGGGATTATCCCATGGAAGGGCACCTTACTCGGCCACAGATCTGAATGAGGAATCTTCATCCCATCCAGGGTCTTGGCGAAGAGGATGTTGAGTGTGCTGCCTCCGTCTATAAGAACCTTCTTCAACTTGATGTTCTTGACGACCGGGTCTAGGACGAGTGGATAACGTCCCGGGTGTGAAACCCGATCTGGGTGGTCTGCGCGAGTGAACGTGAAGGACATTTCTGACCAGCGCAAATATTGGGGGTGTCTGCTGTAGAGATTGAGTTGACGTCGCGTGCTGTGAGCTTCTGCTTTTGCTTGGACTCATATGCAGACGGCCCTCTGAAGATGTGGTTGAGTTCAGCCTGGGGATCTTGAAAATCGTCGGTTGGATCTTGATCTGGCTTGTCTTTGCTTTTGTCGGCGCCAGATGATGAAGCCTGCTCGGAAGCAAACTTCTTGAGCATGAAATAGTCTTTGGCCGTGTGCTTGCCCTTGGGGAAGGGGCATGGCCCGTTCATGACCTTCTGGTAGTCGTTGTTCCGTTGGGGCCGTGACTTAGTTCGCTCCATGCTGGCCACCTCGTTGTCCAACTTCCGCTTGCAGTTGCCGGACTTGTTCTGTGATGGCTCGTTGTCGGCTTTCGCCTTCTAGTCCTTCTGCCGGGACTCCTTCTTCTTGTCGAGGACCTCGGTGATAGCTTCAGCCGAGTCGGCGTATTTGTTCGCCATGTCAAAGAGAGCCTGGACGGACGATGGTGGCTTCCGAGTGAACTTCGCGATGAACGTCTTTTACTCCCTTGCGGAAGGCGGCGATGACGGCCTCGTCCTTGATCATTGGGATTTTGTTGCGTTTCTCAGAGAACCTCTTGATAAAGTCGCGTAGAGACTCGTTCTTCTTTTGGTGGAGCTGATATAGATCATGTTCTAAAGATGGCCTCTCATAGGTCCCTTGGAAGTTAGCGATAAACTGCTCCCTGAGTTCTCCCCAGGAACCGATTGACCACCTCGGGAGCCCTGTTAGCCATGTCCTCGCCGAGTCGGCTAGTGCGACTGGGAGGTAGTTAGCCATGGCTTTGTGGTCACCTCCGGCGGCTCGGATTGCTAGGGTGTATACGGTAAGCCAGGACTCGGGGTTGGTTTTGCCGTCGTACTTCTTGATCCCTGTAGGCTTGAATCCCGATGGCCAATCGATGTCCTGGAGCTCATGAGTGAAAGCTAGAATGCCTTCGTCTTCATGAGGGCTCCGGCTCCTGTTACGGTGGTTATACCGCTCGTGGTTGAGGCCAAAGTGCTCGTAGTCGTCCTCCTGTCGGCGACGCTCATCTTCTTCGCGTTCATGGCGTCGAGCATTGATGGTGTGGTGGAGATCACATTGTAGCCGGACTCGGAGATCTTGGTTAGGCCAGCAATCATACTGGTGGTACCGCCGGTTGTTGTTGTTGGTGTCGCCGAGTGACGTTTGGCACGACTCCTCGTGTTGCTGACTTGAGCCGGCTGCCCGGTGTCGAGCTGATGTAGATGAGCCTACTGTCGGAGAACCCGACCGGTTGGTCGGTACAAGCGTGTCGCCCGACTGCTGTTGCTGCTAGCAGGCCATAGCTGTAATCATCGCCTTGATCTTGGCGATAGTTGGGGTGGCCTGGTGATCAGGCCCCAGCTAGAGTGTGTCCAGCAGGGTTGTAGCAGCCACGACGTTCTATTGTGGCGTGACACGTCGTGGTCGCCGACTTTGGTCTGGAGAATTTGTTGCTGGGTGGCTCGCCCAGCCTTGCGTAGCCCGTTGTTGCGAGCCTCGTGGTTAGCTTCCTCCTGTTGTCGCAGTCGGCGTGCCTCCTCCTACTGATCCTCTTGTACTCGGCATACCTCGGGTGGTGGTGTTGAAGCCATGAAGATCTCGCGGGGTAGGAGAAAATTTGCCAGACTGGAGTCCGAACTAGCGTTTGAACCATTGTTCGACTTGGAGTCGGAATCTGAGTAGTTCATTGGAGTAAGAACAACTCCGACCTCCCTAGATCCAATCTGAAACGGCGCTTGGCCATGTCCAAACTGAATCGCGGGAGATCGGGTTTGCGTGGGAGATTGACGATTTCTCCCCTTCCAAGCCCAACTCAGGCTGTCTCAAGGCCTAGCGCGAGTCGGACGCCAAAGGAGAGAGTTGTCCCTAAGCTCGGCGAAGTTGTAGATCGCTGCATTGGATTGATGATAGCTGGTGCAGCGTCTTGTGAGCCGACTGGCACGGAGTCAGCTGGTTCCTCGGCCGGTTGGATTGGATCTGCTTCGGCGCCAAGGTGAGATTGTCGATCTAGTTGGCGATGAAGTCGAGGCTTCCAAAGGTTATTGTGTCTCCAGGGGAGAACTTGCCGCCGTCGACTCTTGATGTGGGATCCATCGAGATTATAGATGTAGATCTTGCTGAAGCCCCTACCTGGCACACCAACTGTTGATGTTTTACACCGGTAATATAACTATAGGGCTACTCGGCAAGGGGAAACTCGGTGGATTGCAGAGGAACGCAAAGAGATTTTATACTGCTTCAGGCCCTCGATGTGAGGTAATACCCTACGTCCAGTTGTGGTGTTATTCCTCTAAGGAGTTGTGTCGATCAATGATCATCTGCCCTCAAGGGGCGCCCTGCCTCCTCTTATATACTAGGGGATAGGGGTACAAGGTAGGTGTCGATGTTTTACACCGGCAACATGAATATGGGGCTACTCAACGGATGGAAACTCGGTGGATTGCAAAGGAACACGTAGAGATTTTATACTGGTTCAGGCCCTCGATGTGAGGTAATACCCTACGTCTAGTTGTGGTGTTATTCCTTTGAGGATGTATGGTGGTGATTCAGGTGAACCAACTCAACCTGCCCTCAGGGGGCGCCCTGCCTCCCCTTATATACTGGGGGATAGGGTTATAAGGTAGGAGTCCCAACCGGATTACAGCCAAGGGGTCTCCTCTTGGAGATATAACGCACCCAACTAGGACTGTGTTTTCCTTATCGTACAAGGCAAAGTCTGCTAGGGATTACTATATCTCTAATTACAAGGCCAGGCCCATCCTCTATCTGAGTGGCCCATATGCTTGTCATGAGGTACCCGGGGCCCATGGCACCCACAGTAGCCCCTAACACCTTTGTAGTTGAGTCACAGCTGATGCCGACTGCTCATCCTCCACGGTGAAGTCTTCTCGAGTGCATTGCTCCCGAGTACTCTTTGTCCGAGTGCTTCTTCTCCTAAGTCCTGCTTCATGTCAGTTGGCAGCGAGGCTATGAAGGGCTCCATGTAGAAGTATGAATAATGTGCACCGAATAGGCGCACCTAATAGGTGTAGCCCCCGACTTTGTGCTTAATTCTGAAACAATTAAACATAAAGTCAAAGATCTTTAACCTTGTAGTCTTTCCCGAGTAGTATACTACTGGTATATAAGACTCTTCGGTATCATGTCAACTAGAATATGATTTATAGTCTTTGCCGAGTAGCATGCCACTCATATATGGGACTCTTCAGCTTCATGTCAGCTAGAAAGGAGGTTTATAGTCTTTCCCGAGTGGCGTCCCACTCGGAAGTTAGACTCTTCAGCATCGTGTCGTCTGGAATAATGTTGCTCATGGCAACTGTTGGCCAAGCATGTAGGCCGAGTACCACTTTATGAAATTAAATCCATTGCGTGGTCTGGTGTACTCGAGAAAGATACCTGCATCCCCAATTTTAATGAAGACCAGCTTGTGATCCTTATAAGGATATATCCTCAATACCTGGTTGATAAGACAGATACCCAAACACATGTGTTTAGCAATTAGGCCTTCATCGGTTCCTATTGGTAGCATCGGCACTGTGATTTTAACCCAGCCTGCGAGCGGCCCATATTAAGCATGCTACTGTAGAAACTCATATCTTGGTGGACTGCTACCGAATAAGCCGGCCTAAACCAACCTACCCAACGTAGCCCTAGAAAAATAGCATCCATCGCATGTCAGGATGAGCATTTTAGCGTCAATAACCACAATCAGCCAGAGGAATCCTTGTCTGCAAGCCTTTTCGACTTATGTTCTAGATGCAGCTTGGTTGCCACAAATGCCTAAGTAGGTATATTGCAGAATCTGCTTGCCTTCCCCAAGTGTGACGCAGTGCATGAGAACTCCGGATGCACTTTGACGACGTAGATCTTCTCTGACTTTGGTAAAGCCGAATAAGGTACCCAAACCTTGCATTAGCATAGGATTCGGCTGGCAACCCTCATGGGGCGTACCCTATCCAACAGAGTTATGGCCAGATAAGGTACCCAAACATTGCATTAGCATAGGATTCGGCTGGCGACCCTCATGTGGCGTACCTCACCTAGCCGAGTAGTATACGACTCCCAACTAGCGCCGGAGGTCTGTTGTTAGCTCACATGGAGCATAGCTAGGGAAGATGATGTCCCGACTGGCGCGAGTACTCGGTCAGTAGCCCTCATGGAGCATTCCGAGTGATTCTTGGCAGACTTGTCCAGCCCCTGAGCGTAGGAGATAGGCTCGCAGCCCTGAGTTCCTATCACGCGTATTTGGAGCTAGCCCTGCGTTATAAACATATCGAATGAGTAGCAACTGATGATAAAAATAATCACCCAAATAAAATGTATTTTACAATATATGTAAATACGAGTTCTTCCTCTTATTGATATCAATTTCTCCGAGTAGTTGACCCCTTACGTTTAAGCACTCTGCCCGACTAATCATAGCCCCCTAGCGTCGGGAGTTGGCTCATGGCTCTTTCCCAGACACGCGTTTTGGGTGACTTGAGTTCGTCTTTCATGGAGCAAAGTTTCACGGATTAGGATTTATGCTACTCGAATACTTTTGCAATCATTTAAGAGAAAAAAATACAAAAAAGTGCAGCTTGTACACCTATTAGGTGTAAGCGGCTGCGGCATTGCCGAGGCCAAGTGAAGAAATATTTATCAGGAAGCGACTTAGTTGTTCAGTATGTTGGAGTGGGGATGCCATCCTTGCATTTGAGCTTGTGAGCCCCCGAGCATGTCACTTGTTGTTCTAATAATCTTTAGTTGTTGAATGTCGAAGACGGTTGTGACCGACTGCCACAATGAAGCTGTCTGACTTGTGTTTGTGATTCCTAGCTTTAGTCGGGACCGCATCTTCGGTGCCCTCCCGCTTCTTCTATCAGGGTGCCTTCTTGTCATCAAGGGCCTCAGCAACAGCGTCGGCCGAGTCGGCGTACTTGTTCGCCGTATCGAATAAAGTCTTGATAGAGTTGGGAGGCTTCTGAGTGAATTTGGGGATGAACGAGGTGTTTTTGACTCCTTTTCGAAAGGCGGTGATGATGACCTCGTCCTTGCTCTTCGGGATTGAATTCTTCTTCTCAGAGGACCTCTTGATGATGTCACGAAGAGACTCGTTCTTCCTTTGATGCAACTGATACAGGTCGTGTTCGGAAGATGGCCTTTCGTATGTTCCCTGGAAGTTGGTGATGTAACTTTCTCGGAGTTCTCCCCAGGAGCTGATTGACCTCTTTGGGAGTCCTGTTAGCCATGTCCTCGCTGAGTCAGCTAGAGCGACTGGGAGGTAGTTAGCCATGACCTTGTGATCTCCTCCAGCTGCTCAGATTGCTAGGGTGTAGACCGTGAGCCAGGACTCGGGATTGGTCTTGCCATCGTATTTTTCGATTCCTATAGGCTTGAAACCCGACGGCCAGTCGACCTATTGCAGCTCGTGGACAAAGCTCCTCCAGCTGCTCAGATTGCTAGGGTGTAGACCGTGAGCCAGGACTCGGGATTGGTCTTGCCGTCGTATTTTTCGATTCCTATAGGCTTGAAACCCGACGGCCAGTCGACCTATTTCAGCTCATGGGCAAAGGCCGGTACACCTTCATCTGTGTGTGGACTCCGACTCCGCCTACAACGGTGAAGCCGCTCGTGGTGAAGGCCGAAGCGCTCGTTCTCATCTTCCAGTTGGCGTTGTTCATCTTCCTCTCGTTCGCGGCGCCGTTGATGTCCTGCCAAAGATCACGCCATAGTCAGCCTCGGAGATCCCAGTTGTCCCGACGGTTATCTTGATGTCGACACCGCCAGTGGCCGTTGGGGTTGCCGAGTGACGTACTCCGTGTGCAGCCAACTAGAGCCGACCGCTCGGTGTCGTGTTGAGGCGGATGAGACTGCCGTTGGAGATGCCGACCGATTGGTCAGTATGAGGGTTTCACCCAACTGTTGTCGCTGCTGACATGCAACAACGGTAATCATGGCTTTTATCCTCGCTATAGTCGGAGTGGCCTGGTGATCAGGCTCAAAGTGGAGCGTGTCCAGTAGAGTTGCAGCGGCCACGAGGTTCTATTGCGGAGTGGCGAAGACGTCGTGGTCGCTGACTCGGGTTTGGAGGATTTGTTGCTGAGCAGTCCGCCCTGCCCTGCACAGGTCATCGTTGTGGGCGTGAAGGCGTCTTGCTTCTTCCTCTTGTTGTTTTCGCAGTCGGCAGGCCTCCTCCTCTTGCTGTTCGCGTAGTTGGCATGATTCCTGAGTAGGAGTAGAGCCTTTGGATGCCATGAAGATTTCTTGTGATAGGGAGAAGCTTGCCGAACTACTGTCCAACTTAGAGTCGGAATCCGACTGAGAGTCGTAGTCTAACTGAGAGTCATAGTCGGAATAGTTGATGGGGGTGATGATAACTCCAACCTCCCTAGATCCGATCTCGAGCGGCTCTAGGCCGTATCCGAGTCAAACTCCAAGGGATCGGGTTTGCCATGTTGGATGTTGTTTGAAGATATCCATGGCATTGCCGAGTCCGTACGGGAGATTGATGATCTCTTCCGTTCTTAGCTCGATCTTGGCTGGCTCAAGGTTGAGTCCAAGTTGAACACCGAAGGAAAAAGTTGTCCCGAGACCCGGACAAGATGAAGATTGCCGCAGCAAGTCAACAAGGGTTGCTGCAGCGTCGTGTGGGCCGACTAGCGCGGAGTCGGCCAGTTCCCTGGCAGATCGGATCGAGTCCGAGTCGGCCAAGGTGAGGTTGCCAAATTCGTTGGCGATGAAGTCGAGGCTGTCGAACGTGATCGTGTCTCCGGGGGAGAACTTGCTGCCGTCGACTCCGGTTGTTGGATCCATCGAGCTTGTTCATGTTGATCTTGCTAAAGCCCCTACCTAGCACGCCAACTGTCGATGTTTTACACCAGCAATATGAATAAGGGGCTACTTGGCGGATGGAAACTCGGTGGATTGCAAAGGAACACGTAGAGATTTTATACTGGTTCAGGCCCTCGATGTGAGGTAATACCCTATGTCCAGTTGTGGTGTTATTCCTTTGAGGATGTATGGTGGTGATTCAGGTGAACCAACTCAACGTGCCCTTAGGGGGCGCCCTGCCTCCCCTTATATACTGGGGGATAGGGTTACAAGGTAGGAGTCCCAACCGGATTATGGCCAAGGGATCTCCTCTTAGAGATATAACGCTTCCAACTAGGACTGTGTTTTCCTTATCGTACAAGATAAAGTCTACTAGGGATTACTATATCTCTAATTACAAGGCTAGGCCCATCCTCTATCCGAGTAGCCCATATGCTTGTCATGAGGTACCCGGGGCCCATGGCACCCACAGTAGGGATCCCAGCCGGATACAGCCAAGGGATTTCCTTCTTAGTGACAGATCTTACCTAGCCAGGACTGTATATTCCTTATTGTACAAGGCATAGTCTACCGGGTGCTACTATATCTCTAACAACAAGACTCGGCCCATCCTCTATCCGAGTGGCCCATATGCTTGTGATGAGGTACCCGGGGCCCATGGCCTCCACACTCATCCTCCACGGTGAAGAATTCCTGAGTGTATTGCTCCCGAGTACACTTTGTCCGAGTGTTTCTTCTCCTGAGTCCTGCTTCATGTCAGCTAGGAACGAGGCTATGAAGGGTTTCATGGAAAAATATGAATAGTGTGCACCGAATAGGCGTACCTATTCGGTGTAGCCCCCAACTTTCTGCTTAATTGCGAAACAATTAAACATAAAGTCAAAGATCTTTAACATTTTAGTTTTTCTTGAGTAGTATACTACACAGAAATTAGATTCTTCAGCATCATGTCAGCTGGTAGAATTTTTGCTCTTGGCAATTTTTGGCTAAACATGTAAGCTGAGTACCACTTCTTGGATTTTAACCCAATATGTGGTCAGGTGTACTTGAGAGATACCTACATCCCCAATTTTAGTGGAGACCAGCTGTCGATCCTTATAAGGATATATCCTCAATACCTAGTAAATAATACTGATATCTGAACACATGTGTCTTGTAGTTAAGCTTTCATGAAGCATATCTGATTATTTAATCGGTTTCTGTAAATAGCATCTGCACTGTGATTTTAACATAGCCAGTAGTCGGCTCAATAGAGCATGCCATTTAGAAACTCATGTCTTGTGGCCCAGTACTGAATTGGTCGGCCCAAGCCCACTTATCAGCACAGGCTCTATAAAGCGGGGAGAGAGAAAAGATTCCCTCATCTTCTCCAATCCACCAATCGTTTCGCCTTCCAACTTCCGCGCCCAAATTTCGTGCTCCACCTCGCAAGGGTTCGCAGTGTTCACAGTAGCCCGCGTCCCACTCGAGACTCGCCCGATTCTGCTCCACTGCATCCATTCCAAGCCTCCGCAAGTCTTTTCCCCAAATCTTTTCACTTCCAGCAATGCCGAAAGCCCCATTTGAGATCCCAGAGATGTCTGCCAGAGTTTGGCCGATGTCGGACTGCAGTCCATTGAAGCTGAAGCTCTTGGAGAAGCAGTTGATGCTGCAGCAACAAGATGTCATCCATTGGTGCACCGCAGAAGGGAAATCCTTGCCAGCGCCCAGATCCGGTGAGACCGTCATCTTCACCTCTTTCTTTCATAGCGGTCTTGCTCACCCTTCTTCGGATTTTCTTCGCCAACTTTTGTCCTTCTATCAAATAGAGTGGGTGAATCTGAATCCCAACTCCATCTTGCATACTCCATCTTCACCACTCTGTGCAAAGCTTTTCTGGGGGTTAAGCCCCATTTCAATCTCTTCCAATATCTTTTCCATATCAAGCCCCATCCATCCAAAAATAAAGTCCAATTCATTGGGGGAGCTGGTCTCCAACTTAGCAACGAAATGAAGAAAATCTACCTCTACGTTCCTTTGAAAACCTCCCTCAAGGGCTGGCACAAAGGATGGTTCTACTGTTCCAATCTCGAACCTTCTCTGCCCCATTTTACTGGTTCTCCACCAACAATTCTGCCCAGCTGGTCTTCAGTGCCAAGCTATGAAGAAATGGGCCAAGTATACCAGTTGATGGAGAAGATAGACCTCCTGAAGAGCTCAGGGCTGACTGGTCCCTTGGTGGCAAGGTGTTTCTTGAACCGCCGTATCAGGCCTCTTAAGGCTAGGAGCTACTTTGGTTGGGATTACTAGGGCAAGGATGATCCTAGCCGTGAATAGCCTGATTTAGCCGATAAGAACAAGGTCACGGATACCTTGCTCGGCTTTTTTGTAAATGGGGTAGTGGAGACTGAGGGCACAGAGCATGCACCAACGCCTTATTGCCAGAACAGGCCTCGGCCACAGGTAATCGTGAGAAATTGATATTGAATCTTTATCCTTCTGAGATGAATATCTGTGGATATCTATTTTGGATTGTTCTGCAATGCATGATGTGTGTTGTTGAAACACTTGCAGGATTGTGTGGAGTTTGATGATGACTCCCAAAACCAGCCAGCTACTAAAACTAGGAAGTGGCCAGCCAGTTCTTCTGCCACCCAACCCAGCTCCAAGAGGGCTGGGAAGAAACCATTTGAAGATCTAGGCAAGAAGAAGACAAGCACGCCGAGTGCAGCGCCGGGGAGCTTGCGGATCAAGGACCCTGCCAGCTCAGCTCCCAGGCCTCCAAGCCCAAGGCTAGCAACATCGAGCCCAAGGCCAGCTTTGCTGAGCTTAAGATCAGCAACATCGAGCCCAAGGCCAGCACCGTCGAGCTTAAGATCAGCAACATCGAGCCCAAGGCTAGCACTGCCGAGCACAAGATCAGCAACATCGAGCCCAAGGGCAACACTACCAAGTGCCTCAACACCCTAGTCGGCTGCGCCAGAAATAGAGCTGACTAGAGCCAAATCGTCACCGCCGACTGCCGCGCCGACTGGCCCGACAGCCGGTAGCTCTCCACCATTGAGCCGGCCATCAAGCTCTTTGCCGATAGCTTCTGGAGCTCCCTCATGGAAGTTCAAGACTTCCAAGAGGTAAGCAATCTTCAATCTTCAATCTTCTAAGAATCTTGAATGATGTGGTAGTGTCTTGACATTTGACATATTGTGTAGGAAGCGAGTTGACATAGATCCGAAGGGGACTATACTAGCAGCCCCTATCCCTGAGCCAATCCTAGCCGAGCCAGCTCTAGCAATTGCACCTGCCGAGCCAAAGGCTGCCCCAGCTACAAAAGCTGAAGCTGTCCTGACAGCAGGATCACCAGCGCCGGCCAACCAGAGGGCGAGTACTGAAGTTGCTACTCTAGTCCCCGAGCAGATCACTGAAGCCCCTGCTGCCAGCGAGTTCGGAGCTAGGACCCCATCACCATCAATATTGTTGTCGTCTTCTGATGAAGGAGACCTCCCCCAACTTGAAGCCCCACCGTGCAACTTCCCAAGAACCTTTCAATGGGTCTCCCCGCAGGGAGTTGCAGAGAGCTACGAGCATGACGAGCAAGCAGCATTGAAAGAACACGAAAATCTTCTTCGTGCTGCAATCGCCACGTCTAGGGGAGTCCAGGAATGTAGCGAATCTTGCCGTGTCGAGTTCTTGCCAGTTTCCATTGATCTAGTACTCTGCTATTTTATTCTGTTTTCCTCTGTTTTGTTCTGAGCAGAAGATCGTCGATTGCTCGAAGAAAATAAATAAGGTCCTGACCTAGCTCAGCCCCCAGCTCCAACAATTGCGCTGGCTCTAGGTAGCCAAGGACAACCTGGAGCGGACTAGCCGAGAGAGGGAAACATGGCTGAGGGGATTGGTTGATAAGCTCAGGGATGAAAACTGGGCTCAGGCTGAAAAGAACAAAAGTAAGTCTTCTGTATTGTCCTCCGGAGTAAATCCTGAGTAGATTTCTCCAGCTTTGTTGATTCCCGACTGCCTAGTTGAGTTTTGACTGCAATCTTGAGTTCTTGACTATTCTTATTTGCAACCTTCGAAGCTGAGCTAAAGGCCCAGGCAGAGGAGAAGAAACAACAAGATAACAAGCTGAAGGAAATAGAAAAGGCCAAAGCCAAAATAGAGAAGGCCAAAGCCAAGGTGGAGGCCGACTATGCCAGTAAGTCTCCTGCTTGACAATGATCTTAGCTCAACTACTTGTTGCTCCAACTGTGTGTTTCGGCTAACAAGTATTGTTGATGCATCTAAACAGCTTCAAAAGCCAATGCCCAAATCCAATTTAATGCCTTTGCAGAGGAGATCAAGACTGTCAAGGAGTCACGGGAAATCCTCGTCGGATCCGTGAAAGGGCTCCTTGACATTATGGAACCTCACCATGCTGGAACCAGCTCCAGTACTGTCTCCTAGGTGCAGGCATGCCTAACTGAAGCCCCGAGTATCTTGAAGAAGTACTCAGATGAGCGTGTAGCTGTTGGCGTTGCCCAAACTCTTGCCATGACCAAATCGATCTACCCTAGGGTAGATATCGAGGGTTTTGCCGAGGAGATAACTCCCGAAGAGACACTGGAGCTAATCAGCTAGGCGAGGCCAACTACGAAGGCAATAGCAAAGGACCTGGGTATGTAAGAACAAAGCTCAATAGCTGTGGAGGCCATGGGCCCCGGGTACCTCACCACCAGGATATGGGCCACTCAGATAGAGGATGGGCCGAATCATGTAGTTAGAAATAAGATAGCACCCGGCAGACTTTGCGTTGTACGATAAGGAAAACATAGTCTTAGTCGGATAAGTTTCTATCTCTAAGAAGGAAATCCCTTGGCCGTATCCGGCTAGGATCCTTATCATGTACCCCTGCCCCCTAGTATATAAGGGGAGGCAGGGCGCCCCCTGAGGGTAGAGGACGACGATCACAAGAGTTCATCAGAAACACCACCATATTTTCTCAAAGGAATACATCACAACTGGACGTAGGGTATTACCTCATATCGAGGGCCTGAACCAGTATAAAACTCTCCTGTGTTCCTTTGCAATCCATCGGATTTCCTATCACCGAGTAGCCCCATGTTATTATTGCCGGTGTAAAACATCGACAGTTGGCGCGCCAGGTAGGGGGTCTCGACGCAATCTACATCAAAGATCTCAATGGATCCAACAAGAGGAGTCGACAGCGACAAGTTCTCCCCTGGAGACATAATTTCCTTTGGAAGCCTCGACTTCATCACCGGCCAGATCGGCAACCTGACCTTGGCCGAAGCAAATCCAATCCAACCGGCCAAGGAACAAGCTGACTCCATGCTAGTCGGCCCACCAGATGCGGTGGTGATCATCATCAAGCCGCAGCACCAACTTTCTACTTCGCTGAGCCACGGGACAGCTCTCTTTGCCGGCGTTCGGCCCGAGCTAGGCCTAGAGTCAGCTCAGGTCGGGTAAGGAAGGAGGGAGATTCTCAATTTCCCACTCGGATTCGGCGATGCCGCATGTTTACACCCCGCGCGGCACTCCCGATCTCCTACGTTTCAGTTCGGACATGGCCCTGAGCCGTTCCAGATTGGCTCTAGGGTGATCGGGGCAATTCTCACTCCGCTCAACTACGCGGATTCCGACTCCTAGTCAGATAACAGTTCTAACTCTAGCTCGGACACCAGTTCAGCGGGTCTCCTCATCCCCCGCGAAATCTTCATGGCATCAACGCCCCCACAGGAGGTTCGCTGAGCACAAGAGGAACAACAAGAGGAGGCCTGCCGAGCACAAGAGGAATAGCAAGAGGAGGCCCGCCGAGCACAAGAGGAACAACAAGAGGAGGCCCGACTACGACAACAGGAGGAAGCCAACCGCGAGGCTCGCAATGACGGGCTGCGCCAGGCTAGGCGAGTCACCCAACAGCAGATCCTCCAAACCAAAGACGGCGACCACGACGTCCTCGTCATGCCACAACAGAACATCGTTGTCGATGTTTTACACCAGCAATAAATATATGGGGCTACTCGGCGGATGGAAACTCGTTGGATTGCAAAGGAACACAGGGAGATTTTATACTGGTTCAGGCCCTCGATGTGAGGTAATACCCTACGTCCAGTTTATATGTATTCCTTTGAGGAATTATGGTGGCGATTCTGATGAACCATATGGCCGTGAGCTTATGAGTGCTCTCCCACCCTCATGGGGCGCCCTGCCTCCCCTTATATACTGTGGGACAGGGTTACAAGGTAGGAGTCCCCATCGGATTACGACTAGGAGATCTCCCTTAGAGATATAACGCACCCGACTAGGACTGTATATTCCTTTCTATACAAGGCGAAGTCTGCCAAATCTAGTTATATCTCTAATCACAAGGCTAGGCCCATCCTCTATCCGAGTGGCCCATATGCTTGTCATGAGGTACTCGAGGCCCATGGCACCCACAGTAGCCCCCGAGACCTTCATAGTTGAGTCACAGCTGATGCCGAGTGCTCATCCTCCACGGTGAAGTCTTCCCGAGTGCATTGCTCCCGAGTACTCTTTGTCTGAGTGCTGCTTCTCCCGAGTCCTGCTTCATGTCAGCTGGCAGCGAGGCTATGAAGGGCTTCATGTAGATGTAGGAATAGTGTGCACCGAATAGGCGCACCTATTAGGTGTAGCCCCCGACTTTGTGCTTAATTGTGAAGACAATTAAACATAAAGTCAAAGATCTTTAACCTTGTAGTCTTTCCCGAGTAGTATACTACTGGTATATGAGACTCTTCGGTATCATGTCAACCGGAATATGATTTATAGTCTTGCCGAGCAGGGAACTACTCGTAGGTAGGACTCTTCGACTTCATGTCAGTCGGAATGTGTGTTTATAGTCTTGCCGAGTAGTATACTACTCAAAAATTAGACTCGTCGGCATCATGTCAGCCGGGATGATTATTTATAGTCTTTCCCAAGTAGTATACTACTCGAGAATTAGACTCGTCAGCTTCATGTCAGCTGGAAAAGGTGTTTATAGTCTTTCCCGAGTGGCGTCCCATTCGGAAGTTAGACTCTTCAGCTCGTCAGCTGGAAGAATGTTTATAGACTTTCCCGAGTAGCATACTACTCGAAAGTTAGACTCCTCCGCATCATGTCAGCGGGAATGAGAAATTTATAGTCTCTCTCGAGTAGTGCACTACTCGAAAGTTAGACTCTTCAGCGTCATATCGGCTGGAATAATGTTGCCCATGGCAATTGGTGGCCACGCATGTAGGCCGAGTACCACTTTATGAAAATAAATCCACGGCGTGGTCAGGTGTACCCAAGAAAGATACCTGCATCCCCAATTTTAATGAAGACCAGCTTGTGATCCTTGTAAGGATATATCCTCGAGACCTGGTGGATAAAACAGATACCCAAACATATATGTTTAGCAATAAGGCTCTCATGAAGCATATCTGTTTACCTCATCGGCTCCTGTTGGTAGCACCAGCGCTATAATTTCAACTCAGCCTGCGGGCGGCCCACATGGAGCATGCTACTGTAGGAACTCATATCTTGGTAGCCCGTTACCGAGTACGCTGGTCTAAACCGACCCACCCAATGTAGGCTCTATAAAATCACCCTCCCCAATCAGCCAGAGAAATCCTTATTCGCAAGCCTTTCCGACTTACGTTCCGAATGCAACCTGGTTGCCACAGAAGTCTGAGTAGGTATGTTGCAGGATCTGCTTGCCCTCCTCAGGTGTGACGCAGTGTATGAGAACTCCGGATGCGCTTTGACGATGTAAGTCTTCTCTGACTTCAGGAGAGCCGAGCAGGGTACCCGAACCTTGCATTAGCATAGGATTCGGCTAGCGACCCTCATGGGGCATACCCTACCCAACAGAGTTATAGCCAAGCGAGGTACCCGAACCTTGCATTAGCATAGGATTCGGCTGGCGACCTCATGGGGCGTACCTCACCCAGCGAGTGATATACGACCCCCGACTAGTGCCGGAAGTCGGTTGTCAGCTCACATGGAGCGTAGCCGAGGAAGATGACGTCCCGACTGGTGCAAGTACTTGGTAAGTAGCCCTCATGGAGCATCCCGAGTGTATTTTGGCAGACTCGTCTAGCCCCCGAGCGTAGGAGATAGCTCGCAGCCCTGAGTTCCTGTCACGCGTATCCAGAGCTGGGCCTGCAATATAAAGATATCGGATGAGTAGCATCTGATGATGGAAATAATCACCCGAATAAAATGTATTTTACAATACATGTAAATACGAGTTTTTCCTCTTTTTGATATTAATTTCCCCGAGTAGTTGACCCCTTACGTTTAAACACTCTGCCCGACTAGTCATAGCCCCCTAGCGTCGGGAGTTGGCTCATGGCTCTTTCCCAGACACGCGTTTTGGGTGACTTGAGTTCGTCTTTCATGGAGCAAAGTTTCACGGATCAGGGTTTATGCTACTCAAGTACTTTTGCAATCATTTAAGAGCAAAAACAGAGAAGAGTGCAGCTTGTGCACCTATTAGGTGTAAGAACACCTAATAGGTGTAAGCGGCATTGGCAAGGCCGAGTGAAGAAATATTTATCAGGAAGCAACTTAGCTGTTCGGTATTTCGGAGTGGGGATGCCATCCTTGCGTTTGAGCTTGTGAGCCCCCGAGCATGTCACTTGTTGTTCTGATAATCTTCCGTTATTGAAAGTCGAAGACGATTGTGACCGACTACCACAATGAAGCTGTCTGACTTGTGTTTGCGATTCCCGGCTTTAGTCGGGACCGCGTCGTTGGTGCCCTCCCGCTTCTTCTGTTAGGATGCCTTTTTATCTTCAAGGGCATCAGCAACAGCATGGGCTGAGTCGGCGTATTTGTTCGCCATGTTGAATAGAGCCTTGACAGAGTTGGGAGGCTTCCGAGTGAATTTGTCGATGAACGAGGTGTCTTTTACTCCTTTTCGAAAGGCGGCGATGACGACCTCATCCTTGACATTCGGGATTGAATTTTTCTTCTCAGAGAACCTCTTGATGAAGTCACGAAGAGACTCGTTCTTCCTTTGATGCAACTGATATAAGTCGTACTCGGAAGATGATCTCTCGTAAGTTCCCTGGAAGTTGGCGATGAAGCGTTCTCGGAGTTCTGCCTATGAGCCGATTGATTGCTTGGGAAGTCCTGTTAGCCATGTCCTCGCTGAGTCGGCTAAAGCGACTGGGAGGTAGTTAGCCATGACTTTGTGATTTCCTCCAGCTGCTCGGATTGCCGTAGTATAGACCGTGAGCCAAGACTCGGGATTGGTCTTGCCGTCGTATTTTTCGACTCCTGTAGGCTTGAAACTTGACGGCCAGTCGACCTGTTGTAGCTCCTGGGTGAAGGCTGGTATGCCTTCGTCTTTATGAGGGCTATGAATCCGAAATATGGCGGTGAAACCGCTCGTGGTGGAGGCCAAAATGCTTGTTCTTGTCTTCCAGTTGGCGTTGCTCATCTTTTTCTTGTTCACGGCTCCGAGCGATGATGTCTTGCCGAAGGTCGCGCCGTAGTCGGTCTCGGAGGTCCTGATCGTCCCGACGGTTGCTTTGACGTCGCCGGTTGTCGTTGGGGTTGCTGAGTGACGCCTGACGTGCCTCCGTATGCGGCTGACTGGAGCCAGCTGCTCGGCGTCGCTTTGAGATAGATGAGACTGCCATTGGGGATGTCGACCGGTTGGTCGGTATGAGGGTAACACCCGACTGTTGGTGCTACTGACATGCAGCAGCGGTAAGCCATGGCTTTTATCCTTGCGATGGTCGGGGTGGCCTAGTGACCAGGCCCAAGCTAGATCGTGTCCAGTAGGGTTGCGGCGGCCACGATGTTCTGTTGTGGCGTGACGAAGACGTCGTGGTCGCCGACTTTTGTTTGGAGGGTTCGTTGCTGAGCGGTTCGCCCAGCCTTGCATAGGCCGTCGTTGCGGGCGTGCAGGCGTCTTTCTTCTTCCTCCTGTTGTTCTCGCAGTTGGTAGGCCTCCCCCTCTTGTTTCTTGTGTAGTCGGCGTGATTCCTGAGTAGAAGTAGAGCCTTTGGATGCCATGAAGATTTCTCGTGGCGGGCGAGAAGCTTGCCGAACGTGCTGTCCGACTTAGAGTCGGAATCCGACTGAGAGTCATACGTCCGACTGAGAGTCGTAGTCGAAATAGTCGATGGGGGTGATTGCAACTCCGACCTCCCTAGATCCGATCTCGAGCGGCTCGGGGCCGTATCCGAGTCGAACTCCAGAGGATAGGGTTTGCCACGTCGGATGTAGATTGTAGATATCCGCGGCGTCGCTGAGTCCGAACGGGAAATTGACGATCTCTTCCTTTTTTGGCCCGAATCTCAGCCGGCTCAAAACCGAGTCCGAGTCGAACACCAAAAAAGAGTTGTCCCTAGACTCGGCGTATTGGAGGTTGCCGCAGCATGTCGTGAAAGATTGCTGCAGCATCGTGTAGGCCGACTGGCGCGGAGTCGGCTGGTTCCCTGGCAGATCGGATCGAGTCCGAGTCGGCCAAGGTGAGATTGCCGATCTGGTCGGGCGATGAAGTCGAGAGCTGTCCGAATGCGAATTGTATCCCTTTCTCCTGGGGAAGTCGCCGCCGTCGACTCCGGTGCTGGATCCATGAGCTTGTAGATTAGATCGTGCCGAAGCCCCTACCTGGCGCGCTAACTGTCGATGTTTTACACCGGCAATAAATATATGGGGCTACTCGGCGGATGGAAACTCGGTGGATGAAAGGGAACACAGAAGATTTTATACTAGTTCAGGCCCTCAATGCGAGGTAATACCCTACGCCAGTTGTGTGTTATTCCTTTGAGGATTTGTGGTGGTGATCTGGTAACCAACTCAACCTGCCCTCATGGGGCGCCCTGCCTCCCCTTATATACTGGGGACAGGGTTACAAGGTAGGATCCCCATCGGATTACGACTAGGAAGATCTCCCTTAGAGATATAACGCACCCGACTAGGACGTATATCCTTCCTATACAAGCAAAGTCTGCCGAATCTAGCTATATCTCTAATTACAAGGCTAGGCCATCCTCTATCCGAGTGGCCCATATGCTTGTCATGAGGTACCCGGCCATGGCACCCACATCGTGCCCGCCCGCAACCTGCTGACATGCTCTCCAACTCGGGCCTGATCACTGGGCCACCCCGACTATCGCCAAGATCAAGGCGATGATCACAGCTGCCGCCTGTCAGCAGCAACAAAAGTCAGGTGACATAGTTATACTGACCAATCGGTTGGGTTCTCCGGCGGCAGGATCATTTGCGTCAACGCGACGTCGGGCGGCCGGCTCTAGTCGGCCACGCGAGGAGTCCCGACAAACCTCACTTGGCGGTACCAACAACAACAACCGGTGGCATCACCAGTACGACCGCCGACCCAATCAGGACCTCCGAGTACGACTATAACGCGACCTTCGCCACACCATAAACGCTCGGCGTGAAGAATGCGAAGAAGATGAGCAGGTCGCCATTGGAGGACGAAAACGAGCGCTTCGGCTTCCACCACGAGCGGTTACGCCGCCAAAGTCAAAGCCAGAGCCCACATGAAGACGAGGGCGTTCCCGCTTCACCACGATCTCCAGACGTCGACTGGCCGTTGGCTTCAAGCCCTACGAGTATTGAGAAATACGACGGCAAAAACCAACCCAGAGTCCTGGCTTACGCTTACAC
Organism: Oryza meyeriana var. granulata; assembly: GCA_003991445.1. NCBI lineage: Eukaryota > Viridiplantae > Streptophyta > Magnoliopsida > Poales > Poaceae > Oryza > Oryza meyeriana. Next base: position 510,172 of record RYFJ01001329.1, on the reverse strand, counting down.
CCTGGCGATTCGCGCAGCCGGGGGTGATCATAAACCATGGCTAACTACCTCCCAGTCGCTCTAGCCGACTCAGCGAGGACATGGCTATCAGGCCTCCTGAGGCAGTCGATCGGTTCCTGGGAACAACTCAGGGAGCGTTCATCGCCAATTTCCAGGGGACCTACGAGAGGCCGTCTTCAGAGCATGATCTTTATTAGCTGCACCAGAAGAAGAATGAGTCTCTGCGCGAATTCATCAAGAGGTTTTCCGAGAAGCGCAGCCAAATTCCAACCATCAAAGACGAGGCTGTCATTGCCGCCTTCTGCAAGGGAGTAAAGACGCCCGTTCATCGCGAAGTTCACTCGGAAGCCACCATCCACAGTCCGAGCTCTCTTCGACATGGCAAACAAATACGCTGACTCGGCCGAAGCGGTCACCAAGGCCCTTGACGAGAAGGAGTCCTGACAAAAAGATCAGAAGGCGAAAGCCGACAATGAGCCGTCCCAAAACAAGTTCGGCAGCCGCAAGCAGAAGTCGGACACGACCGAGGCGACAGCATGGAGCGCACTCGTCCAGCCCAACGGAACAACGACTACAGAAAGTCATGAGCGGGCCATGCCCCTTCCATCCCAAAGGCCCAAGCACGTGGCCAAAGACTGCTACATGCTCAAGAAGTTGCCTCCTAGCAGGCTTCATCGTCTCGCCGACAAGGACAAGACAAGCCAGACTCGGGCCGGCCGATGACTTTCAAACCCCAGCTGAGCCAATCATATTTGGAGGCCGATCGCGTACGAGTCCAAGCGCAAATAGAAGCTATCAGTGCGCGACATCAACACAGTCTCTGCGACGACACCCCTCCCCATACCTGCGCTGGTCAGAGATCGCCATTACCTTCAATCCGCGCAATCACCCAGATCGGGTTTTACACCCGGACGCTATCCACTCGTCCTGGACCTGGGTCGTCAGAAATATCAGGCTAAAGAAAACCCTCATCAACGGAGGCACCGCTCAACATCTATTCGCCAGACTTTGGACGAGATATGATTCCTCGTTCAGAATTACGGCCGAGCACTCGCGCCCTTCCATGGACGATCAATTCCCGGCCTGTCGTCAACTCCACTTGGAGATCACATTGCCAGTAACCTTCGCACGCAGAAACTTCCGCACGGGAAAACGTCTGCTTCAGGTCGCCGACTTCTAGACCGCGTACCACACGATACTCGGACGACCGGCACTCACCTAATTTATGCGATACCGACACTAACATATATGGTGCTCAAGATGCCTAGGCCAGCAGAGTCCTCTCCCTCCGCAGCGACGTCAAGCAAGCTTTCACCGCGACAAGGAGAGTTGCAACTAGCTCAATCACAAGAGCGCAGTTGGCGCAACAGCATCCGGCAAGCCGCCACAACTGAATGGAGCAAATCAAGTTTCGGCAAAAAAAGGCGTAATCAGAATTTCAGCGACTCTGACACGAAGAAGATCCCCTGGACCCTTTCGACCCCTCCAAGACTGCCCTAGTTGGACCGGGACTCCCCCAATAGGAAACACGTCGTCACCTCCTCCATGCCAACAAGAATATAGCGTGGAAACCGTCTGACAGCCAGCGTACCAAGGGAGGTGATCGAGCACGCCCTCAACTGAAGACAACGCCAAGCCAGTCAAGCAACGGCTGCCGCTTCGCTCAAGACCACAAGGATGCTATTCGGAGGAGATCAGCAAGCTCCTCGCAGCCGGTTCATCAAGAGTCTATCACCTGGATGGCTGGCAAACCTAGTTCTGTCCGAAAAAAACGTAAATGCGCATGTGCGTCGACTACACCGATTCTCAACAAAACGTCCACAAGCACCCATTTGTCTTCCGTAGGATAGATCAAGTGGTAATTCCACGCCCGGGTGCGACCTGCTCAGCTTTCTCGACTGCTACTCAGGATACCATCAAATCAGCCTGAGGGAGGAAGACTGCTTAAAGACATCTTTCATCACGCCGTTTGGAGCGTACTGCTACATCACAATGCCGTTCGGTTTAAAAAACGCTGGAGCAACCTATCAACGGGCTATTCAGTGGTGTCTGCACACCCAGATAGGGCGCAACGTGGAAGCCTACGTTGACGATGTGGTGATCAAGACCAAGTCCAAAGAAGACCTCATCGCTGACCTGGAAGAAACCTTCCAAAATCTTCGACGATTCAAGATGAAGTTGAACCCGGAAAAAATGCGCCTTCGGAGTGCCATCCGGCAAGTTACTCGGCTTCATCGTGTCGCATCACGGCATCGAGGCAAACCTGGAGAAAATCAACGCCATCATGAACATGGCACCCCCGACTAACCTCAAAGCACCAGAAGCTGACAGGCTGCATGGCGGCACTCAGCCGATTTATTTCTCGACTGGGCAAATGGGGTATGCCCTTCTTCAAGCTACTCAAAAAGGCGGACAATTTCCAATGGACTCTGGAAGCCCAGCTAGCCTTCGAAGACTTCAAACAATTTCTCACATCACCTCCCGTATTGGCGTCACCCATGCCCCAAGAACCACTAATGCTATTTCTGGCGGCAACTACTCAGGTAGTCAGCACGGTGCTGGTAATCGAGCGACCAGAATCAGGTCACATTCAAAAAATTCAACGGCCAATCTATTTTGTTAGCGAGGTCCTTGCTGACTCCAAGACGAGATACCCGCAGGTCCAGAAGCTGCTCTATGGCCTACTTATCACTGTCCGAAAGCTGGTGCATTATTTCCAAGCACATCAAGTCACGGTGGTTACATCATTTCCACTTAGGGACGTCCTGCATAACCGCGAGGCCACCGGCCGAATCGCTAAATGGGCACTCGAGTTGATGGCGTTCGACATCACCTTTCAGCCAAGGACAACTATCAAATCACAAGCTCTAGCCGACTTCGTGGCCGAGTGGACGGAGGTCCAGATACCCACATCGACAGCAAAGCTAGAGTACTGGACAATGTATTTTGACGGTTCTCTACGGATCGGCCGCGCCGAGGCTGGCGTCATACTGATGTCCCCCACTAGTGAAAAACTCAAGTACGTCCTACAAATCCACTTCCCGGCTTCCCACAACGTCGCCAAGTACGAGGCACTCATCCATGGGCTTCGCATCACTATATCACTCGACATTCGTCGACTGGTTGTGCACGGAGACTCCCAACTCGTGGTAAACCAAGTCATGAAGGACTGGACATGTCTCGACGACACCATGGCAGCATACCGTCAGGAGGTCCGCAAGCTGGAGAACAAGTTCGATGGGCTAGAAATAACACATGTCCTGCACCAATACAACGACGCGGCAGATGAATTGGCAAATATGGATCCAAGCGAGAGGCGTCCCGACAGGGATCTTGTCGAGCAACTTATGGAGCCATCAGTCAAGAAGAAACCAGCACCGGAGCAGTCGGGAGTCGAACCTACCCCGGCTACAGATGAGGTGCTGCACACATGTCAAGACTAGCGGACTCCTGTTATCAAATTTCTCCTGGACGACGAACTCCCAGAAGATCACAGTGAAGCCGAGCAGATCAAGCGTCGAAGCAAAAGCTTTCTACTAGTTGGAGAAGACCTGTACCGAATGAGCGCATCCGGTGTCCTCATGCGTTGCATCACCACCAAGGAGGGCAAGCAGATCCTGCACTCGATCCACTCGGGCATATGTGGCAACCATGCCGCATCCAGGACGATAGTCAGAAAAGCTTACCGGCAGGGATTTTTCTGGCCAACAGTTGTGGAGGCCATGGGCCCCGGGTACCTCACCACCAGCATATGGGCCACTCGGATAGAGGATGGGCCGAATTATGTAGTTAGAGATAATATAACACCCGGCAGACTTTGCCTTGTACGATAAGGAAAACATAGTCTTAGTCGGATAAGTTTCTATGTTAAGAAGGAAATCCTTTGGCCTTATCCAGCTGGGATCCTTATCCTATACCCCTGCCCCCAGTATATAAGGGGAGGCAGGGTGCCCCCTAAAGGAGGACGACGATCACAAGAGTTCATCAGAACCACCACCATATTTCCTCAAAGGAATACATCACAACTGGACGTAGGGTATTACCTCACATCGAGGGCCTGAACCAATATAAAACTATCCTGTGTTCCTTTGCAATCCATCGGATTTCCTATCGCCGAGTAGCCCCGTGTTATTATTGCCGGTGTAAAACATCGATAGTTGGCAGTAACAGACGCCAAGGACATCGTTCGCACATGCGAGGGTTGCCAGTTCTACACAAGGCAAACCAATCTGCCAGCCCAAGAACTTCAAACAATCCCAATCTCTTGGCCCTTCGCAGTATGGGGACTCGACATGGTCGGGCCTTTCAAGCAAGCTCCAGGAGGATTCACACATCTATTCGTCACAGTTGATAAATGCACCAAGTGGATTGAGGCTAAACCCGTTGCAACAATAACAGTGGCACGAGCAAAAGACTTCATCATGAGTATACTATACCGATTCGGGGTCCCCAACCGCATCATCACCGACAACGGTACTCAGTTCACGGGCGGCGTATTCCAAGACTTCTACGAAGATTTCGGCATCAAGATCTGCTATGCCTCTGTGGCACACCCACGGAGCAACGGACAGGTTGAATGAGCCAACGGTATGGTCTTACAAGGTATCAAGGCCAGGATATTTGACCGACTACAACCATACGCGGGCCGGTGGGTACAAGAACTCCCATCTGTTCTCTAGTCTCTCAGAACCACGGTGAGTCGGGCAACAGGGCAATCCCCTTTCTTTCTGGTCTACGGTGCTGTGGCTGTGCTACCAACCGAGTTAGAGTTCGGCTCTCCGCGAGTTCGAGCTTACTCAGAAAATGTCCCAAACAATTCCCGATTAGTCGAGCTAGATTAGTTGGAAGAAGCGAGGGATATCGCAACAATCCAGTCGGCATGGTATCTTCAAGGCCTGCGTCGCTACCACAATCGCAATATCCGTGGCCGCGCCTTTTTGGTCGGAGATCTCGTCTTCAGAAAAGTACAAACCACCAAAGACAGGCATAAACTATCCCCAATCTGGGAAGGGCCGTTCATTATAGCGGAGGTTACTCGGCCAGGTGCCTACCGACTGAAGACCGAAGACAGTGCCCTCATCAGCAACTCATGGAATATAGAATAGCTACGTCCTTTCTATACCTGAGCTTTATACTTTCTCATGTGTACAGTTTCTCTAACTCACTACGCCGCTTGTATCAACCGAGTAGCGAGTCAGGGGCTGCATGTATTATATGTGTTTTGTCAATAATATGCGAGCCTGTCTTACTCCAGTTATGAAGCCTTACTACGACTATCACGTTTGCCCGAGTACAGTTTCTTACAGTGAATGATTTTATTAAGTTCCGATAGACTAACTCGGCGTAGACTATTCATTCGAGTAAAGCTAATGACAACTGAGTAACAATTCAAAGCTTGGTGGCATTGCACATATATTTACACATGTTTTCCACAAAAGTTTATACGTACCGACTACATGATATGTTGCTCTTACAGACCCAGGTCTCGGGTGATTATCTCAGCAGTCGGCCTCGCCCGGGCTATCAGCTCCAGTGCCTCCTCGGGCGTCATCTCCTTGGCAAACCCCTCCCCGATGGCTTCAATGTCTGCCCTCGGGTAGATTGATTTGGTCATCGCTAGGGTCTGGGCCATGCCGGCAATGACATGCTCATCCGAGTACCTCTTCAGGGCACTCGGTGCATCCTCAAGACTCTCCTCCACTTGGGGGGATTCGGCTGCAGCTGGTTCCCATAGGGCGGGGATCCATCAGATCAAGGAGCCCTTTCACGGACCCGACGAGGGCCTCCCGTGACTCCTTGATAACCCTTATCTCCTTTGTATAAGCCTGATATTGGGCCTGGGCATTGGCTCTGAGGTCTGCCTGGGTCCACCGACAACTAAACTTGTTAGGCACAGCTGCAGATGGAATGATTAAAGGATTGGTTAAGATCATTGTCTAGATGGAGACTTACTCGCGTAATCGGCCTCCCACTCGGCCACGGTCTTCTCCAGTCCAGCTTCTTCTTCACCAAGCTTGATGGTGGCCTTTTCTAACTTGGCCTTTTCCCGTTCGAGCTTAGCATTGGCCTTTGTTAGGTCGGCCTTGTCCTTTTCAAGCTCGGCCTTGGCTTCCTCGACCTCTTTCAGCTGGGCTTCCCTCTCTGTTCGGGTCTTCAACTCGGTTCCGAGGGCTGCACGACAGATTAGTCAAGAACCCAACCTTGCAGCCAAGACACAACTGGGCAGTCGGGAACAACACAGCTGGAGAAATACATCAAGGGTTCGGTCGGGAAGATGCATTCGGGGGACTTACCTCTGATCTTCTCGGCTTGGGCCCAAGTTTCATCCCTAAGCTGGGTGGCGGCATCCTTCAGCCAAGCTTCCCTCCTCGCGTGGCGCTCCTCCATCTCAGCCTTCGACGCCCGGAGCTGCTCTAATTCTGCGAGATGGGGGGGCCATTTCGATCGGGATCTCGGTCATCTCCTCATTACGATCAACAAGCTTCTGCTCAAGGAGAGAACAAGTCAAGAGCGGAGTCAGACGCTAGAACAAGAAGATCACCAGGACTCCACCGCAAGAATTATACCTGAACCCCCTGGGACCCAGAAATGGCGGTGCGAAGCAAGCCTTCGTGTTCCCTTTTCGCCGTGGCCTCATCAAGCTTAAACCTCTTCATGGTTCCGTCAAGCGCCGTCCAAGTGAACGTCCGGGGGAACTTACACGGAGGAGCTTCAATTTGGGGAAGGTTCGGGATCTCCGGCGGTGATGACGATGACAACCATGACGGCGACGAGGTCCTGGCCCCCACGCCGGCGTCCCCTAGGCCTCAGGGGTCGACTTGCGGGCTCTGGCAACGACCTCGGCAGCGGGCGTTGACTCAGGGGCTGGGGCAGCACCTCAGTAACAGTCCTTGGTCGAGCGGCACCAGCGGCCCCGCAGTCGGGACCACCTTAGTCTCCGTGACTAGGACGGCCACCAGCTCACCGGGTGTGCTCACGGGCGCCGGCTCGGCTGGGGTGGGCTCTTATAGGGGAGCGAACGGAGCGGTCTCCTTGAGATCGATATCGGCACGCTTCCTGCATGGCAAAACAGACATCAAAATACTACTGCAACAGACAAGAATCTCAGAAGATCCAGAGTAGCTTACCTCTTGGAGAACTTGAGTTTCCCGTCGGGCGATCCGGGTTCTGGCGGAGCGCTGCGCCCGGGTGTCAGGCTGGTCGGTCAAGCAGTCGGCGGTGGCGTGGCAACTAGAGGAGGCCCTGTTGGTGGCATGGCCAACTCGGGCACCCGTATGCTTGGCGGCGCCTGCTCAGACCGTGTACTCGGCGGTGCTTTTGCGGGGCTCAGCAATGTCGAGCTCGGCCGTACTGGTCCCAACCTAGGACTTGATCGCTTGGGTGCCACGGCGGCGGTGTCCTTTATCTTCAGACTTCCTGCCACGACACGCGGCGTCATGGCCCCCTCGCCCCGATATAGAACAAGCTTTTTCCCCGCTCTCTTGGAGTCGGGTTGGGCAGCAGAAGGACTCCTCAGCCTCTTCTTCGACTTGGTGGCTGACAAGGGCGGGAGTCATCATCGAACTCCTCGCAACAGTATGGATGATTCAACGAAATACATCACACAATGCTGGGCAATTATGCATACAAGTCCACAGGCATTCATTACAGAATAAAGACGGAGGTTACCTTGGGGCAGGGCCGATTGTGGCTATAAGACACAATGCGGCGCTTCTTGTCTTCGGTCTCGACCACCCTGCTAGAGAAGTAGCCGAACAGTGTTTCAATCACCTTCTGCTCGTTGGCCGACTTGTCGCTGACCCAGTCAGGGTCATTTTTTCCCAGATAATCCCAACCGAACGCGCTCCTTAGCTCTAGCGGCTGGATGCGTCGAGTCAGAAAACGCCTGGCAACCCAAGGTCCGATCAGGCCGGCTTTCGTGAGGTTATCTAATTTTGCCAACAACTGATGCACTTGGCCCATCTCTTCAAAGGTCGGATCTGATGACCAATTCAGTGAAACCACCGGTGGCAAGCCAGTGAAGGGGCACAAGGAGGGTGCCGGATCTGAACAATAGAACCACTCCTTGTGCCAACCTTGATCGATATATGTTTTCTTCCTTTCAATCCTCAACTGAAGACCAGTCCCCCCAATCACTTGGATGTTACTCTTGGAGGGCTGGGGTTTAATGTGGAACAAATGCCTAAAGGAGTTTAAGTGGGGTTCCACACCCAAATAACACTCGCAGAGAGTTACGAATATGGAGATTTGAAGGATGGAGTTGGGATTCAAATTTACCAACTCCAACCCGTAGAACTCAAGGATGCGGCGAAAGAATACAGAAGAGGGAAGGAACAAACCCCGGTCGAAAAAAGAGGCAAAAACTACTGTTAACGCCAAAATTTGGTAAGGACCTGTATCAGATTCGGTCAAGAGGACGGTTGCAGTCGGATAATGGAAATTGATCCAAGAAGCAGACCGAGTCTGAGAAGGAGCCGTGAAGACCGCGCGTGGCAGTTAAATACTATAGTTATTAGGAAAAGGTTTATCTCTTTTAGGAAACCTAACCTCGTGTCCGGTCAGGTCTCGTTAGCGTTTTCTGTTATAGATAGGAAATCATATATCGTGTCCTATAAGGACTCATGTAACTCGGGGTATATATACGTATGCCCGGGGACCTTGTAAATCATCACAACGATCAATACAAACTCGGCGCATCGCCACCCCTTTGACGGGATCCTGCTTCTCGAGCCGGGCTGCATCGGTTAGGTCCGAACTCCTGCGAGAGGGTAAGTCTCGTCACACCGACTACCAATCGGCTAGGACTTCCTCGGTTAGGTCCGATATTCTAGTTGGTTTATGGTAGTCGGCTTACCACGATATATTTACTTTATCTATGGCTGCATCAGTTCAGTTTGATCTCATAGATTGATTAGGTATATCACATCACGTGTGCACAGACTGTATCGACTTACTGGGAGCGATCTATCATCAGTTCGTGCTGCATCGGTTAGGTCCGACCTACTGAACTGCTAGTGATAAGTCGATCCTGCTGGGCCGATGCGTTGTGTGCAGGCGTTTTATCAGAGTGCATAGCCGGTAAGTTATTTTCATCACGATCGCATTATATCTATCGGCTCATTGAGGCATTGTTATCATTGTCGGTCTGTGCTGCAACGGTTAGGTCCGATCTACTAGACTGACAATAATAGCTTTACTCTTAATAAGCCGATGGTGTTGTGCGATGGTGTTATCGGAGTGCTTAGCCGATAAGTTACCTGTTAAAGCCGACTACATTTATTCATTGTTTTATTCTGTACTCGCTTTGTTAAGCAATCGGCTAGTTTACCAATCATTTATCATTTACGTTATTGCATATTTTATTATATGTTCTTGCCTGTATTATTGTCACAATCGGCTAAGGGCTAGCCGATGGGTTTATTCTGCCGATCCAAGCACAAGTACAAGCAGGTTCCCGGGCACGACCCCAGGTAAGGGCCCGGGCATGAGCCCGGGTAAGGACCAGTGCATGGGCCCGGACAGCGGACGAAGATCTTGGGAGCCGATATGAGCAAGGGCCCGGGTGCAGGCACACCTTCATAATAATACCAGTAACACTAGATCATGATCAGCTAGGATCTATTTGATTTATTTATGCATTATACTTGCTTATTTTATCTAGCTTATAGCCGGTTTTCGAATATCCCTTCGATGATCGGCTAGCATGACATTTGTTTATTATTACATTATTGTTCTTGCCGTCATCGGACCTAAGCCGATGTGTAAGTGCTACAGTGTGCATCGGCCATCGGCTGATGAAACGAGTCTAGATCGGCTTCCAGCCGATTGGCTCATTGATCTAACATTTTCCTCCTTGTCAATTACAGGGTCAAATTGACTGGCACGCCTACGAACCTCAAACTTTAGGACCTGCACTGGAGTGAAGCAAATCTCCCAGGCCTTCGCGTGTCACCCAGACGCCGAACCAGGACCCGGCGATTTTCGGCGTCAACACGCTTTTGGCACGCCCGGTGGGACACGAAGTTTTAAGCCAGAATTCCAACAAACAATTGTTTCAATCAAGATTTCAACATGGCTGGAAAAGAAATCAAGACGGACAACGTAATTCCGGTCACCATGGAAGATCTAACTGAAGAACAAAAACAGCAAGTTGAACAGACCATGGCAAATTTCCAGAAGCTGTGTTTAGAATCCTTCAGTATGACAAGACAAGGGCCGATTCAGAAGTCTCAGTTTCCAAAACCAGTACTGGTAGGAGAATCGAGCCGCACACAACCTGAGAGTCCACCAATCAAGCCTTTACAGGAGATGGTCAACGAGGCTGTGCACCACGCACTTATCAATCAGTCAGGGATCTTAGTAAATACATTGCATAACCTTATCAAGAAGACTGTTGATGGATCGATTGCCCAAGAGCCAACTCGGGGTCCTGTTTTTCTCCCACCGAAGATAGAGCCAGGCCAAGTTAATTACAACATTAGCAAGGATATACCAGAACACTTGTTCGCGCAAAACCAGGCCGGGGGGCAACAGGATATCCCTCCTGGATATCACCGATCTATTTATTATGGGGGATACCAGCAGAACTATCCGGGAGGAGGAGCCGATCCAGGTACTTACCAGAGGGAGTATCACAGACAGAATCGGCAACCAACCCCGCCGATGCAGTATCAGCAGTATCAACAGGAGAATGCAAGAGAGGAAGATTTGTCGGCACGGGTTGAGGAAATAGTAAGGGAGCAGTTCGGGATCAAGCCCAAGGAACAAGCGTTCATGTATCGGCACCCATATCCTGAGTGGTTTGACAGGGTTCCGTTGCCACACCGATACAGGGTCCCGGATTTTTCTAAGTTTTCAGGGCAGGACAACACGTCTACAGTAGAACATGTCAGCCGATTTTTGGCGCAGTGCGGGGAAGCATCGGTTGAAGAGGCCCTAAGGGTTAGGTTTTTTCCCCTATCACTATCTGGATCGGCTTTCACATGGTTCTCCTCGTTACCGCCGAATTCTGTTCGAGGGTGGGCCGATCTGGAGAAACAGTTTCACAAATATTTCTTTGCTGGGATTCACGAGCTGAGACTGTCAGATTTGACATCGGTTAAGCAGCGACCAGATGAAACAGTACCGGAATACATTCAGCGATTTCGGGATATCAGAAGCCGGTGTTATAGTTTAAACCTGAGCGATGGGCATCTGGCCGATTTAGCTTTTCAGGGACTCTTGGCGCCAATCAGAGAAAGGTTTTCGTCTCAAGAGTTCGAATCTTTGTCGCACCTAGTACAGAAGGTATCGGCTCATGAAAGCCGATTTCAAGAGGCGAAAAAGGACAAGTACCAGAGGAGAGTTGCTCAGGTTCAGGTATATTCAACGGATTCAGATGATGAGGAATCCGACGCTGAGGTTGGATTGGCGGAGTGGGCCAGGAACAAGAAGTCGGTATCATGCCCATGGGTCAAAAATATCGGCAAAGAGGAACGATATGATTTCGATGTGAGCAAAGCCGATAAGATCTTTGATTTGTTGTTGCAGGAAAAGCAAATACAATTGCCGCCAAACCACGTGATTCCATCAACCGAAGAACTAAAGAAGAAGAAGTATTGCAAGTGGCACAACGCGATATCGCACCATACTAACGAGTGTAAGGTTTTTCGGCAACAAATTCAGCTGGCCGTTGAGCAAGGACGAATCAAGTTTGAAGATAAAAAGCCAATGAAGATAGATGGGCACCCGTTCCCCGTAAACATGGTCTATGTGGGGTCATCGTCCAGAACTCAAGCCGATGAAGGAAAACGTCAGAGTAAATCGAGGATTACTTCATCAGGTATGATAGAGAAGTACTCAAGGTACGATGAACAGGGGGATGGACCGGAACAATATAATCCGCATTGGGACTGCCCGTTTTTTCGTTTCTGCTGGGATCAAGGGATGAGATTGCCATCAGCTGAAAATTGCCCCGAGTGCAGCGGTACAGGGAATCGGCATGATCGCCAGCAGGAGTGTTCGCGGGATCGGTCGACTGGAAAAAGAACATCAGTTCATAGCCGATTGGGGCCGATCCATGAAGAGTTCTTTGAGGAGGATGAAGAGGAAGCGCATGGGAAACAAGTCCAGAATCCTCAGTGGTGTCCTAGCGGCATATTCACGAAGAATCAGAAGAGAAGGGCACAGCGGCTACGACACCGAGAACAGTAAAAGGAGCAATGCCAGAGTCAAGAGGAGGTTGATCATCGTCCCAAAAGGACTAGGCAAGTTTGGCAAGTGAAGAATGAAGGACCGAAACAGGCGACCAGAGGGGGGGTGAATGGGAGCCTATAAAAATTTCTTTCAAAAAGAAACTCGGCCTATGTCCCAAATTTCAACCCAACGCCCCTCTCAATCAATCGTCAAGATTACTTACCCCAACTAGTGGTGTAATAATCTTAGGAACGATTAAACAAGTTCTCCAAGCCGGCAGAAGCAAAAATAATTAAGACAGCTCAAAACTGCCCTGTAAAGAATTCCTCAAACACCTTGCGTGCAGTAGCGACAACAGCAGCTTGCTGGTGGCCGGCAAATAGCAGGTGCTGAACTCCCGTCCTGGCGTGCTCGACCAGCAGCAGCAGGGAACGGCAACGACACCCAGCGGACAGCAGAAACTTGACTCCGCGACGGCGCGCGTGAGGTCACTGGCGGTAGACAGTAGAAAAAGTAGATGCAAACAAAAAGAACAGAAAAGTAGATGCAAACAAAAAAGAACAATTCACCAAGATGAATGATTAACTCCAGTAATTGTTCTACAGAACTGCATCTAGCCTCCGCCCGATCGTCCTCCCTCTCTTGATTGGAGAGATCAATAAAAATCTCTCTCTAGACTTGAAGACCTAGGCTAGATCGAGAGAGAAGGTGTGTTCCCTAGAACCCTAGGCACGGGTCCTGTTCACGTGAACAGTAGCTCGCCCCAAAAATCCCAAAAAGCCCCACCTCTCTCAACCCTAGGTGCCACATATTTATATCTCCAAAAAGGTGGCCCACCTAAATTACAAAACTGTCATTACGCGACTTAAACGACACGTAATGGCATGATAATCATATCCAATCAATCACGTCCTCCATGTCAAATTCCGCGATGTTCGCGATCCCTCCATCTCCACGATGTGATCCTCGCGATGTCGCCGCACGACCATCCGAAATCATATCGCGATCGCCGGAAATTTCCATCTTCGGCCACGCCCGCCGCACGAGCGTCCCGGTACATCCTTGGTTTTATGGCTCAACCAAGAAACCGTCCACTGACGTCCTCCCGCCGTGTAGCCAGATACAGTAGACGTACACCGCACAATCTCCGTCCCTCGAACGCGAGCGTCGAACCACCCTTCACCGCCCCGCGGTTCATCAGCATGGCATCCTATCCCCGTTCTTCACAGATTGCCGCATGATTAGTCTCCACCTGTCACCTGCAACCACAGCCTGCCAAGAGACACGTCACACGCACACCGTGTTGTCAATCGCTCATCACAAGGCACTAGCCCCACGGGCATCTCAATCTCCCCCTTGATGAGTGCATTGACAACACCACACCTCACAAATTCATAGAACTATAAGATCAAAACAGAAGAAGAAAGAAAAAGAAACAATCTTGATCCCCAAAGACATGGGCTAGGCTCGACACGATCAAGACAAATAAAAGAGCAACTCGAACAGCTCCAAAAACTGACTCCCTCCCTTTCTCCCTCAAAATCAGCAATTCCATCAAACTCCCCCTGAAATCAAGCATTATCCCAAAAGCAATTTAGGAAAAAATAGCTCCCCTGTAAAAGTGAATTTGTGCCACTCATTCTCCCCCTTGTTGACAAGGCACTCCATCAAGTAAAAATGCAAGAATCCATTCTGAGATACATGAGAAGGCGGCACATGTAGAAGCTTCAGAAACATATATCAAATACTTATAAAAACTAACCAGTGACTCTAGTCATCCAGAGAAGAAGCAACACAATGCAGTGACCATCAAAGTTAGGAACCAAAAGCTTTTTTGAAAACCAAAGAGCCAGGCGAAGCAAGCAAACCTTGAGACAGTACCAAGCTGAAAGCAGAACATATATCAAGCTCAGCGACGGGTAACAAAACTTCCAAACAAAGTTTACTGCAAACGCTTCAATCAGGTCTATGCCATGAAAGACAAACCCGTGGCACACACGTCACTTGCAACTTGGGCAAACTGTGAGTAACCAACTTAGGCTGCCATGCCAAAAGCACCAGTCCTTATGAATTTTTAACCCCATTTCAGCATCATATATTTTTCTTTTATACCCCAATTTTGCATGTTGAATCATGAACCCATTTTTCTTTTGGTGTCCCTGCTGATCCGGGATCTTTTGACAGCCCCTGGACTATAGAGTGCCCGGTTCATGTGTGTCTTTGCGACACGAAGGAACCTTGCCCTTCCATAGGCCTAAAAGAAGCTACATTTGCAGTGACAAACGGTCTTTGACCCATTGGAAGGAAGCTGAAAACCGAACCATGAGCAAGATATATGTCGAGGCTTCAACAAGATATTAAATCAAGGATAAGCAAGCAAAGCCCAACATAATCGAGAGAAATTATGTGCTATTTTCAAAACAAAGTATGGTCAAGCAAAGCATTACAACCTCTCCAAAAACTTCGATCACCAACTAGCCAAAACAAGTATAAGGTATATGTAACCGAAGCAAGCAAAAAGACTGATACTAGAATGGATAGCACACACCGAGCTCACCACGCAAACGTGCAAACGTGGTTTGATCGAGTGGCTTCGTTAAAATATCAGCAAGTTGCTGACTAGTATCAACTCGCCAAAGCTCAATATCACCCTGCTCAGCTCACCCATCATTGACATCTCAAATTCCCTGCTCATAGAATCTGCAAACTTGGCAACAAGAGCATGAGAAGAACCACCGAAAATGATATCATCCACGTATATCTGAACTATTAGAGTGTCTTTGCCTTGCTTGAGGAGAAATAAAGTTTTATCAACCGAGCCCATTTTAAAACTGTTTGCAAGTAAAAAGGTTTTCAGTCTAGCATACCATGCACGAGGTGCTTGTTTCAACCCATACAAAGCCTTTTGCAACTTAAAAACACGATCAGGAAATTTGGGATGCTCAAAACCAGGAGGTTGTTTTACATAAACTTCTTCTTCTATAAACCCGTTCAGAAAAGCACTCTTCACGTCCATTTGATAAAGCTTAAACCCACGTGAAGCAGCAAAAGCAAGCACAATGCGAATAGCTTCCAAACGAGCAACAGGAGCAAAAGTTTCACCATAATCAATTCCCTCCTTTTGACAGAACCCCTGAGCCACTAATCTGGCTTTGTTTCTGACAACAAGTCCATTTTCCCCTTGTTTGTTCTTAAAAATCCATTTAGTACCAATTGGTTTGCAAGAAGGAGGTGGATCAACCAAAACCAAAACCCGATTCCGTTCAAAATTTTCTAACTCCTCATGCATGGCATTGACCCAGTTAGAATCAGAAAGCGCGTGTCCAACATCACGGGGTTCAAAAGAGGCAACGAATGCAGAATGCGCAAAAACACACTGATTTTTATATTTATACCTTGTCGTGCGCTCATTCAAATTACCTATCATTTGTTGGGGAGGATGGTGACGCTGAATATGTCGTGGTGCTGTCCTCTCTGAGGTCGCCTCCCCCTCAACTGCAGCCGGTACATGATCATCCGTAGGTGGAGCTGCATGATCGACAGTGGACGTATACATGTTTGAAGGCCCATCCTCTGTAGTGGTGCTGGACGCCTGCACCGGCTGAGGGTCAGGCGCCACCGGTGCCTCCAATGCATCATCATCCTCATCATCACGTCCATCATCCTCATCATCACTCTCAAATATGGCCTGTCCAATTTCATCATCACCTGCACACTCAAAAAGTAGAAGAAGAACAAGGCATTGTCTCGTCGAAAGTGACCTCACAAGTCTCATCGATGCGATTAGTGTCAAGATTAAGCACACGGTAGGCACGCCCTTGCAAAGCATACCCCAAAAATAACCCATCGGAAGAACGAGACTCAAACTTGTCTAAATTTCCCTTTTTCAGAATAAAACACTTGCACCCAAAAACTCGAAAGTGGGAAACTTTGGGAGAACGACCAAATCTCAACTCATATGATGTTTTCCCCAAAAAAGCTCTCAGAAAAATTCTATTAGCAACATAGCAAGCGGTGTTGATTGCCTCAGCCCAGAAAACGCCTAGGAGTTTTATGTTCATCTAGCATTGTCCTAGCCATTTCAACAAGCGTGCGATTTTTCCTTTCAACAACACCATTCTGAGGGGGAACATAAGGAGAAGAAAACTGATGATCAAGACCATATTCTGCACAAAAAGCTTTCATACGAGTATTCTTGAATTCTTTGCCGTTGTCACTGCGAATAGCTCTTACGACATTATTGGATAACTCGTTTTTCAGCTTTAGAATAAGATCATGAACATGTGCAAAAGCCTCATCCTTAGATTCCAGAAAGAACACCCAAGAGTAACGAGAAAAGTCGTCCACAACAACGAGCACATACCACTTTCCACTAGCAGAGCGAACACGGGCTGGACCAACAGTGTCCATATGTAACAGCTCACCCGGTCGTTCTGTCATCACCTGAGTCACAGGTGTATGAGGAGCAGCAACCATTTTGCCATGCTTGCAGGGAGCACAGACCAAATCCTTCTCAAACTTGAGTTTCGGTAAACCAGTAATTAAATTCATAGAACTCAAGCGGCAAAGCAAGTCAAAGCTCAAGTGGCCCAAGCGACGATGCCACTTCCAAATATCAGTGGAACCATGAGCAACCAAACAACGAGTCTGTCCAAAAGATTTAGAAAAATCAACCTTAAAAACTTGTCCAAAAGGAGAGATCTTGCAAACAAGGTTACCAGCAGAATCAAGAACTCGCGAATTGCCTTTCTTAAAACGCACTTCAAAATCATCTTCAAGAAGTTGCGAAACAGAAAGCAAATTATAATGCAAATTTTGTACCTTCGCGACGTCCTTTAGCATGTATTTTTCAGTTACCTTGATGCAGCCATGCGCCAGAACCTTACCTTTACTATTATCCCCGAATGTAATATATTCCTTGCCGCTCGCGGGGGTGAGGCTGGAGAACCATTTGTCATCTCCGGTCATGTGGCGCGAACAACCGGAGTCCATTATCCATATGTTCTCCTCGCCTCCATCCTGCAGTCAACGACGAGCATAAGAGTGAGCCAATGACTCAACACTGGGGTTAGAATAATGCAAAGAAAACCAGTGCTGAGCCACTTGCTCAAAAGAGGCATTAGCAAAATCAAAACTCTCAAAAGACCGACGAGAACCACGAGGGGAAAACGTGGCCTGTCATTCCGACGTGGTGCAGGAGTATGAGTACGTGAGCAAAAACTAAAAGAGCGAACATCAGGCTCACGACCCAAAACAGGACGATCATGAGTACCACATTCAAGGTACTGCTCACGTCTCTCAGCACGCTTCCGACGAAAGCAAAAACTCATACAGATGACCATCACGATCACAAAAAATCACAATGGTAACACTTATGCGCAGAAGCAAAAGAAGCCATAGCCTTAGAACCAGAAGCAGCAAGGTTAGGCTTAGCCATAGCAAAACGATCAGATGATGAAGCAGTTGGCTTAGCATTCTGCATAACCTTGAAGTGTTTAGGTTTTGGCACCCAAACCTGCTTTTTAGGAGCAGATCTAGATGGTTCAACCAACAACCCCTCAGGTGTGACACCTGAACCCTCCTTCTTGGGAGGTGGTCCAGTGTACTTAGCCAAAGGTGGATTCTTTTCATCAACAGGACCTCCACTCTTTTCACCAAACACATATTTCAAATCGTATCCAGGTCCAAAACGCTCACTCCGTTTAATTTGAGCAATAGACATACCAATCTGGGGTTCAAGAATAGAGCACCAACCAAGAATAACTCTCAAATGTTTATTTTCTTCTTCCAAAGCAGAAAACTTTACCCTCAAATCATTATTTTCAGCAACAAAATTAGGGCAAGTCAAACAGGGAGGCAAAACAGGACAAGAATGTTTCTCCAACTTAACAATACGAGATTTAGCATTATTCAATTCAGAATGCAAGGTTGGACAAGAGACACACGCACCAAGTAAAGCAGAACCACAGTGAAGTTTTTCCAACTCAATCTTCGCATTTTCAAATTTATCAACAATAGAGGCATGCTTAGATTGCAATTCAGAAAGCGAAACCATATGCACAGAGCACTCTTCACATTCTACTTCAGCAGGAGTAGCATCTTTTAAGACCTTTAATTCAGAATTAACTCTATCATACTCAGCCTTAAGTTTTGCTAAAATTTTATTTTGTTTATCAACAATTTTTATCAATTCTTTAATTTCTTCTTCTGCTGAATTTTGTACCTCATTGTCGGAAGAGTTATCGCTGCGATCAGAAGCCTCATCATCATCCACGGCCATGGTGCATATCCCTCCCTTGATGTCGGCAAGGAAGCAGAGTCCGTCTGTTTTCTTCTTGGGAAGCTCATCCTCAGAGTCTGAATCATTCGAGTTCGAAGAAGCATCTGAAACAAAATCACCAAGAGAAGAAAACAAAACATGTGCAGCCTTTTTAATTTGCTTATCAGTGTACTTCTGGCCATTCTTCTTCATGCGCCTGTCACCCTTCTTCTTCTTCTTCTCCCTTGATTGTTCCTGGCGCCTGGAGTTGTTGCCCTGCTCAAATGTTCTAATCTTGTTTGGGCAATCAACAGCAAAGTGACCTCGCTCACCACAACTGAAGCATCCTTCTGAGCGTCTTCTGTTGCGTCGGTTCTCATAGACTCGCTTGAACTTGTTGGAGAGCAACGCCAATTGATCATCATCCAGTGCCTCCAACTCGTCATCTGCAACATGACACAGAGAAGACAAAGCAAAGCTAGGAGAACTTGGATTAGCGTTAGCGTTAGTCTTACTCCCAGAAACCAAAGCCATAGGAACATCAGTAGAAGAAGTGCCAGTGGGATTTTTCAATTTGCGCTTGGAGAGGACATCAATCTCTTTTGATTTGAGCTTACTGAAAAGCTCATCAGTGGTAAGAGTCTCATAGCCAGCAGACTCAACGATCGCCTCTACCTTCATATCCCACTCATCAGTAAGTGAATGCAACAATCTAAGAGCCCTTGCATGATCATCGTAAGGCATATCCTTATTAAGAGCTTTCATCTTGTTTACAATCACTTGAAACCTTGCAAAAAGATCTTCAATAGATTCACCGGGCAATTGAGAAAAAGCATCAAATTCTTTTCTATGAATTTCGAATTTTCGTGTTTTCACAGCATTGGAGCCTTCATGATATTTCTTTAACTTATCCCAAATCTGGAAGGCTAGCTCCTCGCTGGAAATACGATCATACTCAGGTTTACAAAGGGAAGCTTGCAAAATGTCTACAACCCGGTTATTTGCCTCAAGAAGAGCAACGGCAGCAGGATCAGTAGGGTCCTCGGCAGGAATCACATATGTAGAGTTTTGTGTGATCCTCCACAGATTCATCCCCTTCCCCTTCAAATAAGCTTTCATACGCGACTGCCAATAGTCATAATCAGTGCCATCAAAATGCGGAGCGCGTGTATCGGATTTTCCGGAGGTCGCCATGGTTTTTCGGAATCGATTAAGATATGGAAAACCTTAACCTTGCTCTGATACCAATTGAAGGACCGAAACAGGCGACCAGAGGGGGGGTGAATGGGAGCCTATAAAAATTTCTTTCAAAAAGAAACTCGGCCTTTGTCCCAAATTTCAACCCAACGCCCCTCTCAATCAATCGTCAAGATTACTTACCCCAACTAGTGGTGTAATAATCTTAGGAACGATTATACAAGTTCTCCAAGCCGGCAGAAACAAAAATAATTAAGACAGCTCAAAACTGCCCTGTAAAGAATTCCTCAAACACCTTGCGTGCAGTAGCGACAACAGCAGCTTGCTGGTGGCCGGCAAATAGCAGGTGCTGAACCCCCGTCCTGGCGTGCTCGACCAGCAGCAGCAGGGAACGGCAACGACACCCAGCGGACAGCAGAAACTAGACTCCGCGACGGCACGCGTGAGGTCACTGGCGGCAGACAGTAGGAAAAGTAGATGCAAACAAAAAGAACAGAAAAGTAGATGCAAACAAAAAAGAACAATTCACCAAGATGAATGATTAACTCCAGTAATTGTTCTCCAGAACTGCATCTAGCCTCCGCCGATCGTCCTCCCTCTCTTGATTGGAGAGATCAATAAAAATCTCTCTCTAGACTTGAAGACCTAGGCTAGATCGAGAGAGAAGATGTGTTCCCTAGAACCCTAGGCACAGGTCCTGTTCACGTGAACAGTAGCTCGCCCCAAAAATCCCAAAAAGCCCCACCTCTCTCAACCCTAGGTGCCACATATTTATATCTCCAAAAAGGTGGCCCACCTAAATTACAAAACTGTCATTACGCGACTTAAACGACACGTAATGGCATGATAATCATATCCAATCAATCACGTCCTCCATGCAAATTCCGCGATGTTCGCGATCCCTCCATCTCCACGATGTGATCCTCGCGATGTCGCCGCACGACCATCCGAAATCATATCGCGATCGCCGGAAATTTCCATCTTCGGCCACGCCCGCCGCACGAGCGTCCCGGTACGTCCTTGGTTTTATGGCTCAACCAAGAAACCGTCCACCGACGTCCTCCTGCCGTGTAGCCAGATACAGTAGACGTACACCGCACAATCTCCGTCCCTCGAACGCGAGCGTCGAACCACCCTTCACCGCCCCGCGGTTCATCAGCATGGCATCCTATCCCCGTTCTTCACAGATTGCCGCATGATTAGTCTCCACCTGTCACCTGCAACCACAGCCTGCCAAGAGACACGTCACACGCACACCGTGTTGTCAATCGCTCATCACAAGGCACTAGCCCCACGGGCATCTCAATCTCCCCCTTGATGAGTGCATTGACAACACCACACCTCACAAATTCATAGAACTATAAAATCAAAACAGAAGAAGAAAGAAAAAAAAAAACAATCTTGATCCCCAAAGACATGGGCTAGGCTCGACACAATCAAGACAAATAAAAGAACAACTCGAACAGCTCCAAAAACTGACTCCCTCCCTTTCTCCCTCAAAATCAGCAATTCCATTTGCAAAAATCTGGCCACAACTCAAACTCCCCCTGAAATCAAGCATTATCCCAAAAGCAATTTAGGAAAAAATAGCTCCCCCTGCAAAAGTGAATTTGTGCCACTCATTCTCCCCCTTGTTGACAAGGCACTCCATCAAGTAAAAATGCAAGAATCCATTCTGAGATACATGAGAAGGCGGCACATGTAGAAGCTTCAGAAACATATATCAAATACTTATAAAAACTAACCAGTGACTCTAGCCATCCAGAGAAGAAGCAACACAATGCAGTGACCATCAAAGTTAGGAACCAAAAGCTTTTTTGAAAACCAAAGAGCCAGGCGAAGCAAGCAAACCTTGAGACAGTACCAAGCTGAAAGCAGAACATATATCAAGCTCAGCGACGGGTAACAAAACTTCCAAACAAAGTTTACTGCAAACGCTTCAATCAGGTCTATGCCATGAAAGACAAACCCGTGGCACACACGTCACTTGCAACTTGGGCAAACTGTGAGTAACCAACTTAGGCCGCCATGCCAAAAGCACCAGTCCTTATGAATTTTTAACCCCATTTCAGCATCATATATTTTTCTTTTATACCCCAATTTTGCATGTTGAATCATGAACCCATTTTTCTTTTGGTGTCCCTGCTGATCCGGGATCTTTTGACAGCCCCTGGACTATAGAGTGCCCGGTTCATGTGTGTCTTTGCGACACGAAGGAACCTTGCCCTTCCATAGGCCTAAAAGAAGCTACATTTGCAGTGACAAACGGTCTTTTGACCCATTGGAAGGAAGCTGAAAACCGAACCATGAGCAAGATATATGTCGAGGCTTCAACAAGATATTAAATCAAGGATAAGCAAGCAAAGCCCAACATAATCGAGAGAAATTATGTGCTATTTTCAAAACAAAGTATGGTCAAGCAAAGCATTACAACCTCTCCAAAAACTCGATCACCAACTAGCCAAAACAGTATAAGGTATATGTAACCGAAGCAAGCAAAAAAGACTGATACTAGAATGGATAGCACACACCGAGCTCACCACGCAAACGTGCAAACGTGGTTTGATCGAGTGGCTTCGTTAAAATATCAGCAAGTTGCCTGACTAGTATCAACTCAGCCAAAGCTCATATATCACCCTGCTCAGCTCACCCATCATTGACATCTCAAATTCCCTGCTCATAGAATCTGCAAACTTGGCAACAAGAGCATGAGAAGAACCACCGAAAATGATATCATCCACGTATATCTGAACTATTAGAGTGTCTTTGCCTTGCTTGAGGAGAAATAAAGTTTTATCAACCGAGCCCATTTTAAAACTGTTTGCAAGTAAAAAGGTTTTCAGTCTAGCATACCATGCACGAGGTGCTTGTTTCAACCCATACAAAGCCTTTTGCAACTTAAAAACACGATAGGAAATTTGGGATGCTCAAAACCAGGAGGTTGTTTTACATAAACTTCTTCTTCTATAAACCCATTCAGAAAAGCACTCTTCACGTCCATTTGATAAAGCTTAAACCCACGTGAAGCAGCAAAAGCAAGCACAATGCGAATAGCTTCCAAACGAGCAACAGGAGCAAAAGTTTCACCATAATCAATTCCCTCCTTTTGACAGAACCCCTGAGCCACTAATCTGGCTTTGTTTCTGACAACAAGTCCATTTTCCCTTGTTTGTTCTTAAAAATCCATTTAGTACCAATTGGTTTGCAAGAAGGAGGTGGATCAACCAAAACCAAAACCCAATTCCGTTCAAAATTTTCTAACTCCTCATGCATGGCATTGACCCAGTTAGAATCAGAAAGCGCGTGTCCAACATCACGGGGTTCAAAAGAGGCAACGAATGCAGAATGCGCAAAAACACACTGATTTTTATATTTATACCTTGTCGTGCGCTCATTCAAATTACCTATCATTTGTTGGGGAGGATGGTGACGCTGAATATGTCGTGGTGCTGTCCTCTCTGAGGTCGCCTCCCCCTCAACTGCAGCCGGTACATGATCATCCGTAGGTGGAGCTGCATGATCGACAGTGGACGTATACATGTTTGAAGGCCCATCCTCTGTAGTGGTGCTGGACGCCTGCACCGGCTGAGGGTCAGGCGCCACCGGTGCCTCCAATGCATCATCATCCTCATCATCACGTCCATCATCCTCATCATCACTCTCAAATATGGCCTGTCCAATTTCATCATCACCTGCACACTCAAAAGTAGAAGAAGAACAAGGCATTGTCTCGTCGAAAGTGACCTCACAAGTCTCATCGATGCGATTAGTGTCAAGATTAAGCACACGGTAGGCACGCCCTTGCAAAGCATACCCCAAAAATAACCCATCGGAAGAACGAGACTCAAACTTGTCTAAATTTCCCTTTTTCAGAATAAAACACTTGCACCCAAAAACTCGAAAGTGGGAAACTTTGGGAGAACGACCAAATCTCAACTCATATGATGTTTTCCCCAAAAAAGCTCTCAGAAAAATTCTATTAGCAACATAGCAAGCGGTGTTGATTGCCTCAGCCCAGAAACGCCTAGGAGTTTTATGTTCATCTAGCATTGTCCTAGCCATTTCAACAAGCGTGCGATTTTTCCTTTCAACAACACCATTCTGAGGGGGAACATAAGGAGAAGAAAACTGATGATCAAGACCATATTCTGCACAAAAAGCTTTCATACGAGTATTCTTGAATTCTTTGCCGTTTGTCACTGCGAATAGCTCTTACGACATTATTGGATAACTCGTTTTTCAGCTTTAGAATAAGATCATGAACATGTGCAAAAGCCTCATCCTTAGATTCCAGAAAGAACACCCAAGAGTAACGAGAAAAGTCGTCCACAACAACGAGCACATACCACTTTCCACTAGCAGAGCGAACACGGGCTGGACCAACAGTGTCCATATGTAACAGCTCACCCGGTCGTTCTGTCATCACCTGAGTCACAGGTGTATGAGGAGCAGCAACCATTTTGCCATGCTTGCAGGGAGCACAGACCAAATCCTTCTCAAACTTGAGTTTCGGTAAACCAGTAATTAAATTCATAGAACTCAAGCGGCAAAGCAAGTCAAAGCTCAAGTGGCCCAAGCGACGATGCCACTTCCAAATATCAGTGGAACCATGAGCAACCAAACAACGAGTCTGTCCAAAAGATTTAGAAAAATCAACCTTAAAAACTTGTCCAAAAAGGAGAGATCTTGCAAACAAGGTTACCAGCAGAATCAAGAACTCGCGAATTGCCTTTCTTAAAAACGCACTTCAAAATCATCTTCAAGAAGTTGCGAAACAGAAAGCAAATTATAATGCAAATTTTGTACCTTCGCGACGTCCTTTAGCATGTATTTTTCAGTTACCTTGATGCAGCCATGCGCCAGAACCTTTACCTTTACTATTATCCCCGAATGTAATATATTCCTTGCCGCTCGCGGGGGTGAGGCTGGAGAACCATTTGTCATCTCCGGTCATGTGGCGCGAACAACCGGAGTCCATTATCCATATGTTCTCCTCGCCTCCATCCTGCATCAACGACGAGCATAAGAGTGAGCCAATGACTCAACACTGGGGTTAGAATAATGCAAAGAAAACCAGTGCTGAGCCACTTGCTCAAAAGAGGCATTAGCAAAATCAAAACTCTCAAAAGGACCGACGAGAACCACGAGGGGGGAAAACGTGGCCTGTCATTCCGACGTGGTGCAGGAGTATGAGTACGTGAGCAAAAACTAAAAGAGCGAACAGCAGGCTCACGACCCAAAACAGGACGATCATGAGTACCACATTCAAGGTACTGCTCACGTCTCTCAGCACGCTTCCGACGGAAAGCAAAACTCATACAGATGACCATCACGATCACAAAAATCACAATGGTAACGCTTATGCGCAGAAGCAAAAGAAGCCATAGCCTTAGAACCAGAAGCAGCAAGGTTAGGCTTAGCCATAGCAAAACGATCAGATGATGAAGCAGTTGGCTTAGCATTCTGCATAACCTTGAAGTGTTTAGGTTTTGGCACCCAAACCTGCTTTTTAGGAGCAGATCTAGATGGTTCAACCAACAACCCCTCAGGTGTGACACCTGAACCCTCCTTCTTGGGAGGTGGTCCAGTGTACTTAGCCAAAGGTGGATTCTTTTCATCAACAGGACCTCCACTCTTTTCACCAAACACATATTTCAAATCGTATCCAGGTCCAAAACGCTCACTCCGTTTAATTTGAGCAATAGACATACCAATCTGGGGTTCACGAATAGAGCACCAACCAAGAATAACTCTCAAATGTTTATTTTCTTCTTCCAAAGCAGAAAACTTTACCCTCAAATCATTATTTTCAGCAACAAAATTAGGGCAAGTCAAACAGGGAGGCAAAACAGGACAAGAATGTTTCTCCAACTTAACAATACGAGATTTAGCATTATTCAATTCAGAATGCAAGGTTGGACAAGAGACACACGCACCAAGTAAAGCAGAACCACAGTGAAGTTTTTCCAACTCAATCTTCGCATTTTCAAATTTATCAACAATAGAGGCATGCTTAGATTGCAATTCAGAAAGCGAAACCATATGCACAGAGCACTCTTCACATTCTACTTCAGCAGGAGTAGCATCTTTTAAGACCTTTAATTTCAGAATTAACTCTATCATACTCAGCCTTAAGTTTTGCTAAAATTTTATTTTGTTTATCAACAATTTTTATCAATTCTTTAATTTCTTCTTCTGCTGAATTTTGTACCTCATGTCGGAAGAGTTATCGCTGCGATCAGAAGCCTCATCATCATCCACGGCCATGGTGCACATCCCTCCCTTGATGTCGGCAAGGAAGCAGAGTCCGTCTGTTTTCTTCTTGGGAAGCTCATCCTCAGAGTCTGAATCATTCGAGTTCGAAGAAGCATCTGAAACAAAATCACCAAGAGAAGAAAACAAAACATGTGCAGCCTTTTTAATTTGCTTATCAGTGTACTTCTGGCCATTCTTCTTCATGCGCCTGTCACCCTTCTTCTTCTTCTTCTCCCCTTGATTGTTCCTGGCGCCTGGAGTTGTTGCCCTGCTCAAAATGTTCTAATCTTGTTTGGGCAATCAACAGCAAAGTGACCTCGCTCACCACAACTGAAGCATCCTTCTGAGCGTCTTCTGTTGCGTCGGTTCTCATAGACTCGCTTGAACTTGTTGGAGAGCAACGCCAATTGATCATCATCCAGTGCCTCCAACTCGTCATCTGCAACATGACAAGAGAAGACAAAGCAAAGCTAGGAGAACTTGGATTAGCGTTAGCGTTAGTCTTACTCCCAGAAACCAAAGCCATAGGAACATCAGTAGAAGAAGTGCCAGTGGGATTTTTCAATTTGCGCTTGGAGAGGACATCAATCTCTTTTGATTGAGCTTACTGAAAAGCTCATCAGTGGGTAAGAGTCTCATAGCCAGCAGACTCAACGATCGCCTCTACCTTCATATCCCACTCATCAGTAAGTGAATGCAACAATCTAAGAGCCCTTGCATGATCATCGTAAGGCATATCCTTATTAAGAGCTTTCATCTTGTTTACAATCACTTGAAACCTTGCAAAAAGATCTTCAATAGATTCACCGGGCAATTGAGAAAAAGCATCAAATTCTTTTCTATGAATTTCGAATTTTCGTGTTTTCACAGCATTGGAGCCTTCATGATATTTTCTTTAACTTATCCCAAATCTGGAAGGCTAGCTCCTCGCTGGAAATACGATCATACTCAGGTTTACAAAGGGAAGCTTGCAAAATGTCTACAACCCGGTTATTTGCCTCAAGAAGAGCAACGGCAGCAGGATCAGTAGGGTCCTCGTAGGAATCACATATGTAGAGTTTTGGTGTGATCCTCCACAGATTCATCCCCTTCCCTTCAAATAAGCTTTCATACGC
Organism: Oryza meyeriana var. granulata; assembly: GCA_003991445.1. Lineage (NCBI taxonomy): Eukaryota > Viridiplantae > Streptophyta > Magnoliopsida > Poales > Poaceae > Oryza > Oryza meyeriana. The sequence goes on along the minus strand of RYFJ01001329.1, from coordinate 483,172 downwards.
GACTGCCAATAGTCATAATCAGTGCCATCAAAATGCGGAGCGCGTGTATCGGATTTTCCGGAGGTCGCCATGGTTTTTTCGGAATCGATTAAGATATGGAAAACCTTAAACTTGCTCTGATACCAATTGAAGGACCGAAACAGGCGCCAGAGGGGGGGTGAATGGAGCCTATAAAAATTTCTTTCAAAAAGAAACTCGGCCTATGTCCCAAATTTCAACCCACGCCCCTCTCAATCAATCGTAACAAGATTATTACCCCAACTAGTGGTGTAATATCTTAGGAACGATTAAACAAGTTCTCCAAGCCGGCAGAAGCAAAAATAATTAAGACGTCAAAACTGCCCTGTAAAGAATTCCTCAAACACCTTGCGTGCAGTAGCGACAGAACAGCAGCTTGCTGGTGGGCCGGCAAATAGCAGTGCTGAATCCTCCGTCCTGGCGTGCTCGACCAGCAGCAGCAGGGAAGACGGCAACGACACCCAGCGGACAGCAGAAACTTGACTCGCGACGGCGCACCGCGTGAGGTCACTGGCAGACAGTGAGAAAAAGTAGATGCAAACAAAAAGAACCAGAAAAGGAGATAGCAAAAAAAAAGAACAATTCACCAAGATGAATGATTTAACTCCAGTAATTGTTCTACAGAACTGCATCTAGCCTCCGATCCGATCGTCCTCCTCTCTTGATTGGAGAGATCTAATAAAAATCTTCTTAGACTTGAAGACCTGGCTAGATCGAGAGAGACAAGGTTGTGTTCCCTGGGAACCCTAGGCATCTCGCCGGGGTCCTTGTTATTCATGTGATCACAGTAGCTCGCCCAAAAATCCTTAAAAAGCCCCACCTCTCTCAATCCTATTCGGTGACCCACATATTTATATCTCAGCAAAAAAAGGTGGACCACCTAAATTAAACAAAACTGTCAGAATTAACGCGACTTAAACGACACGTAATGGCATGATAATCATATCTTTACAATCAATCACGTCCTCATGTCAAATTCCGCGATGTTCGCGATCCCTCCATCTCCACGATGTATCCTCGCGATGTCGCCGCACGACCATCCGAAATCATATCGCGATCGCCGGAAATTTCCATCTTCGGCCACGCCGCCGCACGAGCGTCCCGGTACATCCTTGGTTTTATGGCTCAACCAGAAACCGTCCACTGACGTCCTTCGCCGTGTAGCCAGATACAGTAGACGTACACCGCCACAATCTCCGTCCCTCGAACGCGGAGGTCGAACCACCTTCACGCCCCGCGGTTCATCGCATGGCATCCTATCAAGCCCCGTTCTTCACAGATTGCCGCATGATTAGTCTCCACCTGTCACCTGCAACCACAGCCTGCCAAGAGACACGTCACACGCACACCGTGTTGTCAATCGCTCATCACAAGGCACTAGCCCCACGGGCATCTCAAAGAAGAAGGACGATGAGGACCGTATCAGCAACCGGTAAATATGGTGTTCTTTTTGCCTCGGGAGTATAAAGCGCTTTCATCAGATGAAGAAGGAGATGAGGAGGTTTTTGCTCAACTAACGTTGCAATCTGATCAAGCTATATTTGATAAACCTGAGAAGTCAGAGCATCGGCACTTAAAGCCGTTATACATCAAGGGATACGTAAATGGGAAGCCGATGACAAAGATGTTGGTTGATGGGGGAGCGGTCTTGTTACACCTCATGCCTCATGCTACGTTCCGGAAATTGGGGAAGACTACCGAAGACCTGATCAAGACAAATATGGTGCTAAAAGACTTCGTGGGAATTCATCTGAAGCGAAAGGCGTATTGAACGTGGAGCTGGACAATAGGGAGTAAGACATTACCCACCACGTTTTTTTGTAATTGACGGAAAGGGGTCATATAGTTTGCTTCTCGGCAGGGACTGGATTCACGCGAACTGTTGCGTGCCTTCGACAATGCATCAATGTCTTAATACAGTGGCAGGGAGATCAAGTCGAGGTGGTGCAAGCAGATCGGTCGACCAATATTGCATGACCGATCTACCAGTCTGGGAAGCCGATGGTGTTGACTGCCTATCTGGAAAGAGTTTTGGGAAGGAGATTACCTCAAGGTTACTAGCCAGGGATACAGCCGATCCAGCCAAGTCGGCTCTGAATTGTTACTCTGATGGGCTCCATTGAAGACTTCGGGGGGAAATTGGGGCAAGGATTTACGTCGGCTGATGATTTGGAAGAGATTGATATAGGACCAGGAGATAGACCAAGGCCGACGTATATAAGCAAGAAATTAAGTCCTGGGCTACGAGAAGAATTGATAGCATTATTGAAGGAGTATCGGGGTTGTTTCGCCTGGGAGTACCATGAGATGCCAGGGTATCGGCCATTCAAGCAGGCTCCAAGGAGATTCAAGGCAGAATTATATGAGCCGATCAAGGCGGAGATCACAAGGTTGTACGATGCCAAGTTCATAAGGCCTTGCCTGATATGCTGAGTGGGTTTCTAATATCGTCCGGTGAGAAGGAAAAATGGGAAATTGAGGATATGTATTGATTTCCGGATCTAAATAAAGCTACCCCCAAGGATGAGTACCCGATGCCGATAGCGGGGATTTGTTGGTTGGATGCAGCGCAGGCCACAAGATTATCAGCTTCATGGACGGCAATGCAGGATACAATCAGATTTTCATGGCCAAGAGGATATACACAAGACTGCGTTCCGATGTCTGGAGCTATCGGTTTTGTATGAGTGGGTAGTTAATGACTTTTGGATTGAAAAGTGCCGGTGCAACCTATCAAAGAGCAATGAATTATATATTTCATGATCTCATCGTTTGTTGGTGAATTTACATTGATGATGTGGTGGTTAAATCTAAAAGTGGGGAAAGCCATATAGCCGAGGTTTACGAAGAGTGCTGGAGAGGGCCAAGAAATACGGACTAAGAATGAATCCCAATAAGTGTGCTTTTGGTGTATCGGCTAGGCAATTTCTGGGTTTTATGGTTCATGAGCGAGGGATTGAAGTTAGTCAGTGAAGTATCAGAGCCCTTAAGACCACAGAGCACCAAGCGATAAGACAGAGTTGCAATCGTTGATCGGCAAGATTAATTTTGTGAGGAGATTCATATCAAATTTATCAGGGAGAATTGAGTCTTTCACGCCGTTATTGAAGTTGAGAGCCGAATCAAGAATTTGTGTGGGGGCAGCGCAGCAGAAGGCGTTTGATGAGATCAAGAACTACCTTAGTTCCCCGCCTGTTTTGATTCCGCCACAGGAAGGAGTGCCGTTCAGATTTAACTTGTCGGCCGATGAGAAGTCCATCGGTTCTGTTTTGATCCAAGAATTTGAAGGTAAAGAGCGAGTTGGTGTTCTATCTAAGTAGGAGACTTTTGGATGCTGAGACGACATATCCAGCGGTGGAGAAGTTATGCTTGTGTTTATATTTCTCGTGTACAAAAGTTGAGGCATTACATCCTATCGGTGAATGTACAGTAGTTTGCCAGGCCGATGTGGTCAATATATGTTGTCGGCTCCAGTCTTGAAAGGGCGAGTTGGCAAGTGGGTTTTTGCCTTGAACAGAGTTTGACTTGAGTACGAATCGGCTAAAGCAATCAAAGGACAAGCAGTGGCCGATTTTTTTATTGTCCAGCACAGGGGGTCTCACGAGGACTATGTGGAGCCGATCCCGTGGGTCTTATTTTTTGATGGATCGGTTTGCAGGCATGGATCTGTATCGGTTTGGTTATTGTGTCGCCTCGGGGGGCAAGTTTTGAGTTTGCTTTTACAATTAAGCCTTATCGGACTAACAATCAGGCGGAGTACGAGGCGGTGCTGAAAGGACTTCAACTATAAAGGAGATCAGGGCCGATATTATAGAGATTATTGGTGATTCTTTGTTGGTGATCAAACAGTTGTCTGGAGAATATGAGTGCAGGGATGATGTTTTGAGGTCATATTAATGAAGAGTGCGTGGATTGTTGAAGATTTCAAGATGGTGTCAATGAATCATGTTCCCAGGGAGCAGAATTTGGAAGCCAATATCTTGCACAGATTGCTTCAGGGAGATCGGACTGAATAGGCAGGTTGAGGTGGAGATAGCCGATATTGATGTCCAGAACAAGGCCGATGACTGGAGACAGGAGATAATTGATTACTTACGAAACCCGTCGGCAGTCCTGTTTCCAGGAAGATTCGGTATAAAGCTACTAAATATGTGCCTACTTGATGAGGAGTTGTATTATCGCGGACGTTCGAGGGAGTTCTGCTTAGATGCCTGAATTTGGAAGAAGCCAAAGTGGTTATGTGTGAAGTGCACGAAGGCATCTGTGGGACTCATCAGTCGGCTCATAAGATGAAGTGGTTGTTGAGAAGAGTAGGGTATTTTTGGCCGACAATGCTGGAAGATTGCTTTAGGTATTATAAAGGATGTCAAGATTGTCAGAAGTTTGGAAATATACAGCGGGCACCGGCATCGGCTATGAATCCTATCATCAAACCGTGGCCGTTCAGAGGATGGGGAATTGATATGATCGGCCAGATTTTTTCCTCCATCAAGTAAGGGACATAAGTTTATATTGGCAGCAACAGATTATTTCACCAAGTGGGTAGAGGCAATTCCTTTGAAGAAGGTCACGTCCAAAGAAATGATTGAATTTATCAAGGAGCATATCATTTATCGGTTTGGGATTCCTCAGACGATAACTACTGATCAGGGGTCTATTTTTGTTTCTGATGAGTTTCAACAGCTTTGCTGCCAGTATGGGAATCAAGTTATTAAATTCATCGCCTTATTATGCTCAAGCCAATGGGCAAGCAGAAGCTTCCAACAAGAGTTTGATCAAGTTGATTAAGCGGAAAATTGATGAGCAGCGCCACGGCGATGGCATTCTACATTAGCCGATTCACTATGGGCCTATCGGATGGCATGCCACGGGTCTACTCGGGTACCGCCGTATCAGTTGGTATATGGACATGAGGCGGTTTTTACCATGGGAAACTAACATCGGCTCTAGAAGACTTTCTTTGCAGAATCAATTGACGGCCGATGATTATTTATAACTTGATGGCAGATGAACTTGAAGATTTAGCTCAGAATCGGTTGAGAGCGCTGGAAAGAATCAAGGAGAATAAGGCTAGGGCAGCTCGGCATTACAACAAAAAGGTGGTGAATAAGTCGTTTGCCGAGGGGGACCTTGTGTGAAGTTGATTTTGCCGATCGGGTCCAGAGATAATAAGTTCGGAAAATGGTCGCCTAATTGGGAAGGGCCTTATCGGATTAATCGCTGTGTGCCTGGTAACGCATATATATTAGAAGATCTTGACGGGACGGAGTTTGCTAAAGCACTTAATGGGAAATATCTCAAGAAATACTACCCTAGCGTTTGGATCAACTCTTAAATCGGTTAAGTATAGCCGATTTCTAAGCAATTTAGAAAGCCGATGTTTTTATACGTCGCCTAAAGACAGCCGATATCAATTGATATCGCCTTTAGATCAAAACAAGCGGAAAAATTATCAGGACTGAGATAGATAAAAAGCAGAGCCGATCTGATTACATGACAGCGGAAGGGTGATCGGCATGTTCCGAAAAATCGTCAGTTATAAAGGTTAAGGCTTACAAAAACTTTCGGATGGTTTCGATTGCGCGCAGACGGATCTGATCAATTTCATTGATGGCCGGATATCGTCTTCATCAGAGCCTGGGATGACTTTTCAAGCTTTTGCGCCGATGGATGACTTGGCGCACTGCTGCTGCGACTTTGGCTTCTGATCTTGGATGGCTTGCGGCAGGCCGATGAGCTGGGATTCTGTGTCTTCAAGATCCTTGCGAACTTTTTCAAGTTCTCCCAGCAAATCGGCTTCCTTTTTCTTCAGTTGATTTAGCTTGGATTGAAGTTTTTGGGGGACAGCTGCCATGTCATCAAGTTTCTTCTTATCTATCTGGGCTGATAGCCGATCGGTTTGGATGTCTTGGGCTATCTTCTGTTGGTCAGCACGATCAGCTATACGCTGTCTGAGCTTGATAAGTTTAAACCTGTGAGACTCCAGGTATGCTGCGGGGGTCAATGCATCAACGAGCTCTTCGGGCAGGTGGTGTTCGATGTCTGCAAATCTTGCTCGGATTGGCCCGCAGTCTTCTACCAGTGCATCGATTGATTTTCCAGCCGACTGATGATGCTTGTTAAATACTCGCGCACATCGGCTGAGAAGGACGGTTTGGAGGCTGCACTGGTGGCTGTAGCTTCTTCTACCTCCAGATATTGACGATGTCGAAGGAGAACAAGTCGGTCAAGGACTGCAAAATTGGTATCGGAAAGGTGGTCAATAAGAGATTAGAAGCAAAGTACGAGCATGACAAAGGTTACCTGAGGAAGGGCGTCGGCAGATCGGGTAAGCATCGCTTCGGTAGGATGAGTGGTTGTTCTTCAGAGGGGCCGATGTCAGCCGATGGAATAGAAGCAGTCTCGTCGATGGCTAGAGGACTTGGTGCTGAAAGAGGGGGAGCTGGAGAAGCCTATCGGTTCGGCACTTGGAAGGATGTCAGAAGAAAGTTGAGGTTCTGGAGCCGATGACCCAAGCTGAAAAGATTTTGGTAAAATAAATGGGAGAGTGGATAATGACAATAACAAGATTTGGCGCATACTTGAGGGGATGGGGAGCGATGTTGCTTGAGGAGAAGGTGGCGTTGGAGCAGCGACATCGGCATCGGTCTTCTGCTTCTTCAAAGAGGGGCGATGCGCTAACTTCTTCCGCTTTTGTCCCATCGGCCGAGGCGCTTGAGAAGAGCCGATGGAGACGGGAGCGTCGCGTCCTAAGTTCGGAGCGGCTGATGAGGGTTGGTACAGAATCGGCCGACCGCTGTTGCTTGTTGATGGGGGCTCGACGCTGGCGGCCTGCAAAGCAAGGGTCAGAGACGGTTGAGGATGATATTTGAAGCTTGCGAAAGTTACCTCGTTGTCAGATTCAACATAGTCGGCGTCCAGACGGGAGCAATAACAAGTGGGCGCTAAGCAGAACAGATGTTTTTTCCATTCCGACCACCATCGGACAAAAGGCTTGGTGTTGGCAGTGCAGACGTACACCTCGGTGGCAGCGCTAGCAGGAGGAGTCTGTCAAAGACCGCAGCGATCATATTCCAGGGCGCTGCTGACCGTGCCCGAGCCTGGAGTTTGTCGGTGAGAACAGGCCGATCGGAAGCTGGCCAAGGCCGAGTTGACGGGAGCTGGTTGATGGGTGGTAGAACTCATACGATGGTTGAGTTCGGCCCAGAGAAAAGCCGGTTGGCAGCAGGCAAGGACTGATGACCGATAGGAATATGGCTTTGGATTGATCATCGTTCAGAGCTTTGAGTGGATCGAAGTTGGAAGGCATCTCGAATGATGATGCGTCATTGTAAGCAAACCAAAGAGTAGCATCCCTGGTAAAGCCATAATAAAACCCCTTGAACCACTGACTAACTTCAGCAGGGGATATCTTGCCGCCAGAAAGGGCCGATGCAGCCTCACCCATAGAGATGCATCGGCGGTAGATGGGGTCTTTGATCTTCTGGGTAATCAGCTGGGAAGGATTGCTTTGAGGAGGGAAGTTTCTGGGATGGCCTTGGAGTGTAAACATTAAGCCAGAGCTGTACGAACCACCAAGGACCCCCAATGTGGCCGACGGGCTGGCCAGCCGATAGCTTAGTTGCCACCTGATGGAGCAGCTGGTAGGTGCGCCAAGGAGATAGTGCCCTAACGGAATTTGTTTCCTATCGGCCAAGCACTCTGCTAGGCATTGCATATTGTCGTCGGGCCGAGGGTTGCGCCACCAAAGACAACCGTTCCAACCACAAGTTCAGAAAAGCGACGTGCTCCCGATCATCAACCGGTCCAGTTCCTTTGTTGTGAAGAGATATATACCTGGACCAGCCGCCGATGTTTTTTGTTTGGAGCCGGTGGGCAGCTTGAACCGGAGTTGAAGGGGTTGATGTAGCTTGTCGTGTCCAGGCAGGTGAGCATGGTCACATCTAGCAGAGTGGGGGTCATCGGCCCATGACCAAACAGAAAGGCATTGAGAGCATCAGACCAGAAGTACGAGGCCGATGCGAGCAGAGATTCATTCCTTTCCATATCGGCCAAGGAGAGGTTGATGCAGTGGCCGATGTGAGATTCTTCCCAATAGATCCTCTTTGCAGCCGATACTCTGATATACCAGTCTCTCCATCCGGGCAATCTGCTCGGCCAGGACCTGAAGCTGTTGGTCCAGTCACTGATCAACATGGCCGAGTTCTTGAAGGGAGTGCGTTGGGTTTCGGCACTGATGAAATCGGTGGGATCTTCGCTGCCCATGGGGCCATGATAGAAAAAGCAGGGGTAATCGGCGGCCGGAATCAGGATCTGGGCTCTGAGATGCTACAGTAGACAAGAACACGACGAAGAACAGGTGAAGAACATGGCAAATCGGGTTCGTACAGATTGCAGATTGGGAAAAAATAACCGGGTGAGAAGATTACCTCAGGAATTACAGATGCTGTTGCCATCGCGGAAATAGGAGAGGTTGCAGGGGTCGACGGACGGAGAGAGAGGTTGCAGTAATTCGTCTAGATTCGCTAGAGCTTGGTGCGGATGTGGAAGATGAAGCGGTGGTGCTCTGGTGATGTGAAAGTATAAAAAAAAAGGGGCAAGAAGACGAAGCGTTTTATAAAGGTATGACAGCCGAGCGGGAATTGAGGCCGTTGGCACTGTTTCAAACATTTATGGTAAGTGGGCTATCTTGGGCCGCCTCGGTATGGGAGAAATCTAGAGGCCCAAAGTTGGAAGAATTTTGGAATCCTACAGAAGAACTCCGAAATTGGGGGGCATGTGTTAACGCCAAAATTTGGTAAGGACCTGTATCAGATTCGGTCAATAGGACGGTTGCAGTCGGATAATGGAAATTGATCCAAGAAGCAGACCGAGTCTGAGAAGGAGCCGTGAAGACCGCGCGTGGCAGTTAAATACTATAGTTATTAGGAAAAGGTTTATCTCTTTTAGGAAACCTAACCTCGTGTCCGGTCAGGTCTCGTTAGCGTTTTCTGTTATAGATAGGAAATCATATATCGTGTCCTATAAGGACTCATGTAACTCGGGGTATATATACGTATGCCCGGGGACCTTGTAAATCATCACAACGATCAATACAAACTCGGCGCATCGCCACCCCTTTGACGGGATCCTGCTTCTCGAGCCGGGCTGCATCGGTTAGGTCCGAACTCCTGCGAGAGGGTAAGTCTCGTCACACCGACTACCAATCGGCTAGGACTTCCTCGGTTAGGTCCGATATTCTAGTTGGTTTATGGTAGTCGGCTTACCACGATATATTTACTTTATCTATGGCTGCATCAGTTCAGTTTGATCTCATAGATTGATTAGGTATATCACATCACGTGTGCACAGACTGTATCGACTTACTGGGAACGATCTATCATCAGTTCGTGCTGCATCGGTTAGGTCCGACCTACTGAACTGCTAGTGATAAGTCGATCCTGCTGGGCCGATGCGTTGTGTGCAGGCGTTTTATCGGAGTGCATAGCCAGTAAGTTATTTTCATCACGATCGCATTATATCTATCGGCTCATTGAGGCATTGTTATCATTGTCGGTCTGTGCTGCAACGGTTAGGTCCGATCTACTAGACTGACGATAATAGCTTTACTCTTAATAAGCCGATGGTGTTGTGCGATGGTGTTATCGGAGTGCTTAGCCGATAAGTTACCTGTTAAAGCCGACTACATTTATTCATTGTTTTATTCTGTACTCGCTTTGTTAAGCAATCGGCTAGTTTACCAATCCTTTATCATTTACGTTATTGCATATTTTATTATATGTTCTTGCCTGTATTATTGTCACAATCGGCTAAGGGCTAGCCGATGGGTTTATTCTGCCGATCCAAGCACAAGTACAAGCAGGTTCCCGGGCACGACCCCAGGTAAGGGCCCGGGCATGAGCCCGGGTAAGGACCAGTGCATGGGCCCGGACAGCGGACGAAGATCTTGGGAGCCGATATGAGCAAGGGCCCGGGTGCAGGCACACCTTCATAATAATACCAGTAACACTAGATCATGATCAGCTAGGATCTATTTGATTTATTTATGCATTATACTTGCTTATTTTATCTAGCTTATAGCCGGTTTTCGAATATCCCTTCGATGATCGGCTAGCATGACATTTGTTTATTATTACATTATTGTTCTTGCCGTCATCGGACCTAAGTCGATGTGTAAGTGCTACAGTGTGCATCGGCCATCGGCTGATGAAACGAGTCTAGATCGGCTTCCAGCCGATTGGCTCATTGATCTAACATTTTCCTCCTTGTCAATTACAGGGTCAAATTGACTGGCACGCCTACGAACCTCAAACTTTAGGACCTGCACTGGAGTGAAGCAAATCTCCCAGGCCTTCGCGTGTCACCCAGACGCCGAACCAGGACCCGGCGATTTTCGGCGTCAACAACTACGGTTTCGCCGGATTGGGGATTTGGAACTGACTCACCCTTAGCCGGCCGCCAATGAATCACCTCCTGGCTTTGTAGCTTCAATTGTTTCTCCAGCAGCTTCAGCTTTACCATGCCACAATCCGAAGTCGGCCAGGCATTCTCCGACGCGCCTGCAGAATCTAAAGCCTTCGGCATGTTTGAGGGTGGAGAAATTTGGGGGAAACGCGATTGAGAGCTTGGAATGGACCAAGAAGATCGGAATCGCTCGAGTCCTAGTGGGGAACAGCGAACAGCGGCGAACCCTAGCAGAGTGGGAGGCAAAAAATTCGGATCGGAGGCAGAAGACGAAACGATTTGTCACTTTGGGGAAGATGAGGGAATCTTTTTCTCTCTCCCCGCCTTTTATAAAGCCTATGCCAACTAACAGGCCTGGGCCATATAGTCGACACTGGGCCACCAAGATATGAGTTTCTACAGTAGCACACTCATGATGGGCCACTAGCGGGCTGTGTTAAAATCGCAGCGCTGGTGCTACCAACAGGAACCGATGAGGTAAACAGATATGCTTCATGAAGGCCTCATTGCTAAACACATGTGTTTGGGTATCTATTTTATCCACCAGGTCTTGAGGATATATCCTCTTATATCCTTATAAGGATCACAAGCTGGTCTTCATTAAAACTGGGGATGCAGGTATTTTTCTCGAGTACACCTGACCACGCTATGGATTTATTTTCATAAAGTGGTACTCGGCCTACATGCTTGGCCAACAATTGTCATGAGCAACATTATTCCAGCCGACATGACGCTGAAGAGTCTCACTTCCGAGTAGTGCACTACTCGGAAGAGACTATAAATATTCTTTCTTGCTGACATGATGCGGAGGAGTCTAACTCTCGAGTGGGACGCCACTCGGGAAAGACTATAAACCCATATTCCGGCTGACATGAAGCTGAAGAGTCCTATATATGAGTGGCATGCTACTCGGCAGGACTATAAATCATATTCCGGTTGACATGATACTGAAGAGTCTCATATACCAGTAGTATACTACTCGGGAAAGACTACAAGGTTAAAGATCTTTGACTTTATGTTTAATTGTCTTCACAATTAAGCACAAAGTCAGGGGCTACACCTAATAGGTGCGTCTATTCGGCGCACACTATTCATATATCTATATGAAGCCCTTCATAGCCTCGCTGCCAGCTGACATGAAGCAGGACTCGGGAAGAAGACATACTCGGACAAAGAGTACTCGGGAGCAATGCACTCGGGCAATCTTTACCGTGGAAGATGAGCACTCGGCATCAGTTGTGACTCAACTATGAAGGTCTCAGGGGCTACTTTGGAGGCCATGGGCCCCGGGTACCTCACCACCAGGATATGGGCCACTCAGATAGAGGATGGGCCGAATCATGTAGTTAGAAATAAGATAGCACCCGACAGACTTTGCCTTGTACGATAAGGAAAACATAGTCTTAGTTGGATAATTTTCTATCTCTAAGAAGGAAATCCCTAGGCCATATCCGGCTAGGATCCTTATCCTGTACCCCTGCCCCCTAGTATATAAGGGGAGGCAGGGCGCCCCCTGAGGGCAGAGGATGACGATCACAAGAGTACATCAGAAACACCACCATATTTCCACAAAGGAATACATCACAACTGGACGTAGGGTATTACCTCACATCGAGGGCCTGAACCAGTATAAAACTCTCCTATGTTCCTATCACCGAGTAGCCCCGTGTTATTATTGCCGGTGTAAAACATCAACAATAGCTTTACCCGACTATGTAGTCTGCACCGAGTAGATTGATAGGAACTTAAGAAAAAAACGTTCTCCTCTGAAAACTATACTTGGGCAAACTTAACATAATCGGTGTAGAACTTCATGACTTAGATAAAACAAGCTTGAATTTTATTAACAAGGCATATAATACATGCAGCCCCCAACTCACTACTCGGTTGGAACAAGCAACGTAGTGAGTTAGAGAAAAAACTATATACATAAATATAGAGAAAATACAAGACTTAGGTATAGAAAGGACGTAGTTGTTCTATATTCCATGAGTTTCTGATTGGGGCACCATCTTCAGTCTTTAGTCGGTAAGCGCCCGGACATGTCGCCTCAGTGATAATGAATGGCCCTTCCCACAAAGGGGATAGTTTATGCCTGTTTTTGGTGGTTTGTATTTTTATCAAGATGAGATCACCCACCAAAAAGGCATGGCCACAAATATTTTGACTGTGATAACGACGCAAGCCTTGAAGATATCTTGCCGACTGAATAGTTGCGATGTCCCTAGCTTCCTCCAACTGATCGAGTTCGACCAATCGGTCTTTGTTTGATTTGTCTTCTAAGTGGGCCCGAACTTGCGGAGAGCCAAACTCCAACTCGGTTGGTAACATATCCTTAGCACCATAGACTAGGAAGAAAGGGGATTGCCTTGTTGCCCGACTAACCATGGTTCTTAGAGACCAAAGAACAGATGGGAGTTCTTGTACCCACCGCCCTGCATATGGTTGTAGTCGGTCGAATATCCTAGCCTTGATACCTTGTAAGACCATACCATTGGCATGCTCGACCTGCCCATTACTCCGTGGGTATGCCACAGAAGCATAACAGATCTTGATGCTGAAGTCGTCACAGAAACCTTGAAATATGCCACCAATGAACTGAGTAATGTTGTCCGTTACGATGCGGTTAGGAACTCCAAATCGGTATAAAATACTCATGATGAAATCCTTTGCTAGTGCCACTGTTATGGTAGCAACGGGTTTTGCCTTAATCCACTTTGTGAATTTATCCACTGAGACGAACAAGTGTGTGAACCCTCCTAGCACATTTTTGAACTGCCCGACCATGTCAAGCCCCCAAACTGCAAAGGCCCAAGAGATTGGAATTGTTTGAAGTTCTTGCGCTGGAAGATGTGTCTGTCTTGCATAGAATTGGCATCCCTTACATGTGCGGATTATGTCTTTAGCATCTGTTACTACAGTTGGCCAGAAGAAACCCTATCTATAAGCCTTTCTGACTAACATCCTGGATGCAGCGTGGTTGCCACAAATACCCGAGAGGATCGATTGCAGAATCTGCTTGCCCTCCTCGGGTGTGACGCAGTGCATGAGGACTCTGGATGCGCTTCGATGGTACAGGTCTTCTCTGACCACAAGGAAACATTTGCTTCGACATTTGATCCATTCGGCTTCACTGCGATCTTCTAGGAGTTCATCGTCCAATAGGAATTTGATAATTGGAGTCCGCCAATCTTGAGAGATGATTAGCACTTTATTTGTTGCCGGGTAGGTTCAGCCCCTAACTGTTTGAGCACTGGTTTCTTCTTGACTGATGGCTCCAATAATTGTTCAACAAAAATTCCAGTCGGGACCACTTCTCGTTTGGATCCTATGTTGGCCAATTCATCTACAACTTCGTTGTATTGTCGTAATACATGAGTTATCTCCAGCCCATCGAACTTGTTTTCCGTCATTCGGACCTCCTAACAATACGCCGCCATATTATCATCGAGACATGTCCAATCTTTCATGACTTGGTTGACCACGAGCTGAGAATCTCTACGTACGACCAGTCAGCGAATGCCGAGTGATATGGCAATGTAGAGCCCGTGGATGAGTGCCTCGTACTCGGCAACATTGTGGGAAGCTAGAAAGTGAATCTGGAAAACATACTTGAGTTTTTCGCTAGTGGGTGACGACAGCACGATGCCAACCCCTGCGCCTCCGATCCGTAGAGAACCTGTCGATGTTTTACACTGACAATATAACTATAGGGCTACTCAGCAAGGGGAAACTCAATGGATTGCAGAGGAACATAGAGATTTTATACTGGTTCAAGCCCTCGTCGTGAGGTAATACCCTACGTCCAGTTGTGGTGTTATTCCTCTGAGGAGTTGTGTCGATCAATGATTTCATGATCTCATGCCCCTTGAGGGGCGCCCTACCTCCCCTTATATACTAGGGGACAGAGGTACAGGATAAGGATCCCAGCCGGATACGGCCAAGGGAATTCCTTCTTAGAGATAGAAACTTATCCGACTAAGACTATGTTTTCCTTATTGTACAAGGCAAAGCCTGCCGGGTGCTATTTTATCTCTAACTACATGATTTGGCCCATCCTCTATCCGAGTGGCCCACATGCTAGTGGTGAGGTACCCAGGGCCCATGGCCTCCACAGTAGCCCCTGAGACCTTCATAGTTGAGTCACAGCTGATGCCGAGTGCTCATCCTCCACGGTGAAGATTGCCCGAGTGCGATGCTCCCGAGTACTCTATGTCCGAGTGAGTCTTCTTCCCGAGTCCTGCTTCATGTCAGCTGGCAGCGATGCTATGAAGGGCTTCATGTAGATATATGAATAGTGTGCACCGAATCGGCGCACCTATTAGGTGTAGCCCCCGACTTTGTGCTTAATTGTGAAGACAATTAAACATAAAGTCAAAGATCTTTAACCTGATAGTCTTTCCTGAGTAGTATACTACTGGTATATGAGACTCTTCGATATCATGTCAACCAGAATAAGCTTTATAGTCTTGCTGAGTAGGAAACTACTCGTATGTAGGACTCTTCGACTTCGTGTCAGTCGAAATGCGTGTTTATAGTCTTGCCGAGTAGGATGCTACTCGTATATGGGACTCTTCAGCTTCATGTCAGCTGGCAAGGGGGTTTATAGTCTTTCCCGAGTGGCGTCCCACCTAGAAGCTAGACTCCTCCGCATCATGTCAGCGGGAATGAGAAATTTATAGTCTCTCCCGAGTAGTGCACTACTCGAAAGTTGGACTCTTCAGTGTCATATTGGCTGGGATAATGTTGCTCATGGCAACTGATGGCCACGCATGTAGGCCGAGTACCACTTTATGAAAATAAATCCATGGTGTGGTCAGGTGTACTCGAGAAAGATACCTGCATCCCCAATTTTAATGAATACCAGCTTGTGATCCATGTAAGGATATATCCTCGAGACCTAGTGGATAAAACAGATACCCAAACATATATGTTTCGCCATAAGGCTCTCATGAAGCATATCTGTTTACCTCATCAGCTCCTGTTGGTAGCACCAGCGCTATAATTTCAACTCAGCCTGCGGGCGGCCCACATGGAGCATGCTACTGTAGGGACTCATATCTTGGTGGCCTTGTGCCAACTATGGAGGCCCAAGCCCATTTAGTCGGCATTGGCTCTATAAAAAGCGGGGAGAGAGAACATTCCTTCATCTTCCCCAAATCAGCCAATCGCTTTGTCATCCGCCTTCGCGCCCAACTTTTCGCCCCCTGTTCGGCTAGGGTTAGATGCTGCTGCTGTTCCCTGCTCGAAGTCAAGTGATTCCAGTCCTCTTTGTCTGTTCCAAGCCCCCAATCGCTTTTCCCTTAAATCTCTCCGCCCCCAACCATGTCGAAAGCTTCGGATCCTGCGGGTGTGCCAGGGAATGCTTGGCTGACTTCGGATTGTGGCTCAGTGAAACTGAAGCTGCTGGAGAGTTAATTGAAGTTGCCAAGCCAGGAGGTGATCCGTTGGCGGCCGGCTAAGGGTGAGTTGGTCCCAAATCCCCAATCTGGCGAAACAGTAGTTTTTGCCTCTTTTTTCGATCGGGGTTTGTGCCTTCCCTCTTCTGAGTTCTTCCGCCGCATCCTTGACTTTTATGAGTTGGAGTTGGTGAATTTGAATCCCAACTCGATTCTTCAAGTCTCCATATTTGTTACTCTCTGCGAGTGCTTTTTGGGTGTGGAGCCCCATTTTAATTTCTTTAGGCACCTGTTCCACATCAAACCCTAGCCCTCCAAGAATAATATCAATGTGATTGGGGGGGCTGGTCTCCAGTTGAGGAGTGATGGGAAGAAAACATATCTTGATCTCCCCTTAAAATCTTCCTTGAAAGGCTGGCACAAGGAGTGGTTCTATTGCGTAGATTTGGCTCCCTCCTTGCGTCCATTCACCGGCTTGCCACCGGTAGTTTTACCAAATTGGTCAGCAGATCCAACCTTTGAGGAGATGGGCCAGGTGCATCAATTGTTGGAGAAGCTAGAAAAGCTTAAGGAAGCTGGCCTGACCGGGCCTTGGGTGGCCCGGCGTTTCCTGACTCAGCGCATCCAGCCGCTAAAGCTAAGGAGCGTGTTCGGCTAGGATTTTAAGGGCAAACATGATCCTGACTGAGTAAGCCATGAGTCGGCCGATAAGTACAAGGTGACCGAGATCTTGTTTGGTTACTTCTGCAAGGGGGTGATCGAGACCGAGGACGATAAACACCGGATCGTGGCTTTTAGCTTCCTTCGGCCCCGTCCCGAGGTAATCTTTGTCCTTCTTCTTTGACGAATGCCTGTGGGCCTGTATCTACGATTGCCCAGCATTATGTGATATATGTTATTGAATCTTCTGTAGGAATGCAAGGAGTTCGATGAAGACTCCCACCCGTTGTCGGCCATTAAATCAAAGAAAAGGCCGAGGAGCACTGCTGCTGCCCAACCCGACTCCAAGAGAGCGGGGAAAAAGCCTATTCCTTATCGGGGCTAGAGGGCCATGACGCCGCATGTCGTAGTAGGAGGCCTGAAGATAAAGGACACCGCCGTCGTGGCGCCCAGGTGATCAAGTCCCAGGTTGGGACCAGTACGGCCGAGCTCGACATTGCCGAGCCCGGCAAAAGCACCACCGAGTAGACAATCCAAGCAGGCGCCACCAAGCACAGAGGTGCCCGAGTCGGCCACGCCACCAACAGGGCCGCCTCCAGTTGCCGCGCCGCCGCCAACTACTTCGCCGACCAGGCCGACAACCGGGCGTAACGCTCCGCCGGGACCCGGATCGCCCGGCGGGAAACTCAAGTTCTCCAAGAGCTAAGCTGCTCTGGATCTTCTGAGATTCTTGTCTATTGCAGTAGTATATTGATGTCTATTTTGCCATGCAGGAAACGTGCCGATATCGATCTCAAGGAGACCGCTCCGACTGCTTCCCTTGAAGAGCCCGCCCCAGCCAAGCCGGCACCCATGAGCACACCCGCTGAGCCGGTGGCCAGCCTAGTCGCGAAGACTGAGGTGGTCTCGACTGTGGGGCCACTGGTGCCGCCCGACCAAGGGGCGGTTACTGAGGTTGCTGCCCCAGCCCCTGAGTCGACGCCTGCTACCGAGGCCATTGCTGGAGCCCCCGAGTCGACCCCTGAGGCCGCAGGGGATGCCAGCGTGGGGGCCAGGGCCCCGTCGCCGTCATGGTCGTCGTCGTTGGCGCCGGAGATCCCGAACCTTCCTCGGATTGGAGCTCCTCCACGTAAGTTCCCCCGGACGTTCACCTAGACGACACCTGATGGGACCGCGAGGAGGTTCAAGCTCAACGAGGCCGCGGCGAGAAGGGAACGCGAAAGCTTGCTCCGCGCCGCCATTGCCGGGTCCGAGGGGGTTTGGGTATGATTCTTGTGATGGAGTTCTGGTGGTTTTCTTGTTCTGACGTCTGACTCCGTTCTTGACTTGTTTTCTCCCTGAGCAGAAGCTTGTTGATCGTAACGAGGAGATGACCGGGATCCTGGTCGAAATGGCCCCCCATCTCGCGGAATTAGAGCAGCTCCAGGCATTGAAGGCCGAGATGGAGGAGCGTCACGCGGGAAGGGAAGCCTGGCTGAAGGATGCCGCCACCCAGCCCAGGGATGAAACTTGGGCCCAAGCCGGGAAAATTAGAGGTAAATCCCCCGAATGCTTCTTCCTGACTGAACCATTGATGAATTTCTCTAGCTGCGTTGTTCCCGACTACCCAGTTGTGTCATGGCTGCAAGGTTGAGTTCTTGACTAATCTGTCGTGTAGCCCTCGAAGCCGAGTTAAAGACCCGAACAGAGGGCGAAGCCCAGCTGAAGGAGGCTGAGAAAGCCAATGCTGAGCTTGAGAAGGACAAGGCCGACCTGACAAAGACCAACGCCAAGCTCGAATGGGAAAAGGCCGAGTTAAAGGAGGCCACCATCAAGCTCGGCGAAGAAAAAGCTAAACTGGAGAAGACCATGGCCAAGTGGGAGGCTGATTACGCGAGTAAGTCTCCGTCTCGACAATGATCTTAACCAATCCTTTAATCATTCCATCTGCAGCCGTGCCTAACAAGTTTACTTGTCGGTGGACCAGTGCAGAGCTCAGAGCCAATGCCCAGGCCCAATATCGGTTTTATGCAGAGGAGATAAGGGTTATCAGAGAATCACGGGAGGCCCTCGTCGGGTCCGTGAAAGGGTTCCTTGATCTGATGGATCCCCGCCCTGTGGGAACCAGCTACAGCCGAATCTCCCAAGTGGAGGCGCGTCTTGAGGATGTACCGAGTGCCCTGAAGAGGTACTCGGATGAGCATGTCATTGCCGGCGTGGCCAAGACCCTGGCGATGACTAAATCCATCTACCCGAGGGCAGACATTGAAGCCATCGGGGAGGGGTTTAATGAGGAGACGACGCCGAAGGAGGTGCTAGAGCTGATAGCTCGGGCGAGGCCGACTGCTGAGATAATCACCCGAGACCTGGGTCTGTAAGAGCAACATATCATATAGTCGGTATGTATAAACTTTTGTGGAAAACATGTGTAAATATATGTGTAATGCCGCCAAGCTTTGAATTATTACTCAGTTGTCATTAGCTTTACTTGACTGTAGTCTACACCGAGTTTGTCTGTCAGAACTTAATAAAATCGCTCAATGTAAGAAACTGTACTCGGGCAAACGTGAGTCATAGTAAGGGTTCATCACTCGAGTAGGACAAGCTCATATATTATTGACAAAGCACATATATACCTGCAGCCCCCGACTCACTACTCGGTTGATACAAGCGGCGTAGTGAGTCAGAGAAACTGTACACATGAGAAATTATAAAGCTCAGGTATAGAAAGGACGTAGCTGTTCTATGTTCCATGAGTTGCCAATAAGGGCACCGTCTTCGGTCTTCAGTCGGTAGGCGCCTGGCCGCGTGACCTCGGCTATAATGAACGGCCCTTCCCAGATTGGGGATAATTTGTGCCTGTCTTTGGTGGTTTGTATTTTCCTCAAGACAAGATCCCCGACCAAAAAGGCGCGGCCACGGACATTGCGATTGTGGTAGCGACGCAGACCTTGAAGATACCTTGCCGACTGGATTGTTGCACTGTCCCTTGCTTCTTCCAACTGATCCAGCTCGACCAATCAGGTATTGTTTGAGACGTCTTCTGAGTAGGCCCGGACTCACGGAGAGCCGAACTGTAACTCTGTCGGTAGCATAGCCTCAGCACCATAGACCAGAAAGAAAGGGGATTGCCCTGTTGCCCAACTAACCGTGGTTCTGAGAGAGCAGAGAACAGATGGGAGTTCTTGTAACCGCTGTGGGCACCACAGAAGTGCATTATGAAGAGTAACTATTACGGCAACGCGAACTATCTAGATGGATGGGGTCTCAAATAAAACCCGAATAAATGCGGTAACCATCCATCCTCATCGCAGACTTGCCATAATCTTTACCCACTCACAATACAAATCCAAAATGCCGAGAAGTGTACAAAAGAGATAATCATAAGGATAGCTTGCCAGTCCTCCCCGTCATACGCCCATCAAACCACTCGATGGTGGCGACCAAACACGATACGTACCCCAGAGGACTGAACCACAATAGCTATCCCCCAACCATCTCAATTATACACAACTCATACTCATGTTCAACTAGTCCCCAGGAAAGCGACTAGCCTCACACTTTCATCGCAAGCAATTGATAAACATCACAAGTACTCTAAAAATGGATAGACGAGTAGCAGGGTTATAGATACTACATAGAGGGTTCACACCCTAATTCATCACAAAGTGACACAAAAGATTTGCAGCGGAATATAAACACAAAAGATAAGAACCAGTGGTGCCAAACCCATGCACAGGGCAACCGACTGGGGATAGAGCTCAACTTCAACTACACATTATCCTCGCCACCCTCAGTGGGATAATAGTAGATCACACCATCATCGTCGTTATCCTCACCTGAAAAGATGCACGTGAGTACGAATGGTACTCCGCAAGACTTACACAATAATAATAGTACAAAGGAAGCATGCTGGTTTCTACATCAAGGAAGAAGGCTATATTGATTTGATTTTGCACAAAGCTGATTTTATTGAGCAAGTAATACTTGAAACTATAGGCATTTTGTGAAATAACTCAACCTGAAATTTTAAGACAGCAAGTATATGGTTCTGAAAATGGAACATAAATGAGCATAAACCATGCTTTAAGCATCATCCAGGGGCCACCCTTGCCCAAACAATTGTGCTACACTAGCACCATTTTTCATGACTAAAGCCAAGTCATATTTAACATTAAAATCCTTATATAAACCCATCCATCATGACTATCCTAAGTCATGGTATAATCACATAACCCAAGTTGGATGCTAACATGACTGAGGAACACATCAAGCGGTCGTCCGTAACCGTGGACACGGCTATTCGAATAGTTCTTACTCTGATCAGAGGTGTACATCTTTACCCACACGATGTGATAGAAGCCAAACGGCTACACTCTAGTTTGATTCGTACCTACCGGTACCCACACTCTACACATTGAGTGCGGACTAGAGGTCACAACAGAACCTTTTGCACACTTAGCCCCAACCACCTAAACCACGTCTGGGCCCCCGACGACTTAGTCGTGCGTGTGTGATGACTAAGGTGGGCTTACCGTCGTGGGAGGCACCTCCGGCCACAGCCAGGCGCGCTCGAGGTCCTCCAACGGAAATCCCTCCTCACGACTGACGGACGGGCGTAGATGGCCACAGCCTCCCGTGCTACTGAGTTAAGCCGTCCCACTCCCAGCGTGTGGAAGTACGTAAGGTGCTTGAATAGACGTCAACATGTTCGGTCCTTCACGACCCAGACGGAGCTACGTGCATCGGGGAAACACCATCCCTTCATTGCCCTATCATCCGTCCAAGTCAAACATATTCTCAAATATTAATTAGAAGTTATTCTTGTCAGATTTTAACCCATCTATTCGCATTCAACTAGTTCTGAACCGATAGCTCCATCTATCGGATTTTGCTAAGTCTAGAATAAGCATGGCTAAGCATTCGGTAAAATAAAAAGTATCCCAAGTCCTTAACCAGTGGTGACAAGGTTATAAACATGAGATCAAATAACCAAGGAATGGAATGCATACAATTGGGTAATATTAACTCACCCGTTTTCCCATTTTAAATAGACCTGAAGCATGCATTAGATATTGTTTTCACAAACAAATCAATTTATTAAAACATAGGTTCAATATGCTTAGACGCTTGCCTTGCTGAAGGATAAGTCACACTCAAGCTCTGGGTTAATCTCCACGTACTCGTATCCTCAGAATCTATCGATAAGAAGCAATATGCAAATAAGAAGCAATTAAACATGTCTATGCAACATGATCATTAATTATGAGAATAAATACAGTAGGTATGGCATGTCCTAACAAGATTTTAGGAGAAAGAACAAGTCATTTGCATCCCTGGATTGGGAGATACAAAATGACAAGATGGAAGGGCTGAAAACGGCAAAAGCTGAAACTATAGGAAAACTCTAAGTGGAAAATATGTGCTTGCCTTCTCTGGTAGGATTTTTATGAGTGTGAGCATTTTTATGTGAAAATACATATCTTCCTGGTTCCGACAAAATTTGGTTTACTGAAATCCGATTTTAAAATGATTTAGATATGAATTTTACAAGTTTAACAAAAAGAAAGGTTAGAAAATTACTTTAGGCCTATTTTGGAGGTATTTTTATCAAATACAACTTTTTCCACAGTAAGTTTACAATTTTCTGAGTTTAACAGAAGTGGTTTCACATTTTTTAGCAAATAGGATGAATTTTATGGAATATTTTCAAGTTATTAAGCCCAAAATAAGTCAATTTTGCTTCATATTATTTTATGGATATTTTCTGTACAGAAGTTGTCCTATTTTATTTACAGTAATAAAGTTTCACAAATTTACAGAGCTAACAAAATTGGTTTCACTCAATTTGGAGTCAAAATGGAGAAGTTATGGATTTGCAAAGTTTAGCCATTTTTCTGTTGTAAGATAAATCTTTTAATTACTTTTCCTATTTCTTTCTTCTTTCTTCTTTTCTGATTTCCCTTGCAGCCCGGGCCCGCAGGCCAGTGAGGCAAAGCAGAGCAGGGCGCGGGCGCGAGGGCGCGGGCACAAGGGCACGGGCGTGAGGGCGCGGGCGCATGGATCGGACCGTTCGTTCCCGGAGTGTATGGTCCGGCCTGGCGGCGAACAGAGAAGGGCGCAGGCAGACAGAGCCGGCGGGCTTCTCGGCGGCGGCGACGGTGAACGGCAGCTCGGCTGCGGTCGGGCCCAAAACAGAAAAGGTAGAGGAGTTCACGGCGGAGCTAAGGGTGGTCTTCTTGACACCTCGGGTCACCGGAATCTCGCCGGCGGCGAGCTCCAGCGGTGGAGTGGTTCGGGTTGGCTAGGCCGACTCGGCTACGGGCGGTTTCAGGCTAAAACAAAGCATGCCTTAGCGTCTAAAGGTGTTGACGCCGAAAACCGCCGGGTGTGCCAAAAAGCTTGCTGACGATCTGGTTCGGCGTCTGGTGACACGCGAAGGCCTGGGAGATCTGCTTAGCTCCAGTGCAGGTCCTAAAATATTTGAGGTTCGTAGGCGTGCCAGTCAATTTGACCCCACAATTGACAAGGAGATGAAGAAATTTGATTATTGATCCAATCGGCCAGTGAGCCGATACGGATTCCTTCCGGGGCCCTCGCCTGTACTCTCGCGCTCGGGTCTCGCTTGTGCTCGGGTTCTCGCTCCGGGTCCTCGCTTGTGCTCGTACTCGGGTCAGCCAGCAATTGCAGAAACATCGGCTATTGGCCGATACGGTCTGATGTAGGCTCCTTGTAGCGATGGCCGATGGCACCTGTGTATCGGCTAGGAAACCGATAACGCTATAGATAAATGGATAAGCTATTAGTATAAACATGTGCATCGGCTAGAAGCCGATGATACAAATAGATAGGCAGAATAATAAGCCAGCCGACTGCCGAGGAAACACATGGTGCATCGGCTAGAAAACCGATGATAATATAGATGCAAACAGTATGGATAATGCAGTCGGCTTTATAAAAAGATAAGCCTATCGGCTAAGCACTCCGATAGAAGCGTCGCATATACACCGATCGGCCCAACAAGGATAAATCTATTATTATCGATCTAGTAGTTCAGACCTAACTGATTGCAGCACAGATCGATAATAGTAAAGGAACCTCAACAAGCCGATAGATATAATGCGATTGTGATGAAAATAACTTACGGCTATACATTGCCGATAAGATGCTTACGCAAAAACATCAACCTAGCAGGAGAACTTATCGCGACAGTTTAGTAGGTCGGACCCAACCGATGCAGCACAAACTGACGATAAGCTACTCCAGTAAGCTGATAAGATCTACGCACGCGTGATGTGGTATACCTGATCGGCCTAAGAGGTCGGACCGAACCGATGCAGCCGTAGACAGGGCAGATACACCTGGGTAAGGGGTGACGAGTCTTACCCTCTCGCAGGAGTTCGGACCTAACCGATGCAGCCCCGCTCGAGAAGCAAGAACCCGTCGAAAGGTTGGCGATGCGCCGAAGTTTAATTGATCGATTGATAATTTACAAGCTACCCGGGCATACGTATATATACCCCGAGTTATTACAGTCCTTATAGGACACGGAACATGACTTTCCTAACTAGAAAAGGAAAACTAACAAGCCTCGATCAGATACGAGATCAGGTTTCCTAAAAATTATCAAAACTACCTAATTAATAGATAAGGTAATTAACTGCCATACTGCGGTCTTCACGATTCCTTCCCAAGCTCGGACTCTTCTGGATTAGTTTCCAATGGCTGATATCGCTTCTTTCCTTAACCGAACATGGTAACGACCCGTACCAAATTTTGGCGTTAACAAAAGGGTACCAAGATGCTCACTGAAGGTTGTGCTGGTCTCGGTGAAACGGAAACAGCAACGGCGACGGCGAACTTGGCCCGGCGGCGGCGAACTCCTTCGGTTTCACATCGGCGGCCTTCTCCCGGGGTTCTGCAGTCGGGGTGAGGTGTCTAACAGGTTAGAGACTTCCTAGTGATGGCTCCTGTGCAATGAATGGAACTGAGGACTACCAGAGAGAAAGAAATCGATGGCGGCGGCAGTTGGCCGGACTTGGGGAAGATGACCTCGATCTCGAGCTTCACTACATCCTTTCCTGATTCCTTCTGCCGGTGGTCTTCTGGAAGTGAGGCGATGAGGTTGGCGCAAAGGCTCGGTCGGTGGTGTACTGTATCGGCCGGAACGACCGTGATGTCCTGGCGGCGGCGCTGCAGAGCAGAGAGCAAAACACGGCGGCCTCGACCGGCGGTCCTAGGGCAGCCAAGAACAAAAATGGAACGGTCAGAAGGTATAGATCAGGCTTAGAAAGGGTGGAGCTCACTGGAGCAACCTCGAGCTCAACCGAACACCTTCGGCAGAGGGAAGAATAAGCTTGACGGCGGTGATCTTTGGGGATTCTGTGGATTTCTCCGGTGGGAGCGTGAAGAGGAAGGGTGAGAGGTTCTACTGGCGGAGTTTGAGTCGAAATGGTCGATGCTCCATGGAGGAGCTCATCTAGGTCACTCTGTGTGTGCTGTGGGAGAGGAGAACGAGAGGAAGACACGTCTGCCATGCAATGCTGAGTGGTCTCCACTGCACAGTGTTCAGGGTGGGTCCCACATGTCAGGCAATAATGTTCTACTCATATTTAGCTAGATTTACTCTATGGCTTGTGGGTCCAAGTAGTGATGGTCTAGGAGGAGTGGAGGAGTATGGGTGAATTTCCTGGTGAAACACACTGTCACATGCTGCTATGAGGCTGACAAGTGGGCCAGGTCTTGTGGGGTCCACCTGGAAGTGAGAAATGAGAGAAGAAAGCTCTAGAGACTAAGTGCTGTGAGCTGTAGGGACAGCTGCCTTGCATCTGTAATTTCAGCAGGTTAATAAGGGATATAAATTATGGGAAAAATACTGGAGGTAGAGAAAGATGTGTGTAACCTGCTGACCAAAATTCGTTGCTAGAAGAGGTCTGGTTCATCTCTGGTGAAAAAGCAAAGTAGGCATACTAATCCAGTCTTTCTGCAGTTTAGTTCATTTCTCCAGTGCCTTGATCTTATCATTTTATGTGTTTTCTTTGGGAGATAAATTAATCCAAAATTCCTGATGATAGGGTTCATGTTGGCACACACTTTGGCAAAAAGGGCTCTGTCTAATTAGTCTTCATTTTCATGTGGTGAATTTTAGAAGTAAACCAATTTATTTCAGCTAGCTTCCTAGCTTTGCTGATTTGAGGGATTTTGTTGAAGTATTTATTGATCTGATAAAATTATGTAAAATTTACAGTGGGTTGATTTGGTGAGATAGTACTCACAGGGATTTTTTTCCATGATTTTATGTGCAACCTAACATCTTCAGAAAAATCCTTAGACTGTACCAATGCAAGGGGCAAAGAGAAGGATCCAGGCTGAAACTTGTTTGGAATTTTTGAGGGGTCTAAACTAATGAAATAAATTCTGGAAAAACTATATTGATTCATGATGAACAGGCTAGTATTTGAATAAATTATTTTCCATATATGTTTCTGTGAAGTTTGTTGCACTGTTAAGAGTTGGTCCATTTTTGCCGTTAGGGTTTTACTATTGAGAGTTTTGAAAATATTTGCAAACTTTAATTTCGCATGAAGCGACATTGAAAGGATTTTGTTTGTGCACTCTAGTGGCAGTAGGTTATAACCCTAATTTCAGGATACAGCTGATTCGGCAAGTCGGCTCGGAACTATTGCTCTGATGGGCACCGTTGAAGACTTCGAAGGGAAATTGGGACAAGGATTTACGTCGGCTGATGATTTGGAGGAAATTGATATAGGACCAGGAGCTAGGCCAAGGCCGACGTACATAAGTAAAAAATTATGTCCTAAACTCCGAGAAGAATTAACAAAATTGTTGAAAGAGTTTCGAGATTGTTTCGCTTGGGAATATCATGAAATGCCAGGGTTAAGCCGATCCATTGTTGAACATCGGCTTCCTATTAAACCAGGATATCGGCCGTTTAAACAGGCTGCAAGGAGATTTAAGGCAAAGTTATATGAGCCAATCAAAGCAGAAATTACAAGGTTATATGATGCAAAGTTTATAAGGCCGTGCCGATATGCTGAGTGGGTTTCTAATATCGTCCCGGTGGAAAAGAAGAATGGAAAATTGAGGATATGTATTGATTTCTGGGATTTGAATAAGGCTACCCCCAAGGATGAGTACCCGATGCCGATAGCAGATTTGTTGGTAGATGCAGCATCGGGCCAAAAGATTATTAGCTTCATGGATGGCAATGCAGGATACAATCAGATTTTTATGGCTGAGAAAGAAATACATAAGACTGCATTTTGATGTCCTGGAGCTATCGGCTTATATGAGTGGGTGGTAATGACATTTGGATTGAAAAGTGCCGGTGCGACTTATCAAAGAGCGATGAATTATATATTTCATGATCTCATCGGCTTGCTAGTGGAAATTTACATCGACGATGTGGTGGTTAAATCCAAGAGTGATGAAAGCC
Organism: Oryza meyeriana var. granulata; assembly: GCA_003991445.1. Taxonomy (NCBI): domain Eukaryota; kingdom Viridiplantae; phylum Streptophyta; class Magnoliopsida; order Poales; family Poaceae; genus Oryza; species Oryza meyeriana. The sequence continues at coordinate 456,196 of RYFJ01001329.1, read as the reverse complement.
ATGTAGCCGATTTGCGAAAAATGCTGGAAAGGGCAAAGAAATACGGATTAAGGATGAATCCCAATAAATGTGCTTTTGGTGTATCGGCTGGGCAATTTTTGGGTTTTATGGTTCATGAGCGAGGAATTGAAGTTAGTCAACGGAGCATCAGAGCCATTAAGACTACAGAGCCACCAAGCAACAAGATAGAGTTACAGTCATTGATCGGCAAGATTAATTTTGTAAGGAGATTTATATCAAATTTGTCAGGAAGGATTGAATCTTTCACTCCGTTATTGAAGTTGAAAGCCGATCAAGAGTTCGTGTGGGGGGCTGATCAGCAGAAGGCATTTGATGGAATTAAGAACTATTTGAGTTCCCCGCCTGTTCTGATTCCGCCGCAGAAAGGAGTGCCGTTCAAGTTATACTTATCGGCCGATGGGAAATCTATCAGGTCTGATTTAATCCAAGAGTTTGAAGGCAAGGAGCGAGTCGTGTTCTATCTAAGCAGAAGGCTTTTGGATGTTGAAACAAGATATCCTGCGGTGGAGAAATTATGCCTTTGTCTATATTTCTCATGCATGAAGTTGAGGCATTATATCCTATCGGCTGAGTGCACAGTGGTTTGCAAGGCCGATGTGGTAAAATATATGTTGTCGGCTCCAGTCTTGAAAGGACGAGTTGGTAAATGGATTTTTGCCCTGACGGAGTTTGACTTGAGATATGAATCGGCTAAAGCGATCAAGGGACAAGCGGTGCCCGATTTCATTGTGCAACACAGAGGGGTTCATGAAAATTATGTAGAGCCGATCCCGTGGACTTTGTTTTTTGATGGATCAGTTTGCAAGCTTGGATCTGGTATCGGCTTGGTCATTGTATCGCCTCGGGGGGCAAGTTTTGAGTTTGCTTTTACAATTAAACCCTATCGGACTAATGATCAAGCGGAATATGAGGCGGTATTGAAAGGGCTTCAACTCTTAAAGGAAATCGGGGCCGAAGTCGTAGAGATTGTTGGGGATTCTTTATTGGTGATCAAGCAACTATCTGGGGAGTATGAATGTAGGGATGATATTTTGAGGTTATATCATGAAGAATGCAGAGATTTATTGAAGGATTTCAGGATGGTATCGTTGGATCATATCCCTAGAGAACAGAATTTAGAAGCCAATGATCTTGCACAAATTGCTTCGGGTTATCGGCTGAATAAACAGGTTGAAGTTGAAATAGCCGATAATGATATTCAGGATAAAGCCGATGATTGGACACAGGAAATAATCGGTTATCTGCAAAATCCGTCGCAATCGGTTTCTAGGAAACTTTGGTATAAAGCTACTAAATATGTGCTGCTTGATGGAGAATTATATTATCGGACTTTTGAAGGAGTTCTGCTGAGATGCCTAAATTTGGAAGAAGCCAAAGTGGTTATGTGCGAAGTGCATGAGGGCGTTTGTGGAACTCATCAGTCGGCTCATAAGATGAAGGATACTTTTGGCTGACAATGCTGGAAGATTGCTTCAGGTACTATAAAGGATGTCAAGATTGCCAGAAGTTTGGAAATATACAACAGGCACCAGCATCGGCTATGAATCCTATCATTAAACCGTAGCCATCAGAGGATGGGGAATTGATATGATCGGCCAGGTTTATCCTCCATCAAGTAAAGGACATAAGTTCATATTGGCAGCAACAGATTATTTCACAAAATGGATGGAAGCAATTCCATTGAAGAAAGTCACGTCCAAGGAGGCGATTGAGTTTGTAAAAGAGCATATAATTTGTCAATTTGGAATTCCTCAGACGATAACTACCGATCAGGGATCAATTTTTGTGTCCGATGAGTTTCAACAATTTGTTGCCAGTATGGGAATTAAGTTATTAAATTCATCACCTTATTATGCTCAAGTCAATGGACAGGCAAAAGCTTCAAATAAGAGTCTAATCAAATTAATCAAGCGAAAGATTGATGAACAGCCGCGACGATGGCATACTACATTAGCCGATTCATTGTGGGCCTATCGGATGGCATGTCATGGATCTACTCGAGTGCCACCATATCAGTTGGTATATGGGCATGAAGCAGTTTTGCCTTGGGAGACTAACATCGGCTCTAGGAGAATTTCTTTACAAAATCAATTAACAGCCGATGATTATTATAACTTGGTGTCAGATGAACTCGAGGATTTGGCTCAGAATCGGTTAAGGGCGCTGGAGAGGATCAAGGAAAATAAGGCTAAGGCAGCTAGGCATTATAACAAAAAGGTGGTGAATAAGTCGTTTGTTGAGGGAGATCTTGTGTGGAAATTGATTTTGCCGATCAGGTCCAGAGATAGTAAGTTTGGAAAGTGGTCGCCTAATTGGGAAGGGCCCTATCGGATTAATCCTTGTGTGCCTGGCAATGCCTACATACTAGAAGATCTTGGGGGGACGGAGTTTGCTAAAGCGCTTAATGGGAAATATCTCAAGAAATACTGTCTGAGCGTTTGGATCAACTCCTGAATCGGTTGGATGTGGCCGATTTCTAAAATAGTTCAAAAAGCCGATGTTTTTGCATGCCTAAAGATAGCCGATATCCATTGATATCGCCTTTAGATCAAATAAATAAAATACTATCAAGCAAAGATGGAATAAGATGACTAAGCAACAGAGTCGACCAGATTATGTTACAACAAAAGATGATCGGCATGTTCTGGATCAACATCAATGGCGCCAACGTTAAAGTTTTCCAAGAATTTTTGAATTGTTTCAACAGCATGCAGGCGAATTTGGATTTCATTTATGGCGCGGATGTCGTCTTCATCGGAGCTTGGAATGGTCTTTATGTTCTTGTGCCGATGAATGACTTGGCGCACTGCTGCTGCAACTTTGGCCTCCTGGTCTTGTATGGCTTGAGGTAGGCCGATGAGCTGGGATTCTGTTGTTGTGATGTCCTTGCGGATTGTTTCGAGTTCTGCCAGCAGATCGGCTTCCCTTCTCTTCAGCTGATCCAATTTAGGTTGGAGTTCTTCAGGGGCAGCTACCATATCATCAAGCTTCTTCTTTTCCGTTTGAGCTGATAGCCGATGTGACATCTTGGCCCAATTAGGATATGGCCCATATGGCCCATGAGTGCGGTGTGCACATGATTAGTACCACCTTGCTAGTTGAGCAAGAGTTGAACCAACTTATAAGGCCTTGTCCCTCCAACCATAGTACTTCCGGGTTAACCCTTTTACACGAAGCGAGGACGAAAGTGTAAGTGGGGTGCTATGTGTAAGTGGGCCCGCCCGTCGGATGGGTTGGGCTGCGCGGTTCTGGAGGGCAGGGTGTTACAGCCGATCAGTTTGGATGTCTTGAATTATCTTCTGTTGATTGGCACGATCGGCTACACGTTGCCTGAGCTTGACAAGTTGGAATTTGTGGGATTCCAGGTATGCTGCAGGGGTCAGTGCGTCGATGAGCTCTTCAGGCAGGTGTGGCTCAATCTCTACGAATCTTGCCCGGATTGGCCCGCAATCCTTCACCAATGCGTCGATAGGATTTTCCAGCAGACGACTGATGTTTAGCAGGTATTCACGCACGTCAACTGGAAAGGATGGCTTGGTTGTTGCACTGGTGGCTTTTTCTTCATCTGCCTCCAAGTACTTGCCGATGTCGAAGGAGAACAAATCGGCTAAGGACTGCAGGTTGATATCAGTAAAGGAATCAGTAGTTAGTTAAAATAAAGTATGGTTGTGAAGAAATTACCTGAGGCAGGGAAGGGGTAGCTTGAGGAGTGACATCGGCATCGGATGGTTGAGTAGGTTGTTCTTCAAGATGGCCGATGTCTAGCGCTGAAGTAGGAGCGATCCCAGTATCGGCTTTAGGGCTAGATGGCGGAATTGGAATGGATGCAGAGGTCATCGGCTCGATGCTTGCAAGGATGTCAGCAGAAGATTGAGGTTCGGGGGCCGATGATTCAAGCTGGCAATAAGATCGAGTGTGAAGATGGGAAACAGATGATAATGTCAAGACTTGGTACATACCTGTGGGGATGAAGGAGCCAATGTTGTTTGAGTAGCAGGCGGTGCCATGATCACGGCATCGGCACTGATTTTCTGTCTCTTGTGGGCGCGAGATGCCAGCTTCTTGCGGATTGGTCCTGTCGGCCGTGGCGCCTGGAGAAGAGCCGATGGAGAGGGAGCATCATGCCCTAGGTGTGGGTTGGCCGATGGTGGTTGGTATCTAATCAGCTGGCCACTGGTGCTTGTTGTCGGTGGCTCCACATCAACAGCCTGCAAGATAGAAATGTAAGAGATGACCGGAAAGTGATTCAAATAGTGGAATATTATCTCGTCATTAGATTCGACGTAGTTGGAGTTGAGGCGAGAGCAGTAGTGAATGGCCGATGAGTTGAAAAGGTGTTTCTTCCATTCCAACCACCATCGAGAAAAGAGCTTGGTGTTGACAGTGCATACCTCCACATCGGCGGCGGTGCCTAGAGATAGGGAATTTGTTAGTGTCCGCAGCCGATCATACTCCAAAGCGCTATTTACATTTCCCCGGGCCTGGAGTTTGTCGATGAAAAACAAGCCGATGGGGAGTTGACCGAGGCCGAGCTGGCGGGAGCTAACTGTTGGGTGATAGAATTCATACGATGGCTGTGATCGGCCTTGAGAGAAGCCAGTCGGTAGGAGAAGGGGAGTAATGGCCGATAGGAATATGGTCTTCGATTCATCGTCAGCCAGGACGTCAAGTGGATTGAAGTTGGACGGCATCTCAAATGATGATGCGTCATCATATGCGAACCACAGTGTGGCATCCTTGGTAAAGCCATAATAAAGGCCTTTGAACCATTGGCCGAGTCCGACGGGGGTCATTTTACCGCCAGGAAGAGCCGATGCAGCTTCGCTCATTGGGATGCATCGGCAATAGGTGGGTGCTTGTTCCTCTGTGTGATCGGCTAGAAAAGATTGATTGAGGAAGGAGGTATCAGGAATTGCCTTGGATGTGTAAACGTTGAGCCATAACTGCACGAACCACCAAGGACCTCCGATATGGCCGACTGGCTGGCCGGCCGATAGCTTGACTGCCACTTGATGCAGCAGTTGAGAAGTGGCACCAAGGAGATATTGCCCTAGGGGAACTTGTTTCCGATCGGCTAAATGTTTTGCCAGACATTGCATATTGGTTGTTGGACCAAGGGTTGCACCACCGAAGACGAACTGTTCCAACCACAGATTCAGGAAAGCGACGTGTTCCCGATCATCGACTGGTCCAGTTCCTTTGTTATGGATTGATATGTACTTGGACCAGCTGCCGATGTTCTTTGCTTGAAGCCGATGAGTAGGCTTGAATTGAAGATTGAAGGGATTGATGTAACTCGTTGTGTTGAGGTAGGTAAGCATGGTTACATCTATCAAAGTTGGGGTCATCGGCCCATGTCCGAATAGATAGGCGTTGAGGGCGTCTAACCAGAAGTATGAAGCCGATGCAAGCAGAGGTTCGTTCCTCTCTATCTCAGCTAGCGAGAGATTGGTGCAGTGGCCGATGTCTGCTTCGTCCCAGAGGGTTCTCTTGGCAGCCGATACTCTGTTATACCAGTTCCTCCACCCGGGAAATTTGCTCGGCCATGATCTGAAACTGTTGTTCCAATTGCTGACTAGCATGGCGGAGTTCTTGAAGGGGATGCGTTGAGTTTCGGCGTTGATGAAATCTGTAGGATCTTCACTGCCTATGGGACCATGGTAGAAGAAGTTCGGGTAGTCGATGGCCGAAATCAAGATCTGGTCTCTAAGGTGCTACAATATGCAAGAACATGAAGGACAGAAAGAGGTTACGGCGGAATCAAAAGCTGGTCTCTAAGGTGCTACAGTAAACAAGAACACGAGGAACGGGAGCAGATTCAATCCAGGTTGCAAGATAGAGAAGACGATTAGACAAGGAGATTACCTCTGGGACGGCGTTCGCGGAAGCCATTGCGGAAGAGGAAGATGAGTGAAGATCGGAGGTTGAAGAAGGAGACCGCAGCAGTTTGCCTGGATCGCCGGAGTTCGTCGAGGTCTTGGAGGAAGTTGAAAGGGCTCTGGTGATGTGAAAGCATAAAGAAAGGGGGCTAGGAAGGCGAAGCGGTTTATAGAGGTATGATGACCAGGCGGGAATCGAGGCCGTTGGCACTGTTTCAAACATTTAAGGAAAGTGGGCTACCTTGGGCTGCCTCGGTGTGAAAGGAATCTGAAGCCCAAACAGAAGAATTTCGAAGTTCGATAACAAACTTTGAAATTGGGGGGCATGTGTTAACGCCAAAATTTGGTACAGATCTTTATTGGATTCGGTTAAGGAAAATCACAGTTAACTGGCGGGAATTGAATCCAGAAGAAGCCGAATTCAAGGAGTCGTGAAGACCACAGCATGGCCGTTAATTATTTTATCTGTAAATTAGGTAGCTTTGACGATTTTTAGGAAAAACCTGTTCTCGTGTCCGGTCAGGGCTTGTTGTTTTTCCTTTTATAGTTAAGAAACTCTTGTTTCGTATCCGATCAGGACTGTATCAACTCGAGGTATAAATACGTATGCCCGGGTACCTTGTAAATTATCAATCAGATCAATACAAACTTCGGCGCATCGCCACCCTATTCAACGGGTTCTTGCTTCTCGAGCCGGACTGCATCGGTTAAGTTCGACCTCCTGCGAGAGGGTAAGTCTCATTACCCCGACTACCTTATCGGTTAGGACTTCCTCGGTTAGGTCTGATATTCTAGCTGATCTACGGTAGTCGGCTTACCACGGTGTATCTATTCTGTCTATGGCTGCATCAGTTAGGTTTGATCTCTTAGGCCGAGTGGATATATCACATCACGCGTGCATAGATTTATCAGCCTACTGGGCGTAATTTATCATCAGTTTGTGCTGCATCGGTTGGGTCCGACCTACCAAACTGCTAGTGATAAGTTATTCCTGCTAGGTTGATCAGTTTTATGCAAGTGTTTTATCGGGATGTATAGCCAATAAGTTATCATATATCACATCGCGATTGCATTAGATCTATCGGCCCATCAAGGTTCTGTTATCATCATTAGTCTGTGCTGCAACGGTTAGGTCCGATCTATTAGACTAGTGATAATAATTCTATCCTTACTGAGCTGATGGGTGCTTATGCAATGTTCTATCGGAGTGCCTAGCCAATAGGTTATCTTTTATTAACTAAGGCTGATTGCATTGTTCACGTTTTTGGCACTCTACACCGTTATCGGCTTTCCAGCCGATACACTTCATATCAATAATCGGCTAGTCGGTTTATTTACATTGTTATCGGTTCCTTAGCCACATGTTTTACTTATTTTATCCATCTATGCCATCAACGGCTTCCAATCGATGTATAAGTGCTTCGGTCCATATCGGCCATCGGCCGATGAGACAAGTCCAATTCGGCTTCAGCCGATTGGCTCAATGATCTAATATTTTCTATCCTTGTCAATTGCAAGGTCAAATTGACTGGCACGCCTACGAACCTCAAGATTTAGGACCTGCACTGGAGTTAAGCAAATCTCCCAGGCCTTCGCGTGTCTCTAGAGACCGAACCATATCATCGGCTCGTTCCCGGCGCTGCCGGTGATTTTCGGCGTCAACAGTCGCGATGCGAGACGATGAAGCCGAGTAACTTGCCGGATGGCACAACGAAGGCGCACTTTTCCGGGTTCAACTTCATCTTGAATCTTCGAAGATTTTGGAAGGTTTCCTTTTCGGGTTCAACTTCATCTTGAATCTTCGAAGATTTTGGAAGGTTTCTTCTAGGTCAGCGATGAGGTCTTCTTTTGACTTGGCGTTGATCACCACATCGTCGACGTATGCTTCCACGTTGCGCCCGATCTAAGTGTGCAGACACCACTGAATTGCCCATTGATAGGTTGCTCCAGCATTTTTCAAACCGAACAGCATTGTGATGTAGCAGTATTGTTCCTCTCTCAGGCTGATTTGATGGTATCCCGAGTAGCAGTCGAGAAAGCTGAGTAGGTCGCCCCTGGCCATGGAATCTACCACCTGATCGATCCTAGGAAGACCAAATGGGTCCTTGGGGCACGCCTTGTTGAGATCGGTGTAGTCGACGCACATGCGCCATTTACCGTTTTTCTTCCGGACCAGAACTGGGTTTGCCAGCCAATCCAGGTGATAGACCTCCTTGATGAACCCGGCTGCGAGGAGCTTGGTGATCTCCTCCCGAATAGCATCCTTGCGGTCTTGAGCGAAGCGCCTCAGCCGTTGCTTGACTAGCTTGGCATCAGTCTTCACGTTTATGGCGTGCTCGATCACCTCCCTTGGTATGCCCGGCATGTCAGACGGTTTCCACGCGAAAATATCCTTGTTGGCTTGGAGGAAGGTGACGAGCGTGTCTTCCTATTTGGGGTCGAGTCCGGTCCCGACTAGGGTAGTCTTGGAGGGGTCGGAAGGGTCCAGGGGGATCTTCTTCGTGTCAAAGTCCACTGAAATTCCCGACTTCGCTGCCTTTTTTGCCGGAATTTGATCTTGCTCAACTTCAGTTGTGGTGGCTTGCCGGATGCTGTTGCGCCCGACTGCCACCTCTTGTGATTGAGCCAGTTCGCAACTCTCCTTGTCACAGGTGAAAGCTTGCTTGATGTCGCTACGGAGGGAGAGGACTCCTGCTGGCCCAGGCATCTTGAGCACCATATATGTGTAGTGCGGTATCGCCATGAATTTGGCGAGTGCCGGTCGTCCGAGTATCGCGTGGTACGCGGTCTCGAAGTCGGCAACCTCGAAGCAGACGTTTTCCGTGCGGAAGTTATCCCGCGTGCCGAAGGTTACTGGCAATGTGATCTGCCCGAGTGGACTTGATGACAGGCCGGGAATTATCCCGTGGAAGGGCACAGTGCTCGGCCGTAACTCTGAACGAGGAATCCTCATCTTGTCCAAAGTTTTGGCAAATAAGATGTTGAGTGCGCTACCTCCGTCGATGAGGGTTTTCTTCAGCCTGATATTTCTGACGACCAGGTCCAGGACGAGTAGGTAACGTCCCGGGTGTGAAACCCGATCTGGGTGATCTGCGCGGTTAAAGGTGATGGCCATCTCAAACTAGCGCAGGTACTGAGGGGTGTCCGTCGTAGAGACCGTGTTGATGTTGCACGCTGATAGCTTCTGTTTGAGCTTGGACTCATACGCGAGCGGCCCTCTGAAGATGTGATTGAGCTCAGCTTGGGGATCTTGAAAATCATCAGCCGGACCCTGATCTGGCTTGTCTTTGACCTTGTCGGCGCCAGATGATGAAGCCTGCTCAGAGGCAAACTTCTTGAGCATGTAGCAGTCTTTGGCCGCGTGCTTGCCCTTGGCATGGAAGGGGCATGGCCCGCTCATGACCTTCTGGTAGTCATTATTCCGCTGGGGCCGCGACCGAGTGCGCTCCATGTTGGCCATCTCATTGTCCGACTTCCGCTTGCGGCTACCAAACTTGTTTTGAGACGGCTCGTTGTCAGCTTTCGCCTTATGGTCTTTCTGTTGGGACTCCTTCTCGTCGAGGGCCTCTGCGACCGCTTCAGCCGAGTCAGTGTATTTGTTGGCCATGTCAAAAAGAGCCCGGACAGATGGTGGTGGCTTCCGAGTGAATTTCATGATGAACGGGGCGTCCTTTACTCCCTTGCAGAAGGCGGCGATGATGGCCTCGTCTCGGATCATGGGGATCTTGTTGTGCTTCTCGGAGAATCTCTTGATAAAATCTCATAGAGACTCGTTCTTCTTCTGGTGTAGTTGATACAAATCATGCTCAGAAGATGGCCTCTCGTAGGTTCCCTGAAAATTGGCGATGAACCGCTCCCTGAGTTCTCCCCAGGAACCGATCGACCGCCTCGGGAGTCCTATCAACCATGTCCTCGCCGAGTCGGCTAGCGCGACTGGGAGGTAGTTAGCCATGGCTTTGTTGTCGCCCCTAGCAGCTCGAACTGCTAGGGTATATACGGTGAGCTAGGACTCAGGATTTGTTTTGCCGTCATACTTTTCAATTCCTATGGGCTTAAAGCCAGTCGTCCAGTCGACGTCCTGTAGCTCTCGAGTGAAAGCTGGAATGCCTTCGTCTTCGTGAGGGCTCGGGCTTCGACCACGGCGGTTAAACCACTCGTGATGGAGGCCGAAGCGCTTGTTTTCGTCCTCCAGTCGATGGCGCTCGTTTTTGTGTCATTCGTGGCGCCGGCCGTTGATGGTGTGGCGAAGGTCGTGTTGTAGGCGCTCTTGGATGTCTTGGTTGGGCCGGCGGTCATACTGGTGACGCCGCCGACTACTGTCATTGCCGAGTGACGTTTGCCTGGACTCCTCGCGTGGCCGACTTGAGCCGGCCGCCCGAAGCTGTGCTGACATGGATGAGCCCGCTGCTGGAGATCCCGACCGATTAGTCAGTAACATGGTGTCGCCCGACTTCTGTTGTTGTTGCTAGCAGCCAGCAGCCGTGATCATCGCCTTGATCTTGGTGATAGTTGGGGTGGCCTGGTGATCAGGCCCGAGCTGGAGCGTGTCCAGCAAGGTTGCAGCGGCCACAACATTCTGTTGCGGCGTGACGAAGACGTTGTGATCGCCGACTTTAGTCTGGAGAATTTGCTGCTGAGCTGCTTGCCCAGCCTTGCGTAGCCCGTCATTGCAAGCCTTGCGATCAGCCTCCTCTTGTTGTCGTAGTCGGCGCGCCTCCTCCTGTTGCTCCTCTTGTAGTCGGCACACCTCGGGTGGTGGTGTTGAAGCCATAAAGATCTCGTGGGGGAGGACGAAACTCACCAGACTGGAGTCTGAACTAGTGTTCGATCCGTTATCCGACTTGGAGTCAGACTCCGAGTAGTTTATCGGAGTAAGAACGACCCGGACCTCTCTAGATCCAATCTGAAACGGTGCTTGGCCATGTCCAAACTGAATCACAGGAGATCGGGTCTGCTGTGCGGGATGTAGACCCGCAGCGTCACCGAATCCGTGCGGGAGATTGACGATCTCTCCTCTTCTTGGCCCAACCTGAGCTAGCTCAAGGCCTAGCGCAAGTCGGACGCCGAAGGAGAGAGTTGTCCCAATGCTCGGCAAAGTGAAGGACTGCCGCAGTAGATCGTTGAAGGAGATTGCGGCGTCCTGTGGGCCGACTGGCGCAACGTCGGCTGGTTCCTCGGCCGGCTGGATTGGATCTGCTTCGGCCAAGGTGAGGTTGCCGATCCAGTCGGCGATGAAATTGAGGCTTCCAAAAGAGATTATGTCTCCAGGGGAGAAATTGTCGCCGTCGATTCTGGTTGCTAGATCCATCGAGCTTGTAGATGTGAAACTCGCGCCAACTGTCGATGTTTTACACCGACAATACAACTATAGGGCTACTCGGCAAGGGGAAACTCAATGGATTGCAGAGGAACACAGAGATTTTATATTGGTTCAGGCCCTCGTCGTGAGGTAATACCCTACGTCCAGTTGTGGTGTTATTCCTCTGAGGAGTTGTGTCGATCAATGATTTTGTGATCTCGTGCCCCTTGAGGGGCACCCTGCCTCCCCTTATATACTAGGGGGGTACAGGATAAGGATCCCAACCGGATACAGCCAAGGGAATTCCTTCTTAGAGATAGAAACTTATCTGACTAAGACTATGTTTTCCTTATTGTACAAGGCAAAGCCTGGTGGGTGCTATCTTAGCTCTAACTACATGATTCGGCCCATTCTCTATCTGAGTGGCCCACATGCTGGTGGTGAGGTACCCGGGGCCCATGGCCTCCACAGAATCGTCAAAGTACATTATCCAGTACTCTAGCTTGTTTGTGTTTGTAGTCGTCTAGACTTCTGTCCACTTGGCCACAAAGTCGGCTAGAGCTTGAGATTTAATTACTGTCTGTGGCTAAAAGATGATGTCAAATGCCATTTAGCGATTCTGCCAATGGCCTCGCGATTGAGTAGAACATCCCCGAGTGGATACGATGTGACAACAGTTACTTGATGCGACTGAAAATAGTGCACCAACTTCCGGAAAGTGATGAGTAGGCTATATAACAGCTTCTGAATTTGAGGATATCTCATCTTGGAGTTGGCTAGGACCTCACTGATGAAGTAGACTAGCCTTTGTATTTTTTGTATATGACCTGGCTTTGATCGCTCAACTACCCGAGTAGTTGCCGCCATGTATAACATTAGTGGTTCCTGTGGCAAGGGTGACGCCAAGACTGGTGGTGATGTGAGAAATTTTTTGAAGTCTTCGAAGGCTTGTAGGGCTTCAAGTATCCCCATTGAACATTGTCCACTTTCTTCAATAGTTTGAAAAAGGGCATGCTCCGTTCGCCAAGTCAGGAGATGAATCGGCTGAGTGCCGCCATGTAGCCTGTCGGCTTTTGGACATCCTTCTTGCTAGTTGGGGGTGCCATGTTCTTGATAGCATTGATTTTTTTTGGATTGGCCTCAATGCCTTGATGTGATACGATGAAGCTGAGTAGCTTTCTAGATGGTACACCGAAGGTGCACTTTTCTGGATTCAACTTCATCTTGAATCTCTGAAGGCTTTGGAAAGTTTCTTCCAAGTTGGTGATGAGGCCTTCCTTGGACTTTTTGTCTTGATCACCACGTCATCGACATACGCCTCCACATTGCACCCGAGTTGAGTGTGTAAACACCGCTAGATTGCTCGTTGATACGTTGCTCCAGCGTTTTTCAATCCAAACGGCATAGTGACATAGCAGTATGCTCCAAACGGCGTGATGAAAGAAGTCTTCAGGCAGTCCTCCTTCAAGCTGATTTGGTGATATCCCGAGTAGCAGTGGAGAAAACTGAGAAGTTCGCACCCCACAGTTGAATCCACCACCTGATCTATTCTGGGCAGACCAAATGGATCTTTGGGGCACACCTTGTTTAAGTCGGTATAGTTGACGCACATGCGCCATTTATCGTTCTTCTTCTAGACCAAGACTGGGTTTGCCAGCCAATCTGGGTGGTAGACCTCTTTGATGAACCAGGCTGCGAGGAGCTTGGATATCTCCTCCCAAATAGCATCTTTGCGGTCCTGTATGAAGCGCCGCAGTCGTTGCTTGACTGGCTTGACATCCGGCTTGACATTGAGGGAATGCTCGATCACCTCCCTTGGTACACCAGGCATGTCGGAAGGTTTCCAAGCAAATATATCCCTATTCGCCTGGAGGAAGGTGACGAGCGTGTCTTCCTATTTAGAGTCGAGTCCGGTCCCGATAAGAGCAGTTTTGGAGGGGTTGGAAGGGTCTAGGGGGATCTTTTTCGTTTCAGAGTCCGCTGAGATTCTCGACTTGGCTGCTTTTTTGACCGGAACTTGCTTGTCCTCGCTTGCTATTGTAGTGGCTAGTTAGATGCTGTTGCACCCGATTGCCACTTTTTGAGTTTGGGCCAACTCGTAGCTCTCCTTGTCACAGGTGAAGGCTTGCTTGACATCATTGTGCAGGGAAAGAACTCTGGCTGGTCCTGGCATCTTGAGCATCATGTATGTATAATGTGGCACTGCCATGAACTTGGCTAGTGTTGGTCGTCCAAGAATCGCATGATACGCGGTCTCGAAGTCGGCAACCTCAAAGCAGATGTTCTTAGTGCAGAAATTATCCCACGTGCCAAAAGTAACTGGCAGAGTTATCTATCCGAGTGGAGTAGAAGACAGGCCGGGGATTACCCCGTGGAAGGGCGCTGTACTCGGCCGTAGCTCGGAACGAGTAATCTTCATTTTGTCAAGCATCTTGGCAAACAAAATATTGAGAGCACTTCCTCCATCAATGAGAACCTAGGTTGTCCTTGTCTTTATTGGCGCCAGATGCTGGAGCCTGCTTGGAAGCAAACTTCTTGAGCATGAAGCAGTCTTTAGCCGCGTGATTCCCTTTTAGGTGAAAGGGGCATGGCCCGTTCATCACTTTTTGGTACTCGTCTGTCCTCGGGGGTCATGGCTAAGTACACTCCACGGTAGCCGCCACGTTGTCCGACTTCCGCTTGCGGTTGCCAGACTTGTTCTATGCTGGCTCGTCAGTGTCCTTCTTGTCCTTCCGCCAGGGCTCCTTGTCATCTATGGCCATAGCAACTACGTCTGCCAAGTCAGCGTATTTGTTCGCCATGTCGAAAAGGGCCTTGACAAAAGTGGGAGGTTTCTGAGTAAACTTGGTAATGAACGGGGCATCTCTGGCTCCCTTACAGAAGGCGGCGATGACGACCTCATCCTTGATCATTATGATTGAATTCCTCTTCTCAGAAAACCTCTTGATAAAATCATGAAGAGACACGTTCTTCCTTTGGTGCAACTAATACAAATCGTATTCGGAAGATAGCCTCTCATAATTTCCCTCGAAGTCGGCGATGAAGCATTCCCGGAGTTCTCCCCAGGAGCCGATTGATTGCTTGGGAAGTCCCGTTAGCCATGTCCTCGCCGAGTCAGCTACAACAACTGGGAGGTAGTTAGCCAAGGCTTTGTGATCTCCTCTAGCTGCTTGGATTGCCAGAGTGTAGACTGTGAGCCAGGACTCAGGGTTGGTCTTCCCGTCGTATTTTTTGATTCCAGTTGGCTTGAAACCTGACAGCCAGTCGACTTGTTGGAGCTCCTGGGTGAAGGCCGGTACTCCTTGATCTTCATGAGGACTCCGACTCTGACTATGGCGGTGAAACCGCTCGTGGTGGAGGCCGAAGCGCTCATTCTGGTCTTCCAATCGGCTGGCTCAAGGCCGAGTCGGAGTCGAAAACCGAAAGAAAGAGTTGTCCCGAGACTCGAGCATGTTGAAGATTGCCGCAGCATGTCAACGAGGATTGCTGCAGCGTTACGTGGGCCGACCGACATTGAGTCGGCTTGGTCCCTGGCCGATCAGATCGAATCCGAGTCGAACAGGGTGAGGTTGCTGAACTTGTCGGTGACAAAGTCGAGGCTCTCGAAGGTGATTGTTTCACCAAGGAAGAAGTTGATGCCGTCGACTTCGGTGGTTGAATCCATCAGGCTTGTTGAAGATGATCTCGCTGATGCCCCTACCTAGCGTGCCAACTGTCGATGTTTTACACTGGCAATAATAATATGGGGCTACTCATGAAACCTAAACTTGATGGATTGTAAAGGAACACAAAACAATTTATACTGGTTCATGCCCTCGAGATGAGATAATACCCTACGTCCAGTTATTGTGTATTGCCTTTGAGGTTTCTCTGGTGAGATTGTATGCGCTCTGATTATCTCTGCCCTTAGGGGGCACCCTGCCTCTCCTTATATACCGGGGGACAAGGTTACAGGGTAGGAATCCCAGTCAGACTCCGACCGAGGGATTTCCTTCTAGGAATACAACGTGCCTGACTAGGACTATATTCTTTCCTTGTTGTGCAAGGTAATGTATGCCGAGTCCTATTGTATCCCTAATTACAAGGTTAGGCCCATTCTTTGTCCGAGTGGCCCTAATGCTTCTCATGAGGTACCTAGGGCCCATGGCCTCCACATTGGGACTGGGCACTGAGATTTGACTCGAGGGCTATAGCAAGAAGACATTCAAGACTCAATAATGCAAGAAGATTTACTCAAGTACACTTAGGAAAAAAGGAATCTTACTTCTGATTGTCCCAGCCTGAGTCCAGTTTTCATCCCTAAGCTTGTCCACCGACCCCCTCAGCCACTCCTCCCTCTCCTTGCTGGCTCTCTTAGGTTTTCCTTGGCAGTCTGGAGCTGTTGGAGTTGAGTAAGCTGAGGGGCAAGTTCGGTCAGGATTTTACCCATCTTCTCTGACCGATCGACCACCTTCTGTTCAAGAAGCATCGAAGTTAAGCAAAACAAATAACAAGGATGCAAAATTCTGAGGAATTGCTAATCAGTTAACACAGCAAGATCGACACTATACCTGGATCCCCTATGACGCGGCGATGGCGGCGTACATCAAGTTGACCTTTTCTCTCTGGGCCGCTTGCTCGTCATGCTCGAAGCTTTCTGCTTCCCCCTCTGGAGTAACCCAATAAAATGTCTGGGGAAAGTTCTATGGGGGAGCTTCGAGTCTGGGGAGATCGCCCTCATCAGAAGATGATGACAGCGGAGGCGATGGAATCCTGGGCCTTGGCCTGACTGGCGGCATGGCTTCCTGGGCGAGCTCAGGGACTGGGGCTTCGACCGCAACGTCTCAACTTGGTGATAATTGTGGCTTGGCTGGTGAGATCACCTCAGCTTCAAGGGCTGGGATGACCTCTGGCTCGGTCTGTGGTACAACTGGATCGGGTTCAGTCGGGACGGGTTCTACAACGGGGGTTAGTGGCGCTGCCCCCTTGGGGTCATCGTCACTTGGCTTCCTACAGAAATTATACAACATTCAAGGTATTGCAAGATTCCCCAGATTCACTTCAAGATCGAAGATTTTCATATCTTTTGGAAGTTTTAAATTTCCACCCCAATGCGCTCAGGGTGGAGGAAGTCGGCGAGGGGCTCGATAGCCTGCTTGGCAGCGTGGCAGTTAGTAGAGGTGGGCTTGGCCCAGTCGGTGTTGTGCCTGACGCGGCCGACTGGGGGGTAGCGGCACTCAGCAATGTTGTCCTAGGGCTGGAAGGCTTGGGGCAGTGCTGCTAGTGTCCTTAATCTTCAGGCTGCCTGGCGCCTTACCTGGCACGTCTTTTTGCTTGGTCTGGTCCGTTGCTGGTTTTAACCAGCCCTCTTGGGGCTGGGTTGGGTGGCTAAGGGGCTAACTAGGCGTTTCCTAGATCCCCCAGCCGATTGTTCTTGGGAATCAGAATCAAACTCTTCGCAGTCCTACAGATGTTTGGGTATTATCTATTACACACTACAGAGCTAGACAACATCCATGGCATTCATCACAGATGGATATCAAATTAACAGCAACATAGCATGTTACCTTTGTCTAGGGCTTGCCCTTGCAGTAGAGTTTAGGGGCTCGTTCCTTGTCTTCGGTCTCCACAACTCCATTGACAAAGAAGCCCAACAGTGTTAGTGACCTTGTTCTTGTCAACGAACTCAGGATATTCCCAGCTTGGATCATTCTTGCCTTGGTAGTCGAATCCGAAGTGGCTGCTGGCCTTCAGTGGTTGGGTTCGATGGTTCAGAAAACATCTTGCCACCTAGGGACCAGTCAACCCTTTCCCTTTCAGCAGATCGATCTTCTCCAGTAGCTGGTAGACCTGCCCCATCTCCTTGTGCGACAGCACGGAGGACCATCTCTCCAGGATAGTTGGAGGATTCCTGTTTAAAGGGGAGAGAGGGTTCTAGATTCACGCAATAGAACCACTCTCGGTGCCACCCCTTGAGAGAAGTTTTTAGGGGGGCATTGAGGTAGGCTCTCTTCATCTTATTCCCCCCGATGGTTTGGATTTTGGATTTGGATGGCTGGGGCTTAATGTGGAAGAGGTATCTGAAGAGGTTGAAATGGGGCTTAACCCCCAGAAAAGCTTCGCAGAGAGTGGCAAAGATAGAAATTTGAAGAATGGAGTTGGGGTTGAGATTCACCAGTTCAATCTGGTAGAAGGCAAGGAGGCAGTGGAGAAAATCCAAAGATGGGAGAGCCAAACCACGGTCAAAGAATGAAGTAAAGACCACGGTTTCACCTGGGTTTGGAGTGGTGACGGACTCAGCCTCAGCTGGACGCCAGTTGATGGTCTTTTGCTGTTGAAAAATCATCCTCTTCTCCAAAATCCGCAGCTACACCATGCTGCAGTCCGACATTGACCAAACTCCGGATGACATGTCGAGGATCTTGAAGGGGGCCCTTGGCATTGCTAGAGATGAAGAATCAGGCGGAGAAGCTCTAGGGCGCAGGGAATCAATGCTAGGAAATGGAGCTCAATGGGTCTCAAGCCGAGAGCGCGAGTAGCAGTGAACCCTAGCGAAGCGGAGGCGCGAAATTCAGGCACGGTTTTGGGAGATGAAGGGATTCGGTGGATTGGGGGAGAAAGATGAATCTTTTCTCTCTCCCGCTGCTTTATAAGGCTTGCGCTGGGTTAGTAGGCTTGGGCCAACTAGCTCGGTAATGGGCCATAACATATGAGTTTTTAAATAGCATGTCCTACTAGGCTGATCGCTGACTGTGTTAAAATCACAGTACAGATGCTATTTTACAGAAACCGATCAAAATAATCAGATATACTTCATGTTAAGCCTAATTGCTGGACATATATGTTAAGATATCTAAATTATTTGATAGTTATTGAGGATACATCCTTAGAAGGATCAATAGGTGGACTTCATTAAAATTGGAGATGTAGGTATCACTCAAGTACACATAACCACATATTGGGTTAAAATCCATGAAGTGGTACTCGGCTTACATGCTTTGCCAAAATTGCCTTGAGCAAAGATATTCCCAGCTGATATAAGGCTGAAGAGTCCAATTTCTAAGAAATATACCACTCGGAAAAGACTTGAAGGTTAAAGATCTTTGACTTTATGTTTAATTGTTTCACAATTAAGCACAAAGTCGGGGGCTACACCTAATAGGTGTCCTAGTCAGTGCACATTATTCATATTTTCTTATGAAGCCCTTCATAGCCTCGTTGCCAGCTGATATGATGTAGGACTTGGAGAAGATGCACTTGGACAATGAGTACCCGGGAGCAAGGCACTCGGGAAATTTTCATCAAGGAGGGTGAGCACTCGCACTAGTTGTGACTCAACTATGAAAGTCTCAGAGGCTACTGTGGATGCCATGGGCCCCGGGTACCTCATGGGAAGCTTTCTGGCCACTTGGACAAATGATAGGCTGAATCCTCTAATTGGGAATGCAATAGGACTTGGTACATATTACCTTGTATGATAAGGAAAGGGATATAGTCCTAGTCGGGTACGTTGTATTCCTAGAAGGAGATCCCTTGGTCCAGTCCGATTGGGATTTCTACCTTGTAACCATGCCTCCTCGGTATATAAGGGGAGGCGAGGAGCCCCCTGGGGCAGGAGAATAACAGAGAACAGAATCTCACCAAAGAAACCTCAAAGGCAATACACAACAGCTAGAAGTAGGGTATTACCTCACGTTGAGGGCCTAAACTAGGATAAATTGTTTCGTGTTCTTTTGCAATCCATCAAGTTTAGGTCTCATGAGTAGCCCTATATAATTATTGCCAGTACAAAGCATCGACAGGAGCATTTTCACTGCCGCAATTGGAGCCAGAGCCCCCACTTGGACGACAAAGTTCCTGCTTTCACGCGTGAGCTACGACAAGTTGACTGGCCATTAGGTTTCAAGCGGACTGGGATCGATAAGTACGATGGCAAGACTAACCTTGAATCCTGGTTGATAGTGTATACCTTGGCAATCCGTGCCACTGGAGGTGACCACAAGGCAATGGCCTTATCTCCCTATTGCCCTAGCTGACTCAGCGCGGACCTGGTTAACAGGGCTTCCGAAAGGGTCAATCGATTCCTGGGGAGAACTCGGTGAACGGTTCGTGGCAAACTTCTAGGGCACTTAGGAGAGGCCAGGATCTGAATTCGACTTGTATCAATGTCACCAAAGGAAGAACGAGTCACTCCAAAACTTCATCAAGCACTTCTCCGGGAAGAGGAACACTATTCCCAAGATCAAACACGAGACGGTCATCGCCACCTTCTGAAAGGGAGTGAAAGACACACCGCTCATCACCAAGTTCACGCGGAAGATGCTGACTACAATCAAAGCTCTCTTCGTGATGGCGAACAAGTATGCCTCCTTGGCCGAAGCAATGGCCAAGTTGCAGGAAGACAAGCCCCGACCGAGAGACCGACATTGATGAGGACATCAACACCATCGATACATCCTCACCTACATCTACACCTACACAAGGTCCTATGACTCGCGCCCGTGCACGTCAATTAAATCATCAAGTAAGTTCACTCTTAAGTTCATGTTTGGTTTCTTTAGACCATGGAAACCCGTGTACTCTTGTGTTGCTTAGAAACCAAGGAGAACAAGGAGAATACCATCCAGGAGAGGGAGTCGCGCCGATTGGATTCGGACTGCAGGACAGCACCAATTTCTAACAGCCGCCACGACTTCATACGGACTCCGTTTGGGACGTTCAAGTACTTCATGGAAAGCTTATAAAGTCTACTTTCCAATGGATCTAGCCTCACGTCCATATCTTATCAGAATCATCCAGAAACGTCGAAATACTACTGAGACCTTTTCTGTCTACGGTGCTGCGCCACCTTATTTTGGCCCGTGGGCTGTGTATCAAGTTGAGCCCATTAGGGGCGCATCCTAGGGTTGGAGAATGACCCCAACACCCTCGAGGTCGTCCTTCCATCTATTTATATGTCTCTAGAGCCACCATGAACAGTTGGGTTTTGATAGATTGAAGTTTTAGCCACTGCTACTTCGCTTGAAGCGCACGTGTCGACTAGATCGCCTGTCTTCTTGTTATTGGAACCCCACCTCTTGTATTTTCAGATTGAAACTTCATATTTGATTTAGCAATTCAGTGCTTGTTCAACTCGCTCTTGCTTGTTCTACGATTGCTTGCAGGACGAGAGCCCTCGTGGCCGGTTGATCGCGCTCCACAA
The DNA here is from genome assembly GCA_003991445.1 of Oryza meyeriana var. granulata. NCBI lineage: Eukaryota > Viridiplantae > Streptophyta > Magnoliopsida > Poales > Poaceae > Oryza > Oryza meyeriana. The sequence goes on along the minus strand of RYFJ01001329.1, from coordinate 435,816 downwards.
GATCGCGTTCACCTTCTGGAATCGGTGTATCCGTCACTAAGGCGCAACATCGTGGATAGTTGTAGTCGGGCCGTGAACGTCGGTTTCTTCCACCAATCGTGATTACCTTCTCCATCGAAAGATCGGGACCGAACCTCGCATCAAGTGGTTTGTTAATAAGCGACACACGCGAACAACTCCATCTTTTAATTACCTTTATACCCCTGGTCAAAAAAACTGTCTGGGGTGAAGTGTTTGGATTGCTATCCTCTGAGTAGAGTTAAAGTTTGAGGGTCTCTTTGCAAAAAAAAAAGAGCAAAAAAAATAGAGCAAAAAAAAAAGAGGAGAGTTTCTTGTTCTTCTTGACAGTGTCCTTATTCGTGACATTCATTTGTGTCCAGGCTCGCGTCTCTAGCATGGTTGTTAGCCTAGGACCAGCACGGTACCAGTTTTGAACGATTACTCAGCTTACTTATAACTAACGTGGTATTAGTATTTTTCCTTGTGCAACACTTTCAGCCATCCTACAGCTCTACATACCCGTCTACAGCTTGACAGGTGTTGTTGCTACAGCACCGATACACTTTTTCCAGGGTCGCCGACTTGTTGGTAGCCGTCACCCTCCTATTGAGCAAGGTAAGAATTGGTAAGAGTTTGTGTGAACAGGCTGAGAGTGAGAGCCTTGCAGTAGCCACATCCTAGTAGTGTTAGGGAGTCTATTTTTCTTCACTTGTTTTTTTTTCTTTTCTTGTTGTGTCTCCAACCATGTCAGGTTCCGGCGATGACGAGGCCATTCAGTCCCCTCGCACCAGGGGTATCATACAACATTTTGAATGAAAGATGAGGCTCTATACTGAAGGAATTGATGCAGATTTGCAGGTGACTAATGAGAAGCTAGGAGCATTGGAGGCCACACAGATTCACACCAACAATATTCTTGCTACATTGGAGACGTCGGTCGCCACACTAAACGCCAATCTTGCTGCCATAATGAGGCATTTGGATGACCAACTATGGGAGCCATGGGCCCCGGGTACCTCATTACCAGCACATGGGCCACTCGGATAGAGGATGGGCCAGATCATGTAATTAGAGATAAGATAGTACCCGGCAGGCTGTGCCTTGTACAATAAGGAAACATAGCCTTAGTCGGATAGGATTCTATCTCTAAGAAGGAAATCCCTTGGTCGTATCCGACTGGGATCCTTACCGTGTACCCCTGTCCCCTAGTATATAAAGGGAGGCAGGGCGCCCCATGAGGGCACGCCAGACCATTGATCGCAAAACCACCTCAGAGGAATAACACCTCAACTGGACGTAGGGTATTACCTCACAACGAGGGCCTGAACCAGTATAATTCTCTTGTGTTCCTCTGCAATCCACCGAATTCCAGGTCGCCGAGTAGCCCCATAGTATTATTGCCGGTGCAAAGCATCGACAGTTGGCGCGCCAGGTAGGGGCCCGGCGAATTCTTCATCAACAGATTCGATGGATCCCATCAACGGAGTCAAGGGCAACAAGTTCTCCAACGGAGACACCATCACCTTCGGGAGTCTTGATTTCGTCGCCGATCAACTCGGCAATCTTTCCTTGGCTGAAGCAGATCCAATCTCGCCAGCCGAGGAGCCAGCCGGCGTTGCGCCAGTCGGCCCCAGGGACGTCGCCATCTCTTTCGACGATCTGCTACGACAGTCCCTCACATCGCCGGACATCGGGACAACTCTCTCCTTCGGCGTCCGACTCGCGCTAGGCCTTGAGCCAGCACGGGTTAGGCCAAGAGGGGGAGAGAGCGTCAATCTCCCATACGGATTCGGCGACGCTGTGCATCTACAACCCACGCAGCAGACCCGACCTCCAGCAATTCAGTTTGGACATGGTCATGAACCGTTTCAGATTGGATCTAGGGAGGTCGGAGTCGTCCTAACTCCGATAAACTACTCGGAGTCCGACACTAAGTCGGATGGCGGTTCGAGCACCAACTCGGACTCCACCTTGGCAAGCTTCCTCCTCCCCCGCGAGATCTTCATGGCTTCAATGCCACCTTCCGAGGTGCGCCGACTGCAAGAGGAGCAGCAAGAGGAGGCGCGCCGACTACAACAACAAGAGGAGGCCAACCGACAAGCTCACAATGACGGGCTTCGACAGGCTGGGCGAGCCTCCCAGCAGCAGATCCTCCAAACCAAAGTCGGTGACCACGACGTCTTCGTCACGCCACAACAGAACGTCGTGGTCGCCGCAACTCTGCTGGACACGCTCCAGCTTGGGCCGGATCATCAGGCCACACCAACTATCGCCAAGATCAAGGCGATGATTACTGCTGCCGCCTGCCAGCAGCAAGAACAGTCGGGCAACACTCACATACCGACCCATCGAACGGGCTCTCCAGCGGCGGAGTCATCTGCATCAGCGCGACGTCGGGCGGCCGGCTCCACCCGGCAGCACGAAGAGTCCCGCCAAACAACACTCGGCAATACCAACTACGACAACCGGCGGCGTCACCAATACGACCGCCGACCCAATCAAGACCTCTGAATGCGATTACAACGCGATCTTCGCCAAACCCTAAGGGCCCGGCGCGAAGAACGCGAAGAGGAGGAACGCCGCCGACTGGAGGATGAACACGAGCGCTTCGGTCTCCACTACGAGCGGCTACACCACCAAAATCGAAGCCCAAGTCCTCACGATAACGAAGGCATTCCAGCCTTTACTCGGGAGTTACAGGACGTCCGCTGGCCAGTCGGCTTTAAGCCTACCGGAATCGAAAAGTACGACGGCAAGACCAACCCAGAGTCCTGGCTCACCGTTTACGTCCTAGCAGTTCAAGCTGCTGGGGGCGACAGCAGAGCCATGGCTAACTACCTCCCAGTCGCATTAGCCGACTCGGCGAGGACATGGCTGACAGGCCTCCCAAGGCGGTCGATCGGTTCCTGGGGACAACTCAGGGAGCGGTTCATCGCTAACTTCCAGGGGACCTACGAGAGACCGGCTTCCGAGCACGACCTTTACCAGCTGCATCAGAAAAAGAACGAGTCTCTGCGTGAATTCATCAAAAGGTTTTCCGAGAAGCGCAATCAAATCCCAAGCATCAAAGACGAGGTCATCATCGCCGCCTTCCGCAAGGGAGTAAAAGACGCCCCGCTCATCGCGAAGTTCACTCGGAAGCCACCATCCACTGTCCGGACTCTCTTCGACATGGCCAACAAATACGCCGACTCGGCTGAAGCCGTCGCTGAGGCCTTCGACGAGAAGAAGGAGCCCCGACAAAGAGACAACAGGGCGAAAGCCGACAACGAGCCGCCTCAGAACAAGCCTGGCAACCGCAAGCGGAAGTCGGACAACGAGGTGGCCAACATGGAGCGCAGTCGGTCGCGGCCCCAGCGGAACAACGACTATCAGAAAGTCATGAGCGGGCCTTGCCCCTTTCACCCCAAGGGCCGGCACGCGGCCAAGGACTGCCACATGCTCAAGAAGTTTGCCTCCGAGCAAGCTTCATCGTCTGGCGCCGACAACGACAAGGACAAGCCAGACTCGGGTCCGGCTGATGATTTCCAGGACCCCCAAGCCGAACTCAACCACATCTTCGGGGGGCCACTCGCGTACGAATCCAAGCGCAAGCAGAAGCTATCAGCGCGGGACATTAACGCGGTCTCCCCGACGGATACCCCCCAATACCTGCGCTGGTCAGAGATGGCCATCACCTTCAACCGCGCAGATCACCCATATCGGGTTTCCCACCCGGGACGATACCCACTCGTCCTGGACCCGGTCGTCAGAAATATCAGGCTGAAGAAAACCCTCATTGACGGAGGCAATGCGCTCAACATCCTGTTCGCCAAGACTTTGGACGAGATGAGAATTCCTCGTTCAGAACTACGGCCGAGCACCGCGCCCTTCCATGGGATAATTCCCGGCTTGTCATCAACCCCACTCGGGCAGATAACCTTGCCGGTGACCTTCGGCACGCGGGACAACTTCCGTACAGAAAACATCTGCTTCGAGGTCGCCGACTTCGAGACCGCGTATCACGCGATACTCGGACGACCGGCCCTCGCCAAATTCATGGCGATACCGCACTATACGTACATGGTGCTGAAGATGCCCAGGCCAGCAGGAGTCCTCTCCCTCCGCAGCGACGCTAAGCAAGCCTTCACCTGCGACAAAGAGAGCTGCGAACTGGCTCAAACACAAGAAGCGGCAGTCGGGCGCGACAGCATCCGGCAAGCCGCTACACCCGAAGTCGATCAAGATCCAGTTCCGGCGACAAAAGCAGCGAAGTCGGGAATTTCAGCGGACTCTGACACAAAGAAGATCCCCCTGGACCCTTCCGACCCCTCCAAGACTGCCTTAGTCGGGACCGGACTCAACCCCAAATAGGAAGACGCGCTCGTCACCTTCCTCCAAGCCAACAAAGATATCTTCGCGTGGAAACCGTCCGACATGCCGGGCGTACCAAGGGAGGTGATCGAGCACGCCCTACACGTCAAGACAGATGCCAAGCCCGTCAAGCAATGGCTGCGGCGCTTCGCTCAAGACCGCAAGGACGCTATCCGGGAGGAAATTACCAAGCTCCTCGCAGCCGGGTTCATCAAGGAAGTCTACCACCCGGACTGGCTGGCAAACCCAGTTCTGGTCTGGAAGAAAAACGGTAAATGGCGCATGTGCGTCGACTACACCGACCTCAACAAAGCGTGCCCCAAGGACCCATTTGGTCTTCCTAGGATAGATCAGGTGGTTGACTCCACGGCGGGGTGCAACCTACTCAGTTTTCTCGACTGCTACTCGGGATATCATCAAATTAGCCTGAGGGAACAAGACTGTTTAAAAACATCTTTCATCACGCCGTTTGGAGCATATTGCTATATCACAATGCCGTTCGGTCCGAAAAACGCAGGCGCAACTTACCAACGTGCTATTCAGCGCTGTTTGCACACCCAGATCGGGCGCAACGTGGAAGCCTACGTCGACGACGTGGTGATCAAGACCAAGTCCAGAGAAGATCTCATTGCCGACTTGGAAGAAACCTTCCAAAACCTCTGAAGATTCAAGATGAAGTTGAACCCGGAAAAATGCACCTTCGGAGTGCCGTCTGGAAAGTTACTCGGCTTCATCGTCTTGCATCGCGGCATCGAGGCCAACCCGGAGAAAGTTAACGCCATCAGGAACATGGCGCCCCCGACCAACCTCAAAGACGTCCAGAAATTGACAGGTTGCATGGCGGCACTCAGCCGGTTTATCTCCCGACTGGGCGAACGGGGCATGCCTTTCTTCAAGCTCCTCAAAAAGGCGGACACCTTCAAATGGACTCCGGAAGCTCAACAAGCCTTCGAAGACTTCAAATAGTTCCTCACGTCACCTCCCGTGTTGGCCTCACCCTTACCCCAGGAACCGCTAATGCTATACCTGGCGGCAACCACCCACGTAGTCAGCACGGTGCTAGTAGTGGAGCGATCCGAACAGGGTCATCTTCAGAAAATACAACGGCCAATCTATTTTGTCAGCGAGGTCCTTGCCGACTCCAAAACGAGATACCCGCAGGTCCAGAAGCTGCTATACGGCCTACTCATCACAGTCCGAAAGCTGGTGCACTACTTTCAAGCACATCAAGTCACGGTGGTCACAGCGTTTCCACTCGGGGATGTCCTTCATAATCGCGAGGCCACTAGCCGGATCGCTAAATGGGCACTCGAGTTGATGGCGTTCGACATCACCTTCCAGCCACGGATAGCTATCAAATCTCAAGCTCTAGCCGACTTCGTGGCCGAGTGGACAGAAGTTCAACTCCCAATACCAACAGCAAAGCTAGAGTACTGGACAATGTACTTCGACGGTTCCCTACGGATCGGTGGCGCCGGGGCGGGAGTTATATTGACATCCCCCACTGGCGAAAAACTGAAGTACGTTCTACAAATCCACTTCCCGGCTTCCCACAATGTCGCCGAGTACGAGGCACTCGTTCATGGGCTCCGCATCGCCATATCACTCGGCATACGTCGACTGGTTGTGTGCGGAGATTCCCAACTCTTGGTAAACCAAGTCATGAAAGACTGGACCTGTCTCGACGATACCATGGCGGCATACTGTCAGGAGGTCCGCAAGCTGGAAAATAAGTTCGACGGGCTGGAAATCACACACGTCCTGCGCCAATACAACGACGCGGCAGATGAGCTAGCAAACATGGGATCCAAGCGAGAAGCAGTTCCGACTGGAATCTTTGTCGAGCAACTTATGGAGCCATCAGTCAAGAAGAAACCGGCACAAGAGCAGTCGGGAGGCGAGCCTACCCCGACCACCGACGAAGTGCTGCACATATGTCAAGACTGGAGGGGTCCTGTTCTCAAATTCCTCCTGGACGATGAACTCCCAGAAGATCGCAGTCAAGCCGAGCAGATCAAGCATCGAAGCAAAAGCTTCCTGCTAGTCGGAGAAGACCTGTACCGAAGGAGCGCATCTGGTGTCCTCATGCGCTGTGTCACCACCGAGGAAGGCAAGCAGATCCTGCATTCAATCCACTCGGGCATATGTGGCAACCACGCTGCATCTAGGACGTTAGTCGGAAAGGCTTACCGGCAGGGATTCTTCTGGCCCACCGCAGTCACAGACGCCAAAGACATCGTTCGCAAGTGCGAGGGTTGCCAGTTCTTCGCAAGACAGACAAATCTCCCCGCCCAGGAACTCCAGACTATCCCTATTTCCTGGCCATTCGCAGTATGGGGGCTCGACATGGTCGGGCCATTCAAGAAAGCGCCAGGAGGGTTCACGCATCTATTCGTCGCGGTGGATAAGTTCACCAAGTGGATTGAGGCTAAACCCGTCGCAACAATTACAGCGGCACGAGCAAAGGACTTCATCATGAGTATATTATACCAGTTCGGAGTCCCTAACCGCATTATCACCGACAACGGTACTCAGTTCGCGGCGGGCCTATTCCAAGATTTCTGCGACGACTTCGGCATCAAGATCTGCTATGCATCTGTGGCACACCCGCGGAGCAACGGGCAGGTCGAGCGAGCCAACGGCATGGTCTTACAAGGCATCAAGGCTAGGATATTCGACCGACTACAACCATATGCGGGTCGGTGGGTACAAGAACTCCCATCCGTTCTCTGGTCTCTCAGAACCACAGTTAGTCGGTCAACAGGGCAATCCCCTTTCTTCCTGGTCTACGGTACCGAGGCCATGCTACCGACAGAGATACAGTTCGGCTCTCCGCGAGTCCGGGCTTACTCCGAAGACGACTCCAACAATACCCGACTGATCGAATTAGATCAGCTGGAAGAAGCAAGAGACGCCGCAACAATTCAGTCGGCAAGGTATCTTCAAGGCTTGCGTCGCTACCACAATCGCAATGTCCGTGGCCGCGCCTTTTTGGTTGGGGATCTCGTTCTAAGGAAGGTACAAACCACCAAAGACAGGCACAAATTATCCCCCATCTGGGAAGGGCCGTTCATTGTAGCCGAGGTCACGCGGCCAGGCGCCTACCGACTGAAGACTAAAGACGGCGTCCTCATCACCAACTCATGGAACATAGAACAGCTACGTCCTTTCTATACCTGAGTTTTACATTTCCCATGTGTACAGTCTTTCTGACTCACTACGCCGCTTATTCCAACCGAGTAGTGAGTCGGGGGCTGCATGTATATATGTGTTCTGTCAATAACATACAAGCTTATTTCACCCCGGTTATGAAGCCTTGCCACAACTGATGCGTTTGCCCGAGTATAGCATCTTACTCCGAACGTTTTTTATCAAGTTCTATCAGACTAACTCGGTGCATGCTACATGGTCGGGTAAAGCTAATGACAACCGAATAATAAACTTGGCGGCACGACACATATATTTACACATGATCGTATATGAAAGCATATATATATACCGACTACAAAATGTATTGCCTTTACAGACCCAGGTCTCGGGTAATCACTTCAGCAGTCGGCTTCGCCTGTGTGATCAGCTCCAGCGCTTCCTCGGGCGTCGTCTCCTCGGAAAATCCCTCCCCGATGGCCTCAATGTCCGCCCTCGGGTAGATGGACTTGGTCATTGCTAGGGTCTGGGCCACGCCGGCGGCAACCCGCTCGTCTGAGTACCTTTTCAAGGCACTCGGCGCGTCCTCGAGACGCCCCATTATCTGAGGAATTCTGCTACAGCTGGTCCCCACTGGGCGGGGATCTACAAGGTCAAGGAGCCCTTTCACGGACCCAACGAGGGCCTCCCGTGACTCCCTGATTGACCTTATCTCCTCCGTGTAGAACCGGTACTGGGCCTAGACGTTAGCTCTCATGCCTGCCCAGATCGGCCAGCAAGTGAGCTTGTCAAATTCGGCTACACACAGGATAACTAGTGGATTGGCTGAGATCACAGTTGGGTTGAGGACTTACTTTTGTAATCGGCCTCCCACCCGGCCACGGTCTTCTCCAGTTCGGCCTTCTCCTTACCGAGCTTGACGACGGCCTTCTCCAACTCGGACTTCTCCCGGTCAAGCTCGGTGTTGGCCTTTGTCAGGTCGGCCTTGACCCTTTTGAGCTCGGCCTTGGCTTCTTCAGCCTCCTTCAGCTGCGACTCCCTCTCTGCTCGGGTCTTCAACTCCGCTTCGAGGTCTGCACCACAGATTAGCCAAGAGCTCAACCGTGCAGTCGTGACACCACCGGGCAGTCGGGATCGATACGGCTGGATGAATACATCAACGGTTTAGCTGGGAAGATGTACTCGAGGATTTTACCTCTGATCTTCTCGGCTAGGGCCCATGTCTCCGCCCTGAGCTGATCGGCGCCGCTCTTCAGCCAGGCCTCCCTCCTCGTGTGACGTGCCTCCATCTCGGCCTTCAATGCCTGGAGTTGTTGCAATTCCGTGAGGTGGGGAGCCATCTCAACCAGGATCTCCGTCATCGCCTCGTTGCAGTCGACAAGCTTCTGCTCGGGACAAGGAACAAACCGACGACAGAGTCAAACATCAAAACAAGAAGATTGCTGGAGCTCTACTACAAGAATCGTACCGCGACCCCTTGGGACCCACTGATGGCGGCACGAAGCAGGCTCTCGTGCTCTCTCCTTGCAACGACTTCATCGAGCCTGAAGCTTTTCATAGTGCCGTCGCGAGTGGTCCACGTAAAGGTCCGGGACATCACACGTGGGGGAGCTCCGATCCGAGGCAAATGCGGGATCTCCGGCAGTAGTGGTAGCGGCGGCGATGGCGATGATGATAACCACGATGGCGACGGGGTCCTGGCCTCGGCACCGCCTTCCCCTACAACATCGGGGACCGGCTTGGGGGCTCCGTCCCCCGCTTCCGCAACGTATGGTGCCTCGGGGGCTGGGGCCTCAGTTTCAACAGCCACCTCTTGGTCGGGTGGCGGTAGCGGCCCTGTAGTCAGAGCCACCTCGGTCTCAGCAACCGGGCTGGCCACCGGCTCAACAGGTGTGTTCGCCGCCGCTGGCTCGGCTGGGGCAGGCTCATCAAGTGGAGCAGATGGGTCAACCTTTTTGAGATCGATATCGGCCCACTTCCTGCACGACGAAGCAATACATCAGGACTGTATTCTAACATACAACGACTACAGAAGACCCGGAGTAGCGCACCTCTCGGAGAACCTCAGCTTCCTGCCAGCCTGCCTGCCCCCCGGCGAAGCGCTAGCGTCGGCAGTCGCCCCGGTTGGCGTCATCGATGGCAGAGGCGTATCAGCCCGAGTCGGCCCCGACTCTAGTATGGTTGGTTCGGGTTCCTTCGCCCCAATCGGCCTCTGCTCTGGTCGGCCCCTTGGTGGCGCTGTTGCTAAGTACGACAACGTTGGGCCCAAGCCTGCTGATCTCAGCCTGGGACTCGACCGCGTGGGTGTTGTGGCAGCGGTGTCCTTTATTTTCAAGCTGCCGCTCACGGCGCACGCTGTCATGGCCCTCTCGCCCCGATATAAAATCGGCTTCTTCCCCGCTCTCTTAGAGTCGGGTTGGGCAGCAGAGGGACTCCTCGGCCTCTTCTTCAACGCGACCGCCGACAATGGACGAGAGTCTTCATCAAATTCCTCATGCCACTACAAGCAAGTCGACAAGATACCATCACGCAAGGTTGAACAATCACCGTTCCACAGGCGTTCACCACAGAAGAAGGTAGAAGGTTACCTTGGTCCGCGGCCGGATGAAGCTATAGGCAGCAACTCGGCGGTTATCATCTTCGGTGGCAACCACCCCTTCGGAGAAGTAGCCAAACAAGGTATTGGTCACTGCCCCCTTGTCCGCCGTCTCGCTGCTCACTCGGTCGGGATCGTGTTTACCTTTGAAGGCCCAGCCGAAGGCGCTTCTCAACTTCAGCGGCTGGACGCGCCTCGTCAGAAAACGACGAGCCACCCAAGGCCCCGTCAAGCCGGCCCTCTTGAGGTCATCTATCTTCGTCAGCAATATATGCGCCTGGCCCAGTTCTTCAAAGGTTGGCTCCGAGGACCAGCTTGGCAACACCGCCGGCGGCATACCAGTAAACGGGCGCAAGGAAGGAGCCAGATCGGCGCAATAAAACCACTCCTTGTGCCAGCCCTTCAGAGAAGATTTCAAGGGCAAATCGATATACGTTTTCTTCCCATCACTCCTCAGTTGAAGACCAGCCCCTCCAATCACACTGATATTACTCTTGGAAGGTTGGGGCTTGACATGGAACAGGTGTCGGAAGAGGATGAAATGGGGTTCAACACCCAGAAAGCACTCACAAAGAGTAACAAATATGGAGATCTGAAGGATTGAGTTGGGATTTAAATGCACCAACTCCAGCCCGTAGAAATCAAGGATGCGGCGGAAGAAATCAGACGACGGAAGACACAAGCCCCGATCAAAGAAAGAGGCGAAAACTACCGTTTCGCCAGGCCGGGGGTTGGGGCTCGACTCATCCCTCGCCGACCGCCAACGGATCACTTCTTGGCCGGGCAACTTCAGCTCGCTCTCTAGCCGTCTCAGCTTCACCGAGCCACAATCTGAGATTGGCCAAGAACTCCCTGGCGCACCCGTAGGATTCGTCGCCTTCGGCATGACTGAAGGTGGTGAGATTTGGGGGAAAGCAAATCGGGGGCTTGGAATAAACGAAGAGGATTGAAATCGCCCGAGTCCGGGTGAGGAACGGCTGCTGCTAACCCTAGCCGGGCGGGAGGCGAAAAGCTAGGCGCGAAGGTGGAAGACGAAGAGATTGGCTGATTTGGGGAAGACGACGGAATCTTTTTCTCTCTCCCCATCTTTTTATAGCCTGTACCGACTAGATGGGCCCAGGCTTGCACAGTCGGTATTGGGCCGACAAGATATGAGTTCCTACAGTAGCATGCTCCATGTGGGCCGCCCGCAGGCTGAGTTGAAATTATAGCGCTGGTGCTACCCACAGGAACCGATGAGGTAAACAGATATGCTTCATGAAAGCCTTACTGCTAAACATATATGTTTGGGTATCTGTTTTATCCACCAGGTCTCGAGGATATATCCTTACAAGGATCACAAGCTGGTCTTCATTAAAATTGGGGATGCAGGTATCTTTCTCGGGAACACCTGACCACGTAATGGATTTATTTTCATGAAGTGGTACTCGGCCTACATGCGTGGCCATCAGTTGCCATGAGCAACATTATTCCAGCCGACATGACGCTGAAGAGTAACTTTCGAGTAGTGCACTACTCGGGAGAGACTATAAATATTTATTCCCGCTGACATGATGCGGAAGAGTCTAGCTTTTGAGTGGGACGCCACTCGGAAAAGACTATAAACTCATATTCCGACTGACATGAAGTCGAAGAGTCCTATATACGAGTAGTCTCCTACTCGGCAAGACTATAAACTATGTTCCGGTTGACATGATATCGAAGAGTCTCATATACCAGTAGTAATCTACTCGGGAAAGACTTCCAGGTTAAAGATCTTTGACTTTATGTTTAATTGTCTTCACAATTAAGCACAAAGTCGGAGGCTACACCTAATAGGTGCGCCTATTCGGTGCACACTATTCATATATCTACATGAAGCCCTTCATAGCCTCGCTGCCAGCTGACATGAAGCGGGACTCGGGAAGACTTACTCGGACAAAGAGTACTCGGGAGTATCGCACTCGGGTAACCTTCATCGTGGAGGATGAGCACTCGGCATCAGCTGTGACTCAACTATGAAGGTCTTAGGGGCTACTGTGGGAGCCATGGGCCCCGGGTACCTCATTACCAGCACATGGGCCACTCGGATAGAGGATGGGCCAGATCATGTAATTAGAGATAAGATAGCACCCGGCAGGCTGTGCCTTGTACAATAAGGAAACATAGCCTTAGTCGGATAGGATTCTATCTCTAAGAAGGAAACCCCTTGGTCGTATCCAACTGGGATCCTTACCGTGTACCCCTGTCCCCTAGTATATAAAGGGAGGCAGGGCGCCCCATGAGGGCACGCCAGATCATTGATCGCAAAACTACCTCAGAGGAATAACACCTCAACTGGACGTAGGGTATTGCCTCACAACGAGGGCCTGAACCAGTATAATTCTCTTGTGTTCCTCTGCAATCCACCGAATTCCAGGTCACTGAGTAGCCCCATAGTATTATTGCCGGTGCAAAGCATCGACACCAACAATTGAACCGCAACCACGATGATGAAAATTTTGATGAGTATTCTGCGGATACAGAACACGATGACCAAGAGGCTCGTCTTCGTCGACAGTTGCGTCGCAACCGCCAAGGTATGGCTGAACGTAATAATAATGATGCTTTTAGTAAGATTAAATTTAAGATACCTCCATTTGATGGTGCTTATAACCCTGATGCCTACATTACTTGGGAAATAGCTGTTAATCAAAAGTTTGATTGTCATGAGTTTCCTGAGGATAAAAGAGTTAGGGCTGCTACTAGTGAGTTCACTAATTTTGCTTCTGTCTAGTGGATAGAATTTAGTAAGAAAAATCTTGATAACATACCACAAACTTGGAGTGCTTTGAAACGGGTCATGCGGGCTAGATTCGTTCCTTCGTACTATGCACGAGATCTGTTAATTAAGTTGCAACAATTGAGACAGGGAGCTAAAAGTGTAGAAGAATATTATCAGGAGTTGCAAATGGGTATGTTGCGTTGTGAGATAGAGGAGGATGAGGAGGCAGCGATGGCTAGGTTTTTAGGGGGGTTAAATCGGGAAATTCGGGATATTCTTGAATATAAAGAGTACAATAACATAACCCGTTTGTTTCATCTTGCTTGTAAAGCTGAACGTGAAGTGCAGGGACAACGCGCGAATTCCAGGACTAATGTTTCTGCACGGAAAGCTAATTCATGGCAGCCATCCACGACCCCTACCTTGAATCGGCGTCCTCCACCACCGTCTTCCTCCTCGAGCCGTCCCACGCCATTGATATCCAACTCCAACACCAAGCCACTCACTACTCCAACTAATTCAGTGAGTCGCACACCCACATCGTCAAAGGTTGGCTCAGCCCCTGCCGAGAGTACCGCATCTGTTGCCTCTATAGGGAGAACTAGGGATATTCAGTGTCATCGATGTAAAGGGTTTGGACATGTGCAGCGTGACTGTCCAAGCAAGCGTGCTTTGGTAATTAAAGAGGATGGTGAGTATTCTTCCGCTAGTGATATCGATGAAGATACAAATGTTGTGCTTGCAGCTGACTATGCAGGTAATGAAGATCCTTCTGAAGTGCATATTGGTGCTGATGAGGCGGATCACTATGCAAGCCTCATTGTGCAGCGTGTGCTTAGTGCACAGATGGAGAAAGTGGAGCAAAACCAGTGGCACATATTGTTTCAAACCAAGTGTGTCATCAAGGATCATTCATGCCGCATGATTATTGATGGAGGCAGCTGCAACAACTTAGCCAGTATCAATATGGTGGAGAAGCTGGCCCTTAGCACCAAACCACACCCTCACCCGTACCACATACAATGGCTCAACAATAGCGGTAAGGCAAAGGTAACCAGGTTGGTGCGCATTAATTTTGCTATTGGATCATATCATGATGTTGTTGAGTGTGATGTTGTGCCTATGCAAGCTTGTCATATTCTGTTAGGTAGACCATGGCAATTTGATAGAGATTCTATGCATCATGGTAGGTCAAATCAATATTCATTCTTACACCATGATAAGAAAATTGTGTTGCACCCTATGTCTCCTGAAGCGATTGTGCGTGATGATGTAGCTAAAGTAGCCAAAAATAAAAGTGAGAATCATGAAAATACCAAACCCGCTGCTAAAACCAATGAAATACGTTTGAAAGGAAAATGTTTGCTTGCTACTAAAGCTGATATTAATGAATTAATTGCTTCTACTTCTGATGTCTATGAATTGGTATGTAAAGATGCTTTGAGTTCACTTTCCGATATGCAGCATTCTTTGCCCTCTACTGTTGCTAACCTTTTGCAGGAGTATTCGGATGTTTTTCCAAGTGAGATTCCTCCAGGGCTGCCACCTGTTCGAGGGATTGAGCATCAGATTGATCTCATTCCTGGTGCTTCCTTGCCCAATCGTGCGCCATACAGAACTAATCCGGAGGAAACTAAGGAGATTCAACGCCAAGTGCAGGAGTTACTCGACAAAGGTTATGTGCGTGAGTCTCTTAGTCCTTGTGCTGTGCCAGTTATCTTAGTGCCTAAGAAAAATGGAACCTGGTGCATGTGTGTTAATTGTAGAGCTATTAACAACATCACCATTCGATATCGTCACCCTATTCCACGATTAGATGATATGCTTGATGAATTGAGTGGTGCTGTACTGTTTTCAAAAGTTGATTTGCGTAGTGGTTACCACCAGATTCGCATGAAATTGGGAGATGAATGGAAAACTGCTTTCAAAACTAAGTTTGGTTTATATGAGTGGTTAGTCATGCCTTTTGGTTTAACTAATGCACCTAGCACTTTTATGCGGTTAATGAATGAGGTTTTGCGTTCTTTTATTGGAAAATTTGTGGTGGTATATTTTGATGATATATTGATTTACAGCAAGTCTATGAATGATCATCTTAATCATTTACGTGTTGTTTTTAATGCTCTCCGTGATGCACGTTTATTTGGTAACCTTGAGAAGTGCACCTTTTGCACCGATCGAGTTTCTTTTCTTGGTTATGTTGTCACACCGCAGGGAATTGAAGTTGATCAATCCAAGGTTGAAGCAATACAAGGATGGCCTATTCCAAAGTCTGTTACGCAGGTGCGGAGTTTCTTAGGGCTTGCTGGATTTTATCGTCGCTTTGTGAAGGATTTCAGCGCCATTGCTGCGCCATTAAATGAGCTTACAAAGAAGGGAGTACCTTTTTCTTGGGCGGAGGCACAGAAGAACGCCTTCAATATGCTGAAAAGTAAGTTGACAAATGCACCCTTACTTCAGCTTCCTGATTTTAATAAGACTTTTGAGCTTGAATGTGATGCTAGTGGAATTGGTTTGGGTGGTGTTTTGCTACAAGAAGGAAAACCTGTTGCATATTTTAGTGAGAAATTGAGTGGGCCTTTGCTGAATTATTCTACTTATGATAAGGAATTTTATGCTCTTGTGCGTAGCTTAGAAATATGGCAGCATTACTTGTGGCCCAAAGAATTTGTTATACACTCTGATCATGAATCTTTGAAACATATTCGTAGTCAAGCCAAATTGAATCGTAGGCATGCCAAGTGGGTTGAATTTATTGAATCTTTTCCTTATGTTATCAAACACAAAAAGGGGAAAGATAATATCATTGCTGATGCTTTGTCTAGACGATATGCTTTGTTGACACAACTTGATTATAAAATTTTTGGATTAGAAACAATTAAAGAGCAATATGTGCATGATGCTGATTTCAAAGACGTGTTGCAACATTGTAAAGATGGAAAGTCATGGAACAAATTCGTCCTTAGTGATGGATTTGTATTTAGAGCTAACAAGCTATGCATTCCAGCTAGCTCTCATCGTCTGTTGCTGTTACAGGAAGCACATGGAGGAGGGCTGATGGGGCATTTTGGAGTAAAGAAGACAGAGGATATTCTTGCAGCTCATTTCTTTTGGCCAAAGATGAGATGAGATGTGGAGAGGTTTGTTTCTCGCTGCACTACATGTCAAAAGGCTAAGTCACGATTAAATCCACATGGTTTGTATATGCCTTTACCTGTTCCTAGTGTTCCTTGGGAAGATATTTCTATGGATTTTGTGTTGGGTTTGCCTAGGACTAGGAGAGGGCATGATAGCATTTTTGTTGTTGTGGATAGATTTTCCAAAATGGTACATTTTATTCCATGTCACAAATCTAATGATGCTACTCATATTGCTGATTTGTTCTTTAGAGAGATTGTTCGTTTGCATGGTGTGCCTAATACCATTGTTTCTGATCGTGATACTAAATTTCTTAGTCATTTTTGGAGAACGTTATGGCATAAGTTGGGGACTAAGCTTTTATTTTCTACTACTTGTCATCCCCAAACTGACGGTCAAACTGAAGTTGTGAATCGAACTTTATCCACTATGTTAAGGGCTGTTTTGAAACAGAATATTAAAATGTGGAAAAAATGTTTACCTCATATTGAGTTTGCTTATAATCGTTCTTTGCATTCTACCACAAAGATGTGTCCTTTTGAGATTGTTTATGGTTTCATCCCACGTGATCCTATTGATTTAATGCCTTTGCCAACTTCTGAAAAGATGAATTTTGATGCTAAGCAACGTGCTGATTTGATGCTAAAACTGCATGAAACAACTAAAGAAAACATAGAGCGCATGAATGCTAAATATAAGATTGCTGGTGACAAAGGTAGAAAACAATTATCTTTTGAACCTGGAGATTTCGTTTGGTTACATTTAAGAAAGGATAGATTTCCAGAGTTAAGAAAGTCTAAGTTGATGCCTAGAGCTGATGGACCTTTTAAAGTGTTGTCCAAGTTAATGAGAATGCATATAAGCTTGATCTGCCTGCAGATTTTGGGGTTAGTCCCACATTTAATGTTACAGATTTGACTCCATATTTGGGAGAAGAAGATGAACTAGAGTCAAGGACGACTCAAATG
Organism: Oryza meyeriana var. granulata; assembly: GCA_003991445.1. NCBI lineage: Eukaryota > Viridiplantae > Streptophyta > Magnoliopsida > Poales > Poaceae > Oryza > Oryza meyeriana. The sequence continues at coordinate 418,871 of RYFJ01001329.1, read as the reverse complement.
CAAGAAGGGGGGGGGGGGGATGATGAGGACATCAATACCATCGATACATCCTCACCTACATCTACACCTACACAAGGTCCTATGACTCGCGTCCGTGCACGTCAATTAAATCATCAAGTAAGTTCACTCTTAAGTTCATGTTTGGTTTCTTTAGACCATGGAAACCCGTGTACTCTTGTGTTGCTTAGAAACCAAGGAGAACAAGGAGAATACCATCCAGGAGAGGGAGTCGCGCCGATTGGATTCGGACTGCAGGACAGCACCAACTTCTAATGGCCGCCATGACTTCATACGGACTCCGTTTGGGACGTTCAAGTACTTCATGGAAAGCTTATAAAGTCTACTTTCCAATGGATCTAGCCTCACATCCATATCTTATCAGAATCGTCCAGAAACGTCGAAATACTACCAAGACCTTTTCTGTCTACGGTGCTGCGCCACCTTATTTTGGCCCATGGGCTGTGTATCAAGTTGAGCCCATTAGGGGCGCATCCTAGGGTTGGAGAACGACCCCAACACCCTCGAGGTCATCCTTCCATCTATTTATATGTCTCTAGAGCTGCCATGAACAGTTGGGTTTTGATAGATTGAAGTTTTAGCCACTGCTACTTCGCTTGAAGCGCGCGTGTCGACTAGATCGCCTGTCTTCTTGTTATTGGAACCCCACCTCTTGTATTTTCAGATTGAAACTTCATATTTGATTTAGCAATTCAGTGCTTGTTCAACTCGCTCTTGCTTGTTCTATGATTGCTTGCAGGACGAGAGCCCTCGTGGCCGGTTGATCGCGCTCCACAAGATCGCGTTCACCTTCTGGAATTGGTCTATCGGTCGCTAAGACGCAACATCGTGGATAGTTGTAGTTGGGCCGTGAATGTCGGTTTCTTCCACCAATCGTGATTACCTTCTCCATCGAAAGATCGGGACCGAACCTCGCATCAGACATGAGTTAGACGATGCGGCACCATCGAAGACAAGGTACCGCAATTGGAATTCAGAGGACCACGTCACAGCAGTCGATCGCAACCGTTCTCAACCTCCCAAAACTAAAGTTTATCAGAACAACAAGTGACATGCTCAGGGGCTCATAAGCTCAAAAACGAGGATGGCACTTTCCACTCCCAACTCGTGCAATACCGAACTGCTAAGTCGCTTTCTGATAAAAATTTTCTCCTTTATATAATGTTCTCATCTAAATGGGGCTAGAGGCAACTCACTTCCCTATGGTTTGACTCAGATAGGGCTTAGCACCAATCGGGATTCCTCAATTCCTCACTCGGTCTCGCTAATACCACAGCCGCTTGCACCTAATAGGTGTATATGGTGCATATTTTCTGTTTTTGCTTTTAATGGTTGAAAAAGTACTCGATTAGCATAAATTTCAATCCATGAAGCTTTGCCCACAAGATACATCATCCTCTTAACAGCCATGCGCAGATGTCACACTATGCGGCCAAGGAATCTGTAACAAGGCATTTCAGAAACTCCGCCTCGGCAGTGCCAAGACTCAGAATCCTACTGGGCCAAGTCCTTCCCATTAGGACATGTGGTTGTACGTTAGGCTCAGATCAATGTTGATGAGGACATCACTTCATTAGATATATACTTACAACCTCCTCATGTTGAACAAGATGTGCCACAGATCCAAATACCAATTACTCGCGCACGTTCCCGCCAACTTAATCGCCAGGTGAATGCGTTCCTAAGCTTACATGGAAATATTTCTACGAATGGCATGCTATTTAATTCTTGTGATGATTTTATTGTTATTAGGAGCCTGGGAGAATACCATAGAGAATAGCTCAAGAAACCAAATATTAAAGCGGAGTGCAAGTAAACTCCTATTTCCGAGACCGATTCAGTTTCGGGCTGAGAGACAGTGTCAACTTCAAACGGCCATAACTTTTGATCCAGAAGGAGTTACAGGGCCTACAAGTACTTGTTAGAAAGCTTATGAAGTCTACTTTCAGATGGTTTTAGTTTCATGCCAAAATTCCTCATGAGATATCCAGAATCATCAAAACAAGTTGTATCATTTTTCCTGTCCGAGTCAGTTTGGGTCTTTGGGCTTTGTATTTGTGTCGTGGGCTAAACCCATGAGGAGTGCACCCCTCATAGGGGAAACCCTGACCCTTGGACATCCTAACTCATATATATTCAGTAGCCGCCATTGTTTAGAGTGGGCTTTGCTTAAATTATTCTCTCTGAACAGTTCACCGTTTATCGGTTTGTGAGACCCCAACTTCTAGAGTATAATCATTCATCTGCAAGTTGAGTTGCAATCTTCCTTGTTCTTGCTTATGTTCTTCGATTCGCATGCAGGGATTAGCCTTCATGGTGAGGTCAACCGGGCAGCGCACGGTTGATAACGAGAGGAGACGTGGTGCTGCGATTGCAGGGTTCGGGTCTTGGTGATCAGAAGCCGGATCATGAGTGTCAATTCTCCTCCAAATCGAGAGTTATCCTTACCTAACGGAAGATCGGGCACCCCATTGCCATCAAGTGGTATCAGAGTGAAGGTTGCCTGTTAGGTATCTTTTTCCGTCCTATGTCAATCGTTGTTTACTATACCTAGAGTCCAGAAAAGCCACAAAAACAAAATTGGTAGTCGTAGGTTTTTTCCCTCTCCTACAACCACGTTTAGCCTTTTTGTATAATTCTGTTTCAGAGTCCGTAGTGTTGAGTTTGTGTCCTAGGTCGAGTTCGGTTGCTGGCTTAGATTGTGTTTGAGTCCAGTTCGTGATCCATCCGCCGCACCCCCACAAACCCTCGGCACTGCAACCATTGTCTCTTTTTTCCCATATACTAACCATCTTGTGCAAGTGTTGGTCTTTGTGTGTTCTGTTTCAGTGTCATATATCACGTCCTTTAATCACCCTACATCTCCATCCACCTTCCTAGCAGCCACCGCCACCATATCATCCCTGGTTTCACCACTTGATTCCGAATCAGCCTCCACCAAAACACTGATACGGAGGACCATCCTTGAAACAGCCATAACTTTCTCATACGGACTCGGAATCAGGCAAATAAATCGTAACCTTGCAACCGCTACACCCACACGTCTAGTTGTTATCAAATGTTTTATGAAGTAAAATCCTTGATTGACCAGGGCAACTTGCCAAATCTAAAGTAGCACACAGCATAAAGTAGCAGCTTAAGAGCACATAGTTGGCCCTTTGAGCAACTTAAATAGCACACAACTTAAGGGTAGGCTCACACAGAGACCATACCCAGTAAAGATCACATAGATACATTACCCCCTAACTAGGTTCACACAGAACCACCCATCACCCCGGTCCAAAACATTTTATCCGTCCGTTGTTTACTACACAGTGAAACACATGCTATCGGACAAATAGCACATAGCCACACAGTTTATATGAAAACAATGACAAATATATCATTAATCATGATTATATTTTGCTTGTAAACAACCTTGAGCGGTGCTAAGCAATTCTACTCTATCCTGAGTTGAATCCATTATTCAACTCACAAGGACTAGGGTGACAAGATATAACAAGTACGCGAATAAATAATCAAGGGAGGGGATAAATAACAATTAGGTCACTACTACCTGATCCAATAATTTATAAAATAAAATCATGCATGTATTCAAAACAAAACATTTTATAAACCGGGTCCAATATGTTCAAGAAGTGCACTTGCCTTGCTCCAACTACTGTCCCTGCATTGCGTCTTTTGTGGCAAGATGCTCCTCGGCTCCCGCGTCTATATGATTGCAAATGAGAAACAATAAACAAACAAGAAAAACAACCTAAATAACATCAATTAAAATAACCAACTGAACCGAGAGATAGAGCTCGATTTTAGAAGAATTTAGGAAGAAGAACGGGTTGAATCGGAGTCCGGATGAAGGAGATAGGGACTCTAGAAGATTGGGAATCAAGGAAAATCCGAGGAGAAAAAAGGAATATTCTAGGAAAATTCTTTGGATTTTATTTTTGGAAAAGAATTATTTTTGTGAAGAAAAACTAGTGGGGCCCACTGGTCAGTGAGATGAGGCACGGTGGACGCGGTGTATGGTAGACTAGCTAACATGGTTTGCCACATGGTGACATGTAGGCAAGAAAGATGATGTGGCGCTGACAGGGACAATGAGGTGGCTAAATCTAGGGCTGACGTGGCGGTTGCTTGCACTATGCAGATCGACGTGCGCTTGCCGAAGCTTCGACATCAATGGCGCAGGGGTGGTGCCCCCTGGTGTTCGTCGGTGACAGCAAGTGGTGTCTCGGGCGGCAGCATCGCCGGGACGAGGGGGAGGAGGCGACCCCGGTGGCGGAGCGCCGGCTGGCGGGATGGGCACGGCGGTGCTCGATGTTGATGTTTTGTATCACCAATAATTATATGGGGCTATTCGTCGGAGCTAAACTCGATGGACTTCGAAAGGACACACGAGATTTATACTGGTTTAGGCCCTCGGGGTGAGGAAATACCCTATTTCCAGTTGTGGTGTATTGCTTTCGTAGTATTCTCTGGTGAGATTGTCATATGCCCTAGGGGGCTCCCAACCCCTCCTTATATATTGAGGGATGAGGATTATAGGGTAGGAAACCCACTCGAATACGACCAAGGGCTTTCTTTATTAGTACATAGAGTATCTGGCTAGGACTATATCCCTTTCCTTGTCATACAAGGTAATATGAAGCCGAGTCCTACTCTATCTCCAATTATAGGGACTGGCCCATCCTCTGTCCGAGTGGCTGTAATTGACTTCCTTAAGGTACCCAGGGCCCATGGCCTCCATAGTAGCCCCTGAGACCTTCATAGTTGAGTCACAGCTGATGCCGAGTTCTCATTCTCCACGGTGAAGAATTCCCGAGTACTCATTATCTGAGTGCTTCTTCTCCTAAGTCCTGCTTCATGTCAGCTAGCAATGAGGCTATGAAGGGCTTCATAGATGAATAGTATGCACCGAATAGGCGCACCTATTAGGTGTAGCCCCAACTTTGTGCTTAATTGTGAAACAATTAAACATAAAGTTAAAGATCTTTAACTTTTAAGTCTTTCCCGAGTGATATGTTTCTCAGAAATTGGACTCTTCAGCCATATATTAGCTGAAAATTTTGTTCAAGACAATTTGGCTAAGCATGTAAGCCAAGTATCACTATGAAGTAAATTCAATGTGTGATGAGGTGTACTTGAGAGATACCTCCATCTCCAATTTTAATGGAGACTAGCTATTAATTCTTATAAGGATATATCCTCAATACCTTAAAATAATCAAGATACCCAAATGCATACACCCGGCTATAGGCTTAGCATAAAGCATATCTGATTATTTAATCGGTTCTTGTAAAATAGCACCTGCATCGTGATTTTAACGCGACCAGCAAGCGACCCAATAGGGCATGCTATTTAAGAACTCATATCTTTAGCCTCCTACCGAATAAGCCGGCCCAAACCAACATGCCCAGCACAGCCCACAAAATTGGCATCCCTCACATGTCTGAACAATGTCATTGGCGTCGATAACCACAGTCGGCCAAAGGAATCCTTGTCTGCAAGACTTTTTGACTTATGTTCTGGATGCAGCATGGTTGCCACAGATGCCCGAGTGGAAAGATTGCAGGATCTGCTTGCCCTCCTCAGTGTGACGCAGTGCATGAGAACTCCGGATGCGCGTTGACAATATAGGTCTTCTCCGACTATAATAAACCTTTTGCTCGGTCACTTGACTTACTCAGCTTCGTTGCAATCTTTAGGAAGTTCATCTTCTAGTAGGAATCGAATGATTGGGGTCTTTCAGTCTTGAAAAATAATGAGCACCTCCGTAGGTTCTGGGTTTGGTGCTATCTCTGACTGAAAGCTCCAGTAGTGGCTTGTTTCCCTATTTTGGCCAAATAGGTACTTGAACGCTGCGCTAGCGCAGGATTCAGCTGGTGACCCTCTTGGGGCATACCCAACATGGCAAAATTATAGCCGAATAAGGTACCCAAATCTCGCATTAGCATAGGATTCGCCTAGTGACCCTCATGGGGTGTACTCTACCCAATAGAGTCATGGCCAAATAAGGTACTCGAACCTCGCATTAGCATAAGATTTGGCTGGCCACCCTTATGGGGTGTACCATACCCAGCAGTGTGGCACCCGAGCCCCGACTGGTGCCAGAGGTCGGTTATTAGCCCCCATGGGACGTACCATGGTAAAGGTGACATCCGTGTCCCGACTGGCGCAAGTACTCGGTCAGTAGCCCTCATGGCGCAAGTGATTCTTGAAGCATTGACTCCAAGTGTATCATGGCAGACTGGTCTAGCCCCCGAGCGTAGTAGATAGACTCGTAGCCATGAGTTCCTGTTACACGTATCCGGAACTAGCCCTGTATTATAAACATATCGGATAAGTACCATTTGATGAAGAAAACAATCACCCAAAGAACATTTATGTATTTTACAATGTATGTAAATATGTGTTCCTCATCTTATTGATTTTAATTTCCCTAAGTAGTTCACTCCATATGTTTAAACACTCTGCCCGACTAGTCATAGCCCCCGTGCGCTGGGAGTTGGCTCATGGCTCTTTCCCAGACACGCATTTTGGATGACTTGACTTCACCTTTCATGGAGCAAAGCTTCACGGATCAGAATTTATGCTACTCGAGTACTTTTGCAATCATTAAGAGCAAAAATAGAAAATGCGCAGTATGTGCACCTATTAGGTGTAAGCAGCTGCTGCATTGGAGAGGCTGAGTGAGGAATTGATGATCTCATCCCCCTAGATCCGATCCCGACTGGCACTAAGCTGTATCCGAGTCAAACCATAGGGAAGTGAGTTGTCTCTAGGCCCATTTAGATAAGAATATCATATAAAGGAGGAAATATGTATCAGAAAATGACTTAGCTGTTCGGTATTGCACAAGTTGGGAGTGGGGTTGCCATCCTTGCATTTGAGCTTTTGAGCCTCAAGCATGTCACTTGTCGTTCTGATAATCTTTGCTTCTAGGAGGTCGAGGACGGTTGTGATTGACTGTCACACTAAGGCCCTCAGATTTCCGCTTGCATTTCCTCGACTTGGATAGGGCCGCATCATCTATCTCCCGTCGCTCCTTCTGTCGGGGCTTGTCATCAAGAGCCTCTGCCACTGTGTCGACTGAATCAACATATTTATTGGCAATCTCGAAGAGAGCTTTGACGGAGTTGGGTGGCTTCCGAGTAAACTTGGCGATGAACGGCGCGTCTCTGACTCCCTTGCGGAAGGCGACGATGACCACCTCATCCTTGATCTTGGGGATAGAGTTCCTTTCTTCGGAAAAGCGCTTGATGAAGTCCTGGAGGGACTCGTTCTTCCTCTGGTGGCACTGATACAGGTCGTACTCGGAAGATGGCCTCTCGTATGTTCCTTGGAAATTTGCGATGATGTGCCACGGAATTCTGCCCAAGAGCCAATTGACCGCTTGGGAAGGCCTGTCAGCCATGTCCTCGCCGAGTCGGCCAAGGTGACTAGGAGGTAGTTAACCATGGCTTTGTGATCACCTCCAGCTGCACGAATCGCCAAAGTATAGACTGTGAGCTAGGACTATGGGTTGGTCTTCCCATTGTACTTTTCAATTTTAGTTGGCTTGAAGCCAGATGGCCAGTTGACTTGTTGTAGTTCGTGGGTGAACGCTGGTACTCCTTCATCTGGGTGAGGGCTCCGACTCTGACTATGGCAATGAAATCGCTCATGGTGGAGGCCGAAGCGCTCATGCTCATCTTCTAGTCGGTGGCACTCATCCTCCTCGTGTTCTCGGTGTCGAGCGTTAATATCATGGTGGAGATCCCACCGTAGTCGTCCTCGAGCATCTTGGTTATTGCCACGGTCGTCATGATGATGCCACCGTCAATCGTTACTCGGGCTGTTGAGTGACGTATGTCATGACTCTGAGTGATGCTGACTAGAGCCAGCTGCTCGGCACAGTGTTGAAGCAGATGAAACCGCCATGTCTGAAGCCGTCTCGTTTGACGGTATGAAAGTGTCTCTAGATTGTTGTCGCTGCTGACAAGCCACAACAGTGATCATTGCTTTGATCCACACGATTGTCGAGGTGGCCTGGTCGTCGAGCCCGAACTGCAAGGTGTCAAGTAATGTGGCAATAGCCACGACATTCTGTTGTGGGGTCACAAAGACATCATGGTCACCAACTTCGGTTTGAAGGATCTCCTGTTGAGCAGTCCACTCAGCCTTGCGTAGGTATGAGCATCGCGCTCAGCTTCTAAGCGTCGTGCGTCTTCCTCCTGTTGTTCACGCAGTCAATGAGCCTCCTTCTTCTGCTAATCATGTAGTCGGCATGTATCTTGTGCTGGAGTTGATCCCTTTGACGCCATGAAGACCTCACGTGGTGGAGAAAAGCTTCCTGAGCTACTATCCGACTGAGAGTCGGATTCAGAGTAGTTTAGCGGTGTGATGATGACCCCAACCTCCCTGGACTAGATCTCGAGCGGCTCTAGGCCGTATCCGAGTCGAATTCAAGAGGATTGAGTGTGCCACATCAGATTGGAATGGAGGATTGTTGTGGTGCTGTCGAGTCCGAGTGGGAAATTGATGATCTCGTCTCCCCTGGACCCGATCTTGATCGGCTCGGAGCCAAATCCGGGTCGAATATCAGGAAAGAGGGTTGTCCCAGAATTCGTAGATCTTGAGTGTTGCCAAAGCAGGATGTTGAAAACTGCTGCGGAGTTGAGTAGGCCAACTAGCATCGAGTTGGCTTGGTCCCTGGTCGATCGGGTTGAAACCAAGTCGGACAAGGTGAGTGTGGAGGCCATGGGCCCCCGGGTACCTCAGGAGAAGCTATTGGGCCACTCGGACAGAGGATGGGCCTAACCTTGTAATTAGGGATACAATAGGACTCGGCATACATAACCTTGTACGACAAGAAAAGGATACAGTCCTAGTTGGGAACGTTGTATTCCTAGAAGGAAATCCCTTGGTCGGAGTCCGACTGGGATTCCCACTCTGTAACCCTATCGCCCGGTATATAAGGGGAGGCAGGGCGCCCCGTGAGGGCATAGTGCAATCTCACCAGAGAAACCTCAAAGGCAATACACCACAACTGGACGTAGGGTATTACCTCATCTCGAGGGCCTGAACCAGTATAAATTGTTTCGTGTTCCTTTGTAATCCATCAAGTTTAGGTCTCATGAGTAGCCCTATATTATTATTACCTATATAAAACATCGACAATTGGCGCGCTAGGTAGGGGCATCAGCGAGATCATCTTCCACAAGCCTGATGGATCCAATCACCGGAGTCAACGGCACCAACTTCTCCCCCAGGGAAACAATGACCATCAGGAGCCTCGACTTCATCACCGACAAATTTGGCAACCTCACCCTATCCGACTCAGACCCGATTCGATCAGCTTGGGACCAAGCCGACTCCACGCTGGTCGGCCCACATAATGCTGTGGCAACCCTCATCGACTTGCTGGGGCAATCTTCAACATGCCCAGGTCTCGGGACAACTCTTTCTTTCAGTGTTCGACTTGGACTCGGCCTTGAGCCAACCGAGATCGGGCTAAGAAAGGAGGAGATTGTCAATCTCCCATTCGGACTTGGCAATGCCACAGATAACTTCAATCAGCACCTAACACGGCAGACCCGATCCCTTGGAGTTCGACTCGGATACGGCCCAGAGATGCTTGAGATTGGATCTAGGGAGGTCCGAGTTGTAATCACCCCTATCAACTACTCTGATTCCGATTCTAAGTCGGACAACAGTTTGGCAAGCTTCTCTCCACCACGCGAAGTCTTCATGGCATCCAAAGGCTCCACTCCCACTTAGGAAGCACACCGACTACACGAGCAGCAAGAGGAGGAGGCCCACTTACTACGAGAACAACAGGAGGAAGAAGCAAGACACCTGCACATCCGCAACGACGATCTGTGCAAGGCCGAGCAGACTGCTCAACAACAAATCCTCCAGACCCGAGTCAGCGACCACGATGTCTTCGTAACACCTCAGCAAAACGTCATAGCCACTGCAACTCTACTGGACATGCTCCAGTTCGAGCCTGATCACACGGCCATCCCGACTATAGCAAGGATAAAAGCCATGATCACCGCTGCTGCATGTCAGCAGCACTAACAGTCGGGCAATACCCTTATACCGACCAACCGGTCGGCTTCTCCAACGGCGGTCTCATCTGCCTCGACGTGACACCGAGCGGCTGGCTCCAGTTAGCCACACACGGAGTCACGCTAGACATCACTCGACAACCACAACAACGACCGATAGCGTTGACATCAAAACGACCATCAGGACAACTAGGATCTCTGAGGCTGACTACGGCGTGATCTTCGGCGAGACATTAACACACGGGGCCACGAACGAGAAGAAAATAAGCAACGCCGACTGGAAGACGAGAATGAGCACTTTGGCCTCCACCACGAACCGTTTCACCACTCTGGTTGGAGTTAGAGTCCTCATGCAGATGAAGGAGCACCGGCCTTCACCCAGGAGCTGCAACAAGTCGACTGGCCATCAGGTTTTAAGCCGACTGGAATCAAGAAGGACGACGGGAAGACCAATCCTGAGTCCTGGCTCACGGTCTACACTCTGGCGATCCGAGCAGCTGGAGGAGATCACAAAGCCATGGCTAACTACCTCCCAGTCGCTCTAGCCGACTCGGCGAGGACATGGCTAACAAGACTCCCAAAGAGGTGAATTTGTTCCTGGGCGGAACTCCAGGAATGCTTTATTGCCAACTTCTAGGGAACTTATGAGAGGCCATCTTTTGAGCACGATCTCTATCAGCTGCACCAAAGGAAGAACGAGTCTCTACATGAGTTCATCAAGAGGTTTCTCGTGAAGTGAAATTCGATCCCAATGATCAAGGAGGTCGTCATCACCGCCTTCCGAAAGGGAGTCAAAGATGTCATGTTCATTGCCAAGTTCACTCAGAAACCTCCCGCTTCTGTCAAGGCTCTTTTTGATATGGCCAACAAGTACACCGACTCGGCCGACGCAGTTGCTCAGGCTCTCGACGACAAAAAAGAGCCCCAGCAGAAAAACAAGAAAGGCAATGACGGGCCAACACAGAACAAATCCGGCAACCACAAGCGGAAGTCGGATAACATGGTGGCTACCATAGAGCGTACCCGGCCGTGACCCCTGAGGAATAACGAATACCAAAAAGTGATGAACAGGCCATGCCCCTTTCATCCAAAGGGGAAGCACACAGTTAAGGACTGCTTCATGCTTAAGAAGTTTGCTTCCGAGCAGGCTTCAACATCTGGCGCCGATAAAAACAAGCCAGATTCAGGCACAGCCGGCGATTACCAAGATCCCCAGGCTGAGCTCAACCACATCTTTGGAGGGCTGTCTGCATATGAGTCCAAGAGGAAGCAAAAGCTTACAGCACGTGAAATCAACTCGATATTTGCAGCAGATGCCCCAATACCTACACTAGTTAGAAACGCCAATCACGTTTGACTGCGCAGATCATCCCGATCGGGTTACTCATCTAGGACACTATCCACTCGTCCTAGACCCGGTCGTCAGGAGCATCAAATTGAAGAAGGTTCTTACCAATGGAGGCAGGGCTCTCAACATTCTGTTCTCCAAGACGCTGGACGAGATGAAGATTCCTCATTCAGAGCTATGGCCGAGTACAGTGCCCTTCCAGGGGTAATCCCCGGCCTGTCTTCTACTCCACTCGGACAGATAACTCTGCTAGTTACTTTGGCCCACGGAATAATTTCCGCACCGAGAATATCTACTTCAAGGTTGCCAACTTCGAGACTGCGTATCACACTATACTTGGATGGCCGGTGCTAGCGAAGTTCATGGTAGTGCCACATTATACCTACATGATGCTCAAGATGCCAGGACCGGCCGGAGTTCTTTCTCTTTGCAGTGACGTCAAGCAAGCCTTCACCTGTGACAAGGAGAGCTGTGAGCTGGCTCAATCTCAGGAAACGGCAGTTGGGTGCAATAGCATTCAGCTATCCACTACCACTCCTTGTGAGGACGATCAGGTTCTGGCCAAAAAAGCAGCCAAGTGGGGAATTTGAGCGGATTCTGAAACCAAGAAGATCCCCTTAGACCCTTCCAACCCCTCCAAAACTACTCTAGTCGGGACCGGACTCGACCCCAAATAGGAAAACATGCTCGTCACCTTCCTCCAGGCGAACAGGCGACATGCCTGGTGTACTGAGGGAGGTGATCGAGTATTCCCTCAACGTCAAGCTGGACGCCAAGCCAGTGAAACAACGGCTACGGCGCTTCGCACAGGACCGCAAAGATGCTATTTGGGAGGAGATAACCAAGCTCCTCGTAGCCGGGTTCATCAAAGAGGTCTACCACCCAGATTGGCTGGCAAACCCAGTCTTGGTCCGGAAGAAGAACGGTAAATGGCGTGATGAGGACATTACTAGATCGGATATGATCATAGTTACCTTATGTACTCATCAACTAAAGGTGCATGCTTTCTACGTAAGATTTACGTGTTATATATTTGAACATGAGTCACTGCACCATGAGTTTTCTATGTTCTTGTTTGCAGAGATACTTGCTTGGATGAAGGGAAAGAGAGATGAAGTTCTGCACGTTTTGGATTCAGATTCGAGCCTCCTGACAGCGTCAACTTCAAACGGCCATAACTTTTGATCCAGAAGGAGTTATAGGGTCTACAAGTACTTGTTGGAAAGCTTATGAAGTCTACTTTTAGATGGTGTTGGTTTCACACTAAAATTCCTTCTGAGCTGTCCAGAATCGTCGAAACAAGTTGCATCATTTTTCTTGTTCGAGTCAGTTTAGGTCTTTGGGCTTTGTTTTTGTGTCGTGGGCTAAACCCATGAGGAGTGTGCCCCTCACAGGGCAAACCCTCACCCTAGGATGTCCTAACTCATATATATTCTGTAGTCGCCGCCGTTTAGAGTGGGTTTTGCTTAGATTATTCTGTCTGTGAATAGTTTTGCCGTTTCGCGGTTTGTGAGACCCCAACTTCGAGAGTATAATCATTCATCTGCAATTGAGTTGCAATCTTCCTTATTCTTGCTTGTGTTCTTCGATTCGCCTGCAGGGATTAGCCTTCGTGGCGAGGTCAACCGGGCAGCGCACGGTTGATAACGAGAGGAGACGTGGTGCTGCGATTGCAGGGTTCGGGTCTTGGTGATCAGAAGCCGGATCGTGAGTGTCAATTCTCCACCAAATCGAGAGTTATCCTTACCTAATGGAAGATCAGGCACCCCGTTGCCATCATGGCGCATGTGCGTCGACTACACCGACTTAAACAAGGTGTGCCCCAAAGATCCATTTGGTCTACTGAGAATAGATCAAGTGGTGGATTCAACAGCGGGGTGCGAACTACTTAGCTTTCTCGACTGTTACTCGTGATATCACCAAATGAGCTTGAAGGAGGAGGACTGCCTGAAGACTTCTTTCATCACGCCGTTTGGAGCATATTGCTGTATCACTATGCCGTTCGGGTTGAAAAACGCTGGAGGAACGTATCAACGAGCAATTCAGCGATGTTTACACACTCAACCCGGGTGCAACGTGGAGGTGTATGTCGATGACGTGGTGATCAAGACCAAGTCCAAAGAAGACCTCATCGCTGACTTGGAAGAAACTTGCCAAAGCCTTCAGAGATTCAAGATAAAGTTGAATCCAGAAAAGTGCGTTTTTGGTGTGCCGTGCGGAAAGCTACTCGGCTTCATCATATCGCATCATGGCATCGGGGCTAATCTAGAGAAAATCAATGCTATCATGAACATGGCACCCCCAACTAGCCAGAAGGAGGTCCAAATGCTGACAGGTTGCATGCCGGCACTTAGCCGATTTATCTCCTGACTAGGTGAATGGGGCATGCCCTTTTTCAAACTACTGAAGAAAGCAGACAATTTTCAATGGACTCCCAAGCCCAGCAAGCCTTCGAAGAATTCAAAAAATTTCTCACATCACCACCAGTGTTGGTGTTACCTATGCCCTAGGAACCACTAATGATATACTTGGCGCCAACCACTCATGTAGTCAGCACGGTGCTGGTAGTCGAACAATCAGAGCTAGGTCATATACAGAAAATTCAACGGCTAGTCTACTTCGTCAGCGAGGTCCTAGTCGACTCCAAAATAAAATATCCTCAAGTCTAGAAGCTGTTATATGGCCTACTCATCACTGTTTGGAAGTTGGTGCACTATATTTAGTCACATCAAGTCACCGTTGTCACACCATATCCACTCAGGGACGTCCTACACAATCGCGAGGCCGCTGGCAGAATCGCTAAATGGGTGCCTGAGTTGATGGCGTTTGACATTATTTTTCAACCACGGACAGCAATCAAATCTCAAGTTCTAGCTGACTTTGTGGCCGAGTGGACAAAAGTTTAGACGACTACAAACACGAACAAGCTAGAGTGCTAGACGATGTACTTCAATGGTTCCTTACGGATTGGCGACGCGGGGGCTGGCGTTGTGTTGATGTCACCCACTGGTGAAAAACTCAAGTATGTCATCCAGATTCACTTTCAGGCTTCCCACAAGGAGATGTTGCTCATGGCAACTGGTGGCCAAGCATGTAGGCCGAGTACCACTTTATGAAATAAAATCCATTGCATGGTCAGGTGTACTTGAGAAAGATACCTGCATCGCCAATTTTAATGAAGACCAGCTTGTGATCCTTATAAGAATATATCCTCGATACCTGGTGGATAAGACAGATACCCAAACATATATGTTTAGCAATTAGGCCTTCGTGAAGCATATCTGTTTACCTCATCGGTTCCTGTTGGTAGCACCAGCACTGTGATTTTAACACAGCCCGCGAGCAGCCCATAATAAGCGTGCTACTAGAGAAACTCATATCTTGGAGTGTGCTACCGAATAAGCCGGCCTGAACCGACCTACCCAGCATAGCTCTATAGAAGTAGCATCCATCGCATGTCAGGATGAGTACTCCAACATTGGTAATCGCAATCAGCTAGAGGAATCGTTGTCTACAAGCCTTTCCGACTTATGTTCTGGATGCAGCCTGGTTGCCACAAATGCCTGAGTAGGTATATCGCAGAATCTGCTTGCCCTCCCCAGGTGTGATGCAGTGCATGAGAACTTCCGATGCGCTTTGACGACATAAGTCTTCTCTGACTTGGGTAAAGCCGAATAAGTTACCCGAACCTTGCGTTAACATAGGGTTCCACTGGCGACCCTCATGGGGCGTACCATATCCAACAGAGCCATAGCCAAATAAGGTACCTGAACCTTACATTAGCATAGGATTCGGCTGGTGACCCTCATGGGGCATACCCGGTCTAACAGAGTTGTGACCAAATAAGGTACCCGAACCTAACATTAGCATAGGATTTAGCTGGCGACCCTCATGGGGCATACCCTACTTAGCCGAGTTGCGACCAAATAAGGTACCCGAATCTAGCGTTAGCGTAGGATTCGGCTAGCGACCCTCATGGGGCGTACCTCACCCAGCCGAGTGGTATGCGACTCCCAACTAGCGCCGGATATCGGTTGTCAGCTCACATGGAGCGTAGCCGGGGAAGATGACGTCCCGACTGGCGCGAGTACTCGGTCAGTAGCCCTCATGGAGCATTCCGAGTGATTCTTGGCAGACTTGTCCAGCCCCTGAGTGTAGGAGATAGGCTCGCAGCCCTGAGTTCCTGTCACGCGTATTTTGAGCCGGCCCTGCGTTATAAACATATCGGATGAGTAGCATCTGATGATGAAAACAATCACCCGAATAAAATGTATTTTACAATATATGTAAATACAAGTTCTTCCTCTTATTGATATCAATTTCTCCGAGTAGTTGACCCCTTACGTTTAAGCACTCTGCCCGACTAATCATAGCCCCCTAGTGTCAGGAGTTGGCTCATGGCTCTTTCCCAGACATGCCTTTTGGGTAACTTGAGTTCGTCTTTCATGGAGCAAAGTTTCACGGATCAGGATTTATGCTACTCGAATACTTTTGCAATCATTTAAGAGAAAAAATAGAAAAAAGTGCAGCTTGTACACCTATTAGGTGTAAGCGGCTGCAGCATTGGTGAGGCTAAGTGAAGAAATATTTATCAGGAAGTGACTTAGCTATTTGGTATTTTGGAGTGGGGATGCCATCCTTGCATTTGGGCTTTTGAGCCCCCGAGCATGTCACTTGTTGTTCTGATAATCTTCAGTTGTTGAAGGTCGAAGATGGTTGTGACCGACTGCCACAATGAAGCAGTCTAACTTGCGTTTGCGACTCCCAGCTTTAGTCCGGACCATGTCGTCGGTGCCCTCCCGCTTCTTCTGTCAGGGTGCCTTCTTGTCATCGAGGGCCTCAGCAACAGCGTCGGCCGAGTCGGTGTACTTGTTCGCCATGTCGAATAAAGCCTTGACAGAGTTGGGAGGCTTCCAAGTGAATTTGGCGATGAACGAGGTGTCTTTGACTCCTTTTCGAAAGGCGGCGATGATGACCTCATCCTTGATCATTGGGATTGAATTCTTCTTCTCAGAGAACCTCTTGATGAAGTCACGAAGAGACTCGTTCTTCCTTTGATGCAACTGATATATGTCATACTCGAAAGATGGCCTCTCGTATGTTCCTAGGAAGTTGGTGATGAAGCGTTCCCGGAGTTCTCCCCAGGAGCCGATTGATTGCTTGGGAAGTCCTGTTAGCCATGTCCTCGCTGAGTCGGCTAGAGCGACTGGGAGGTAGTTAGCCATGACCTTGTGATCTCCTCCAGCTGCTCGGATTGCCAGAGTGTAGACTGTAAGCCAGGACTCGAGGTTGGTTTTCCCGTCGTATTTTTCGACCCTGTGGGTTTTTGAAGCCTGTTGGCCAGTCGACTATTGAAGCTCATGGGTGAGGCTGGTATCTTCATCTTCATAGGACTCCGACTCTGCTACGACGGGCGAAACCGCTCATGGTGGAGGCCGAAGCGCTCGCTCTCGTCTTCCAGTTGGCATTGTTCATCTTCCTCTCGTTCACGGCATCGAGCATTGATGTCCTGCCGAAGGTCACGCCGTAGTTGGCCTCAGAGATCCTGATTGCCCCGACGGTTATCTTGATGTTGACGTTGCCAGTGGCCGTTGGGGTTGCCGAGTGACGTCTGACGTGACTCCGTGTGCAGCCGACTAGAGCTGACCGCCCGGTGTCGCGTTGAGGCGGATGAGACTGCCATTGGATATGCTCACCGGTTGGTCGGTGTGATCAGGCCCGAACTGGAGTGTATCCAGTAGAGTTGCAGCGGCCACGATGTTCTATTGAGGAGTGGCGAAGATGTCGTGGTCGCCGACTCGGGTTTGGAGGATTTGTTGCTGAGCAGTCCGCCCAGCCTTGCACAGGTTGTCGTTGTGGGCGTGTAGGCGTCTTGCTTCTTCCTCTTCTTGTTTTCGTAGTCGGCAGGCCTCCTCCTCTTGCTGCTTGCCTAGTTGGCGTGATTCCTGAGTATGAGTAGAGCCTTTGGATGCCATGAAGATTTCTCGTGGCGGGGAGAAGCTTGCTGAACTGCTATCCGACATAGAGTCATAGTCCGACTGAGAGTCATTGTCGGAATAATTGATGGGGGTGATGATAAATCCAACCTCCCTAGATCCGATCTCGAGCGGCTCTAGGCCATGGGCCCCGGGTACCTCATGACAAGCATATGGGCCACTCGGATAGAGGATGGGCCTAGCCTTATAATTAGAGATATGATAGGACCCGGCAGACTTTGCCTTGTACAATAAGGAATATACAATCCTAGTCAGGCATGTTGTATCTCTAGAAGGAAATCCCTTGGCCGTAATCCAGTTGGGACTCCTACCTTGTAACCGTGTCCCCCAATATATAAGGGGAGGCAGGGCACCCTATGAGGGCAGGTTCACACGGTTCATCAGAATCGCCACCATAATTCCTCAAAGGAATACACCCTAAACTGGATGTAGGGTATTACCTCACATCAAGGGCCTGAACCAGTATAAAATCTCCCTATGTTCCTTTGCAATCCATCGAGTTTCCATCCACCGAGTAGCCCCATATTCATATTGCCGGTGTAAAACATCGACAGTTGGCGTGCTAGGTAGGGGCTTCGGTGAGATCTACATCTACAAGCTCGATGGATCCAGCAACCAGAGTCGATGGCGGCAAATTCTCCCCCGAAGATACAATCTCACTCGAAAGCCTCGACTTCGTCGCTGACATGTTCGGCAATCTCACCTTGGCCGACGCAGACTTGATCCAACCGGCCGAGGGAACAGCTGACTCCGCGCCAGTCGGTCCACACGATGCTGCAGTGACCATCATCGACTTGCTACAGCAATCTTCCACTTGCCCGGGTCTTGGGACAACTCTTCCTTTCGGTGTTCGACTCGGACTTGGTCTTGAGCCGGTCGAGATCGGGCTAAGGAAGGAGGAGATCGTCAGTCTCCCGTTCGGACTCAGCGACACCGCAGATATCTTCGAACAGCATCCGATGCGGCAAACCCGATCCTCTGGAGTTCGACTCGGATACGGCCTAGAGCCACTCGAGATCGGATCTAGGGAGGTCGGAGTTATAATCACCCCCATCAATTATTCCGACTTCGACTCTCAGTCGGACTCCGACTCTAAGTTGGATAGCAGCTCGGCAAGCTTCGCTCCGCCACGAGAAATCTTCATGGCATCCGAAGGCTCTACTCCTACTCAGGAATCATGCCAACTACACGAGCAACAAGAGGAGGAGGCCTGTCGACTGCGAGAACAACAGGAGAAAGAAGCAAGACGCCTGCACACCCGCAACGATGATCTACGTAGGCCTGGGCGAACCGCTTGGCAACAAATCCTCCAAACCCTTGTCAGCGACCATGATGTCTTCGTTACTCCTCAACAGAACATCGTGGCCACTGCAACTTTATTGGATACACTCCAGTTCGGGCCTGATCATCAGGCCACTCTGACGATCGCAAGGATAAAAGCCATGCTTACCACTGTTGCATGTTAGCAGCACCAACAGTCAGGCGATACCCTCATACCGACCAACCGGTCAACATCCCCAACGACAGTCTCATCCACCTCAAAGTGAGACCGAGCGGCCAGCTCTAGTCGGTAGCACACAGAGTCAAGCCAAACGTCACTCGGCAACCCCAACAATAACTGGAGGCTCCGAGGCCAACCACGGCGTGACCTTCAGCAGGACATCAATGCTTGGCGCTGTGAACGGGAAGACGAGCAACGCCAATTGGAAGACGAGAACGAGCGCTTCGGCCTCCACCACAAGCAGTTTCGTCGCCGTATTCGGTGTGGGCACCCCAGAAGTGCATTATGGAGAGTAATTATTATGACAACGTGAAATATCTAGATGAATGGGATCTCAAATAAAAACCAATTAAGTACAGTAACCATCCATCCTCATCGCAGCCTTGCCATAATATTTACCCAATCACAATACAATTCCAACGTGCTGAATTCAGAATTAAAGAGATATTTGGAGAGTTGATTCACCAGTCCGAAACGGCGAAGTGTGCCCATCAAACCACACGAAGGTGGAGACCAAACACAATACACACTTCTGGGGACATGGTCTACGGTTGAACCAACATGCATGCATCTCATCATTTCTAAATTCATACTCATGTTCAGCTAGTCCCCAGGAAAGCGACTAGCCTCACACTTTCATCACAAGCAATTGATAAACATCACAAGTACTCTAAATATGGATAAACGAGCAGCAGGGTTATATATATTACATAGAGGGCTCACACCCTAATTCATCACAAAGTAACCCAAAAGATAGCAGCGGAAAATATAAACATAAAAGATAAACCAGTGGTGTCATTACCAAACCACAGGGCAACCGACTAGGGATAGAGCTTAACTCCAACTACACATTATCCTCGCCACCCTCGGCAGGATAATAGTAGACCACATCAGTGTCGTCGATATCCTCACCTGAAAGATATGCAGCGTGAGTACAACAAGTACTCAGCAAGGCTTATACAATAATAATAGAACAAAGGAGTAATGCTAGTCTCTACATCAAGGAGTATGGCTATGTCGATCTGATTTTGCATAAAGCTGATTTTATTGAGCAAGTAATACATTTAAAACATAAGCAATTGTGAAATAGCTCAATCTGAAAATTTAGGACAGCAAGCTTATAGTTCTGAAATGGAAGTAAAAATAAGCATAATCCCATGCTCTAACATCAACAATGGGCCACCATTGCCCAAATAATTATGCTACAAAAGCATACCATCTTTCATGGCTAAAACCAAGCCATATTTAACATCAAAGCCTCTTATGTAAGCCCATCCATCCATGACTATCCTAAGTCATGGTATAACAACATAATCCCGCAACCACATATCCCAAGTTAGATGCTAACATAGACTGACTAACACCTCAAGCGGTCGTCCTGTAACGGTGGACACGGCTATTCAAATAGTTCTTACTCTGATCAGAGGTGTACATCTTTATCCACACGATGTGATAGAAGCCAAACGGCTACACTCTAGTTTGATCCGTACCCATCGGTACCCACACTCTACACATTGAGTGCGGACTAGAGGTCACAACAAAACCTTTTACATGCTTAGCCCCAACCACCTAAACCACGTCTGGGCCCCCGATGACTTAGTCGTGCGTGTGTGGTGACTAAGGTGGGCTCACCGTCGCGGGAGGCACCTCCGGCCAAAACCAGGCGCGCTTGAGGCCCTCCAAAGGAAATCCCTCCTCATGACTGACGGATGGGCATAGATGGCCACAGCCTCCCGTGCTACTGAGTTAAGCCATCCCATTCCCGGCGTGTGGAAGTACGTAGGGTGCTTGAATAGACGTCAACATGTTCGGTCCTTAACGACCCAGACGGAGCTACATGCATCGGGGAAACACCATCCCGTCATCGCCCTATCATCCGTCCAAGTCAAACATATTTTCAATTATTATTCAGAGGTTATTCTTTTCAGATTTTAACTCATCCATTCGCTTTAAACTAGTTTTGGACCGATAGCTCCATCTATCGGATTTCTCTAAGTCTAGAAATAAGCATGGCTAAGCATTCGGTAAAATAAAAGTATCCCAAAGTCCTTAACCAGGGGTGACAAGGTATAAACATGGAATCAATAACCAAGGAATGGAAATGCATACAAATGGGTAATATAAACTCTACCCGTTTTTCCCCATTTTAACAAGACTGAAACATGCATATAGATATTTCCTTCGCAAACAATTCAATTTATGGAAAATATAGGTTCAATATGCTTAGATGCTTGCATAGATGCTTGCCTAGCTGCTGCGATGGTTCACACTCAAATTCTGGTTCTTGCTCCACGTACTCCGAATTGTCTAAATCTACCGATAAAAGACGAATATGCAAATAAGAATCAATTAAATATGCCATGCAAAAATGATCAATAAAAGCTGAGATAAAAACAGTAGGTAGGGCATGTCATAACAAGATTTTAGGAGAAAGAACCAAGTCATTTGCATCCCTGGATTGGGAGATACAAAAATAACAAGGTAGAAGGGCTGAAAATGGTAGTTTTGTAATTATTTATATTGTAACCTTAAGTTAATATAGTTGACTGACATGTTCTATTAAGATTTCAAGAAGGCATGTATTTTTATATAAAAGAGCATAACCTACTGGTTCCAGCAAAATTAGGTTCACTGGAATTTGATTTAAAATGATTTAGTTGTGAATTTTATAAATTTATCAAAAGGAAGGATTAGAAATTACTTTGGCCTATTTTGGGAAGGTAGATTTGTCAAATACAAATTTTCCACAGTAAGGTTACAATTTTCTGAGTTAAACAAAAGTGGTTTCACATTTTTAGCAATTAGGATGAATTTTCTAGAAATTTATAAACTTCTAGGTTATAAAGAGGTATACAAAAGGTATTTTCATTTTTAGAGAAAAATCCTACACAGAAGTTCTCATGTTTTATTTTACAAAATTAAAGAGAACATTTTTATGAATCCATAGAAATTTGGTTCACCTCAAAAGGAGTTATAATGGATTTTATAGAAATATTTCAAGTTTCTAGGCACAAAATAAGTTATTTTTGCTTCATATTATTTTATGGATATTTTATGTACAGAAGTGGTATTATTTTATCTCACAGCATGAATGTTCACAAATTTACAGAATTAACAAAATTGGTTTCACTCAAAAAGGAGTTAAAATGAAATAGTTGTGGATTTCTGAAGTTTGCATATTTTTCTGTTGTAAAATAAATCAGTTGTCTTTTCTTTTCTTTTTCTTAATCCTCCCCAGCCTGCCCCACACGACAGCGAGACAGGGTAGAGCAGGGCACAGGCAGAGCGGAGGCGGGGAGCTTCTCGACGGCGGCGGCGTCGGCTGCAGTCGAGGCCAAAAGAGAAAAGGAAGAGGAGTTCACGGCGAACACATCGGTGGTCTTCTCATCGCCGGCGGTGGCCAGAACCTCGCCGGCGGCGAGCTCTAGCGGCAGATGCTCTCGGGCTGCACATGGATGTGCCAAAACAGCCACAAACCGAGCTAGGAAAAAAATAGAACAGGCGCTAGGGGTCATCAGGAGGCTCACCGTGCTTCGGGATAGGCTGGGCGAGCTCGCGCGAGGTCCGATGATGGCGAAGTACTCCCGACGGTGGCAAGAATCGGCAAGGTGACGACGATAGCTATCTTCGGCTAACCAACTAGCGATTTAAACCATGCAAGAGGTCAGTGAGGCCATGAGGAGGCTGCTCACGTGAGGAATCGGAGGATAGCTCACTGGTCTAGTGGGAACAGTCGCGGCAGATCTCGGCCGGAGCCAGAGAAGATGACGGCCGATCTCCTCGCTCGGGGCTTTGCAGTTCAATTCCTCTGGTCGGTGGGCTCCTGGAGGTGAGGCGACGCTGGAGGCACGGTGGTTCGGTCGGCGGTGTACTGGGTCGGCCGGAACGGCGAGAACCCGAGCGGCGGCGGTTCGGCAGGGCAGAGAGCAGGGACGGTGGCGCCAGGACGACTTCGACCAGCGATTCCAGGGCGGCCAAGAACAAAAATGGAACGATTAAAACTTGTAGATCACGTTCCCGGGGTCAAGAAGGGATAGAATTCACCGGGGCTAACTCGGGCTCAACCGAACACCTTCGGCAGAGGAGAAGATGGCTCTGTCTCCGGTGATCCTTGGAGGTTTTCTTGGTTTTTCTCGGTGGGAACGGGGACAGGAAGAGAAGAGGGTTCTGCTGGCGAGATTTGGAGCGAAATGGTCGATGTTTCCCAGAGGTGTGCTTGCCCAGGCTGCTCTGTATACTGTGAGAGGGAGGAAGAAGGAGGCAATGACACGTTTGCTGGAGCCTGCTGAGGTGTACCCATTGCACAGTAGTCAAGGTGGGTCCCACATGTAAGACAATATTTTTCTACACATATTTGGCTAGGTTTACTCTATGACTTGTGGGTCCAAGAAGTTAGTTCCTAGGGAGAAGAGAGGAGTATGGGTAGGAATGTTGGTGAAACACACTGTCCCATGCTGTAGTAAGGCCGACAAGTGGGCCAGGGTCTTGTGGGTCCCACTGGTCAGTGACTTGAGAGAGGAGAAACCTCTAGAAGCTGTCTTGTGAGCTGTCCAACATGCAATCTTGGTATTACTGTTTTACTAGGTTAATGAGGAGCATAAATTATGGGGAAATTATTGGAGGTAGAGAAATATGTGTTTAACCTGCTGACCAATTTTCAGGGTTAGAAGTGGTCTGGCTTGTCTTTGGTGAAAATGCAAATTAGGCATAATGGTCCAGTTTTTCTGCAATGTAATTTATGTCCCTAGGGCTTTACTCTTGTTATTTTATGTGATTTCTTTGATAATTAAATTAAGCCAAAATTACTGGTTGTAGAGTTCATGTTGGCACACACTTTGGAAAAAGGGCTCTGTCTAATTAGTCTTCATTTTCATTTGGTGAATTTTAGAAGTATACCTATTCATTTTTAGCTAGCTCCCTAGTCTAGCTGATTCGAGAGATTTTATTGAAGTACTTACTGAAGTGATAAAATCATGTAAAATTTGCAGTGGATCAATTTTATGTGGGATAGTGTTTACAGGAATTTTTCCATGATTTTATGTGCAACCAATCATTCTTAGAAAATCCTTAGACTATACAAATGCATAGGTCAAGGAAAAGGATCCTGGCTGAAATTTGTTGGAATATTTAATGGGTCCAAACTAATGAATTAAATTCTAGAAAAATTATATTAATTCATGATAAGTAATCTAGTATTTGCATAAATCATCTCCCATATACACTTCTGTTCAATTTGATGCACTTTTAGTAGTGTTTTGTTTTTGCCGATTTAGGGTTTAATTACTGAGGGTTTAAATATTGCAACCTTTAACTTGCAAGGAGTGACAATGCAAAACATTTATGCTGTGCACTCTAGTGACAGTAGGGTATGACACTAATTACCTGAAATTAAATCTAGGGCTATGACATTCGGAGTCAGAGCCCTCATGAAGACGAAGGCGTACCGGCCTTCACCCAGGAGCTACAACAGGTCGACTGGCCGTCAGGTTTCAAGCCTACAGGAATTGAAAAATACGACGGGAAGACCAACCCCGAGTCCTGTCTCACGGTCTACACTCTGGCAATCCGAGCAGCTGGAGGAGATCACAAAGTCATGGCTAACTACCTCCTAGTCGCTTTACCCGACTCAGCGAGGACATGGCTAACAAGACTTCCTAAGAGATCAATCGGCTCCTGGGGAGAACTCCGGGAATGTTTCATCACCAACTTCCAGGGAACATACAAGAGGCCATCTTCCGAGTACGACCTGTATCAGTAGTATCAAAGGAAGAACGAGTCTCTTCGTGACTTCAACAAGAGGTTTTCTGAGAAGAAGAATTCAATCCCGAACATCAAGGATGAGGTCGTCATCGCCGCCTTTCGAAAAGGAGTCAAAGACACCTCGTTCATCGACAAATTCACTCGGAAGCCTCCCCACTCTGTCAAGGCTCTATTCAACATGGTGAACAAGTACGCGAACTCAACCGACGCTGTTGCTCAGGCCCTAGATGACAAGAAGGCACCCTGACAGAAGAAGCGGGAGGACACCGACGACGCGGTCCCGACTAAAGCCGGGAATTGCAAACGCAAGTCAGATGGCTTCATTGTGGCAGTCAGTCACAACCGTCTTCGACCTTCAACAACTGAAGATTATCAGAACAACAAGTGACATGCTCGGGGGCTCACAAGCTCAATTGCAAGGATGGCATCCCCCACTCCAAAATACCGAACAGCTAAGTCGCTTCCTGATAAATATTTCTTCACTCGGCCTTGCCAATGCCACAGATGCTTACACCTAATAGGTGTACAAGCTGCACTTTTTTCTATTTTTTCTCTTAAATGATTGCAAAAGTATTCGAGTAGCATAAATCCTGATCCGTGAAACTTTGCTCCATGAAAGACGAACTCAAGTCACCCAAAATGCGTGTCTGGGAAACAACCATGAGCCAACTCCCGACGCTAGGGGGCTATGATTAGTCGGGCAGAGTGCTTAAACGTAAGGGGTCAACTACTCGGAGAAATTCATATCAATAAGAGGAAGAACTCATATTTACATATATTGTAAAATACATTTTATTCGGGTGATTGTTTTCATCATCAGATGCTACTCATCCAATATGTTTATAACACAGGGCTGGCTCCAAATACGCGTGACAGGAACTCAGGGCTGCAAGCCTATCTCCTACACTCAGGGGCTGGACAAGTCTGCCAAGAATCACTCAGAATGCTCCATGAGGGCTACTGACCGAGTACTCGCGCCAGTCGGGACGTCATCTTCCCCGGCTATGCTCCATGTGAGCTGACAACGGACATCCGGCGCTAGTTGGGGGTCGCATACCACTCGGCTGGGTGAGGTACGCCCCATTAGGGTCGCTAGCCGAATCCTACGCTAACGCTAGATTCGGGTACCTTATTCGGCCCAACTCGGCTAAGTAGGGTACGCCCCATGAGGGTCGCTAGCCGAATCCTATGCTAATGAAATGTTTGGGTACCTTATTTGTCTTTACCGAAGTCAGAGAAGATCTACGTCGTCAAAGTGCATCCAGAGTTCTCATGCACTGTGTCACACCTAGGGAGGGCAAGCAGATTCTGCAATATACCTACTCAGGCATCTGTGCAACCAAGCTGCATCTAGAGCATAAGTCGGAAAGGCTTGCAGACAAGGATTCCTCTGGCTGATTGCGGTTACCGACGCTGGAGTACTCATCCTGATATGCGATGAATGCTACTTCTATAGAGCTATGCTGGGTAGGTCGATTCAAGCCGGCTTATTTGGTTGCAGCCACCAAGATATGAGTTTCTACAGTAGCATGCTCAATATGGGCCGCTCGCAGGTTGGGTTAAAATCGCAGTGCTGATGCTACCAACAGGAACCGATGAGGTAAACAGATATGCTTCATGAAGGCCTAATTGCTAAACACATGTGTTTGGGTATCTATCTTATCCACAGGTATCGAGGATATATCCTTATAAGGATCACAAGCTGGTCTTCATTAAAATTGGGGATACAGGTATCTTTCTCGAGTACACCTGACCACGCAATGGATTTAATTTATTCGGCCTACATGCTTGGCCAACAGTTGCCATGAGCAACATTATTCCAGCCGACATGATGCTGAAGAGTCTAACTTTTGAGTAGTGCACTACTCAGGAGAGACTATAAACCTTCTTTCCAGCTGACATGATGCTGAGGAGTCTAACTTCTGAGTGGGACGCCAGTCGGAAAAGACTATAAACACCTTTTCCGGCTGACATGAAGCTGAAGAGTCCCATATATGAGTGGCATGCTACTCGGCAAGACTATAAATCATATTCCGGTTGACATGATACCGAAGAATCTCACACCAGTGGTATACTACTCAGGAAAGACTACAAGGCTAAGGATCTTTGACTTTATGTTTAATTATTTCACAATTAAGCACAAAGTCGGGGGGCTACACCTAATAGGTGCGCCTATTCGGTGCACACTATTCATACTTCTACATGGAGGCCTTCATAGCCTTGCTGCTAGCTGATATGAAGCAGGACTCGGGAGAAGAAGCACCCGGACAAAGAGTACTCGGGAGCAATGCACTCGGGCAAACTTCACCATGGGGGATGAGCACTCGGCATCAGCTGTGACTCAACTATGAAGGTCTCAGGGACTACTGTGGAGGCCATGGGCCCCAAGTACCTCATGACAAGCATATGAGCCAGTCGAATGGAGGATGGGCCTAGCCTTGTAATTAGAGATATGATAGGACCCGGCAGAGTTTGCCTTGTACAATAAGGAATATACAGTCCTAGTCAGGCATGTTGTATCTCTAGAAGGAAATCCCTTGGCCGTAATCCGGTTGGGACTCCTACCTTGTAACCGTGTCCCCCAGTATATAAGGGGAGGCAGGGCGCCCTATGAGGGCAGGTTCACATGGTTCATCAGAATCGCCACCATAATTCCTCAAAGGAATACACCCCCAACTGGACGTAGGGTATTACCTTATATTGAAGGCCTGAACTAGTATAAAATCTCCCTGTGTTCCTTTGCAATCCACCGAGTAGCCCCATATTCATATTGCCGGTGTAAAACATTGACAGCTGTATCCGAGTCGAACTCCAGGGGATCGGGTTTGCCACGTCGAATGTTGTTTGAAGATAGCCGTGGGGTTGCCGAGTCTACACGGGAGATTGACGACCTTCCCCCTTCCTAGCCCGACCCCGGCTGGCTCAAGGCCGAGTCTGAGTTGAACACCGAAGGGGAGTGTTGTCTCGAGACCCGGACCAGATGAAGATTGCTGCAGCATGTCGGTGACGGTTGCTGCGGCGTCGTGTGGGCCGACTGGCGCAGAGTCGGCTGGTTCCCTGGCAGATCGGATCGAGTCTGAGTCGGCCAAGGTGAGGTTGCCGAATTTGTCGGGGATGAAGTCGAGGCTGCCGAATGTGATTGTGTCCCCGGGGGAGAAGTTGCTGCCATCGACTTCGGTTGTTGGATCCATTGAGCTTGTTGATGTTGATCTTCGCCGAAGCCCCTACCTGGCGTGCCAACTTTTGATGTTTTACACCGGCAATATGATTATAGGGCTACTCGGCAAGGGGAAACTCGATGGATTGCAAAGGAACACAAGGAGATTTTATACTGGTTCAAGCCCTCGATGTGAGGTAGTACCCTACATCCAGTTATGGTGTTATTCCTTTGAGGATGTATGGTGGTGATTCTGGTGAACCAATCCAACTCAACTTGCCCTCAGGGGGTGCCCTACCTCCCCTTATATACTAGGGGATAGGGTTACAAGGTAGGAGTCCCAACCGGATTATGGCTAAGGGATCTCCTCTTAGAGATATAACACACCCAACTAGGACTGTGTTTTCCTTGTCATACAAGGCAAAGTCTGCTAGGGATTACTATATCTCTAATTACAAGGTCAGGCCCATCCTCTATCCGAGTGGCCCATATGCTTGTCATGAGGTACCCGGGGCTCATGGCACCCACACCTCCCGAATAGCATCTTTCTGGTACTGTGCGAAGCGCCATAGCTGTTGCTTGACTGGCTTGGAGTCTGTCTTGACATTGAGGGTGTGCTCGATCACCTCCCTTGGTACACCCGGCATGTCGGACGGTTTCCATGCGAAGATATCTTTGTTGGCCTGGAGGAAGATGACGAGCGCATCTTCCTATTTGGGGTCGAGTCCGGTCCTGACTAGAGTAGTCTTGGAGGGGTCGGAAGGGTCCAGGGGGATCTTCTTCGTGTCAGAGTCCGCTGAAATTCCTGACTTTGCTGCTGTTGCGTCAACTTAAGTTGTGACGGTTTACCGAATGTTGTTGTGTCCGACTGCCGCCTCTTGCGATTGAGCCAACTCACAGCTCTCCTTGTCGCAGGTGAAGGCTTGCTTGACATCGCTGCGGAGGGAGAGAACTCCGGCTGGCCCGGGCATCTTGAGCACCATGTAGGTATAGTGCGGTATCGCCATGAATTTGGTGAGCGCCGGTCGTCTGAGTATCACGTGGTACGTGGTCTCGAAGTCGGCAACCTCGAAGCAGATGTTTTCTGTGCGGAAGTTATCCCTCGTGCCAAGGTGACCGGCAAAGTTATCTGTCCGAGGGGGGTTGAAGACAGGCTTGGAATTATCCTGTGGAAGGGTGCCGTACTCGGCCACAGTTCTGAATGAGGAATCTTCATCTCATCTAGAGTCTTGGTGAACAAAATGTTGAGCGCACTGCCTCCATCTATGAGGACCTTCTTCAGCTTGATATTTTTGACGACCGGGCCCAGGACGAGTGGGTAGCGTCCCGGGTGTGAAACCCGATCTGGATGATCTGCCCGGTTGAATGTGATAGGCATCTCTGACCAGCGCAAATACTGGGGGGTATCTGCTGTAGAGACTGCATTGACATCGCATGCTGTTAGCTTCTGCTTTCTCTTGGACTCATACGCGGATGGACCTCCGAAGATGTGGTTGAGATCGGCCTGGGGATCTTGATAATCGTTGGCCGGGCCCGAATCTGGCTTGTCCTTGTCCTTGTTGGCGCCAGATGATGAAGCCTGCTTGGAAGCAAACTTCTTGAGCATGAAGCAGCCCTTGGCCGCATGTTTACCCTTGGGGTGGAAGGGGCAAGGCCCGTTCATAACCTTCTGGTACTCGTTGTTCCTTGGGGGTCGCGATCGGGTCTGCTCCATGTTGGCCACCTCGTTGTCCGACCTCCACTTGCGGCTGTCGGATTTGTTCTGTGATGGCTCATTGTCGGCTTTGGCCTTGTGGTCCTTCTATCGGGGCTCTTTCCTCTTGTCGAGGGCCTCGACGACCGTCTCAGCCGAGTCGGTGTATTTATTCGCCATATCAAAGAGAGCCCGGACAGAGGCTGGTGGCTTCCGAGTGAACTTCGCGATGAACGGAGCATCTTTAACTCCCTTGCGGAAGGCGGCTATGATGACCTTGTCCTTGATCATGGGGATCGAATTGCATCGGAGAACCTTTTGATGAGCTCACGGAGAGACTCATTCTTCCTCTAGTGCAGCTGATAGAGATCATGCTTAGAAGATGGCCACTCGTAAGTCCCTTGGAAGTTGTCTATAAAACGTTCCTAGAGTTCCCCCCAGGAGCCGATTGATCGCCTTGGGAGCCTTGTTAGCCATGTCCTCACTGAGTCGGCCAGGGCGACTGGGAGGTAGTTAGCCATGGCTTTGTGGTCACCTCCGATGGCTCGGATCGCCAAAGTATATACGGTGAGCTAGGACTCGGGGTTAGTCTTGCCGTCGTATTTTTCGATTCCCGTAGGCTTGAAGCCCGATGGCCAGTCGACGTCTTGTAGCTCCTGGGTGAAGGCTGGTATGCCTTCATCTTCGTGAGGGCTCCAGCTCCAATTACAACAGTTAAACCGCTCGTGGTGGAGACCGAAACGCTCATGCTCGTCCTCCAGTCGGCGGCGCTCGTCGTCTTCGCGTTGGCGGCGCCGAGCGTTGATGTCTTGGCGGAGATCATGTTGTACACGGACTCGAAGGTCTTGGTTGAACCGGCGATCGTTCTGGGGACGCCGCCGATTGTTGTTGTTTGTGTTGTCGAGAGAAGTTTGCCGTGACTCCGCGTGCGGCTGTCTTGAGCCAGCCGCCCGACATTGTGCCGATGCCAACGAGACTGCCACTGGAGAACCTGACCAGTTGGTTAGTACAAGTGTGTCACCCGACTGTTGGTGCTGCTGACATATGGCAGCTGTAATCATGGCCTTGATCTTGGCGATAGTCAGGGTGGCCTAATAATCAGGCCCGAGCTGGAGTCTGTCCAGCAGGGTTGCAGTGGCCACGAAGTTCTGCTAAGGCGTGACGAAGACGTCGTGGTGGCCGACTCGAGTCTGGAGGATTTGTTGTTGAGCGGTTCGCCCAGCCCTACGTAGCTCGTCGTTGCGAGCCTCGCGTGTGGGTGCCATGGGCCCGGGTACCTCATGACAAGCATATGGGCCACTCGGATAGAGGATGGGCCTAGCCTTGTAATTAGAGATATAGCTAGATTCGGCAGACTTCACCTTGTATAGGAAGGAATATACAGTCCTAGTCAGGTGCGTTATATCTCTAAGGGGAGATCTCCTAGTCGTAATCCGATGGGGACTCCTACCTTGTAACCCTGTCCCCCAGTATATAAGGGGAGGCAGGGCGCCCCATGAGGGCAGGTTGAGTTGGTTCACCAGAATCACCACCACAAATCCTCAAAGGAATAACACCACAACTGGACATAGGGTATTACCTCACATTGAGGGCCTGAACCAGTATAAAAATCTCCTTGTGTTCCTTTGCAATCCACCGAGTTTCCATCCGCCGAGTAGCCCCATATATTTATTGCCGGTGTAAAACATCAACAGTTGGCGCGCCAGGTAGGGGCTTCGGCGCGATCTACATCTACAAGCTCGATGGATCCAGCAACCGGAGTCGACGGCGGCAAACTCTCCCCCGGAGATACAATTGCATCCAGAAGCCTCGACTTCGTCGCCGACCAGATCGGCAATCTCACCTTGGCCGACTCGGACTCGATCCGATCTGCCGGGGAACCAGCCGACTCCGCGCCAGTCGGTCTACACGATGCTGCGGCGATCTTTCACGACATGCTGCGGCGATCTCCTATACGCCCAAGTCCAGGGACAACTCTTTCTTTCGGTGTTCGACTCGGACTCGGTTTTGAGCCGGCCGAGATCGGGCCAAAAAAGGAAGAGATCGTCAATTTCCCATTCGGACTCGGCGACGCCGCGGATATCTACAATCTACATCCAACGCGGCAAACCCGATCCTCTGGAGTTCGACTCGGATATGGCCCAGAGCCGCTCGAGATCGGATCTAGGGAGGTTGGAGTTATAATCAACCCCATCGACTATTCCGACTACGACTCTCAGTCGGACTACGACTCCTAGTCGGATTCCGACTCCAGGTCGGACACCAGCTCGGCAAGCTTCTCCCCGCCACGAGAAATCTTCATGGCATCCAAAGGCTCTACTCCTACTTAGGAATCACGCCGACTACACGAACAACAAGAGGAGGAGGCCTGCTGACTGCGAGAACAACAGGAGGAAGAAGCAAGACGCCTGCACGCCCGCAACGACGGCCTACGCAGGGCCGGGCGAACCGCTCAGCAACAAACCCTCCAAACAAAAGTCGGCGACCACGACGTCTTTGTCACGCCACAACAGAACATCGTGGCCGCCGCAACCCTACTGGACACGATCCAGCTTGGGCCTGATCACCAGGCCACCCCGACCATCGCAGGGATAAAAGCCATGCTTACCGCTGCTGCATGTCAGCAGCACCAACAGTCGGGCGATACCCTCATACCGACCAATCGGTCGGCATCCCCAATGGCAGTCTCGTCTACCTCAAAGCGACGCCGAGCGGCCGGCTCTAGTCGGCTGCACACGGAGTCACGCCAAACGTCACTCGGCAACCCAAACAACAACCGGCAACGTCGAAGTGACCGTCGGGACAACCGGGATCTCCGAGGCCAACTATGGCGTGATCTTCGGTAGGACACCAATGCTCGGCGCCGCGAACGAGAAGAAGACGAGCAACGCCAACTGGAAGACGAGAACGAGCATTTCGGCCTCCACCACGAGCGGTTTCGCCGCCGTAGTCGGGGTCGGAGTCCTCATGAAGACGAAGCCATATCGGCCTTCACCCAGGAGCTACAACAGGTCGACTGGCCGTCGAGTTTCAAGCCTACAGGCATCGACAAATACGATGGCAAGACCAATCCCGAGTCCTGGCTCACGGTCTACACTCTGGCGATCCGAGCAGCTAGGGGAAATCACAAAGTCATGGCTAACTACCTCCCAGTCGCTCTAGCCGACTTAGCGAGGACATGGCTAACAGGACTTCCCAAGCAATCAATCGGCTCCTGGGGAGAACTCCAGGAACGCTTCATCGCCAACTTCCAGGGAACATACGAGAGGCCATCTTCTGAGCACGACTTATATCAGTTGCATCAAAGGAAGAACGAGTCTCTTCCTGACTTCATCAAGAGGCTCTCTGAGAAGAAAAATTCGATCCCAAACATCAAGGATGAGGTCGTCATCACCGCCTTTCGAAAAGGAGTCAAAGACACCTCGTTCATCGACAAATTCACACGGAAGCCTCCCAACTCTGTCAAGGCGCTATTCGACATGGCGAACAAATACGTCGACTCAGCCCACGCCGTTCCTGAGGCTCTTGAAGATAAAAAGGCATCCTGACAGAAGAAGCGGGAGGGCACCAACGACGCGGTCCCGACTAAAGCCGGGAATCGCAAACGCAAGTCAGACGGCTTCATTGTGGTAGTCGGCCACAATCGTCTTCGACTTTCAACAATTGAAGATTATCAGAACAACAAGTGACATGCTCGGGGGCTCATAAGCTCAAACGCAAGGATGGCATCCCCACTCCGAAATACTGAACAGCTAAGTCGCTTCCTGATAAATATTTCTTCACTCGGCCTTGCCAATGCCGCTTACACCTAATAGGTGCACAAGCTGCACTCTTCTCTGTTTTTGCTCTTAAATGATTGCAAAAGTACTCAAGTAGCACAAATCCTGATCCGTGAAACTTTGCTCCATGAAAGACGAACTCAAGTCACCCAAAACGCGTGTCTGGGAAAGAGCCATGAGCCAACTCCCGACGCTAGGGGGCTATGACTAGTCGGGCAGAGTGTTTAAACGTAAGGGGTCAACTACTTGGGGAAATTAATATCAAAAAGAGGAAAAACTTGTATTTACATATATTGTAAAATACATTTTATTCGAGTGATTATTTCCATCATCAGATGCTACTCATCCGATATCTTTATATTGCAGGCCCAGCTCCGGATACGCGTGACAGGAACTCAGGGCTGCGAGCCTATCTCCTACGCTCGAGGGCTGGACAAGTCTGCCAAAATACACTCGGGATGCTCCATGAGGGCTACTTACAGAGTACTTGCACCAGTCGGGACGTCATCTTCCCTGGCTACGCTCCATGTGAGCTGACAACCGACTTCCGGCACTAGTCGGGGGTCGTATATCACTCGGCTGGGTGAGGTACGCCCCATGAGGGTCGCTAGCCGAATCCTATGCTAATGCAAGGTTCGGGTACCTCGCTTGGCTATAACTCTGTTGGGTAGGGAATGCCCCATGAGGGTCGCTAGCCAAATCCTATGCTAATGCAAGGTTCGGGTACCCTGCTCGGCTCTTCTGAAGTCAGAGAAGACTTACATCGTCAAAGCGCATCCGGAGTTCTCATGCACTGCGTCACACCTGAGGAGGGCAAGCAGATCCTGCAACATACCTGCTCGGGCACCTATGGCAACCAGGCTGCATCCAGAACATAAGTCGGAAAGGCTTGCGAATAAGGATTTCTCTGGCTGATTGCGGTTATCGACACCAAAAAACTCATCCTGACAGGCGATGGATGATACTTCTATAGAGCTATGCCGGATAGGACGGCTCAGGCCGGCTTATTTGGTAGCAGCCACCAAGATATGAGTTCCTACAGTAGCATGCTCCATGTGGGCCACCCGCAGGCTGAGTTGAAATTATAGCGCTGGTGCTACCAACAGGAGCCGATGAGGTAAACAGATATGCTTCATGAGAGCCTTATTGCTAAACATATATGTTTGGGTATCTGTTTTATCCACCAGGTCTCGAGGATATATCCTTACAAGGATCACAAGCTGGTCTTCATTAAAATTGGGGATGCAGGTATCTTTCTTGGGTACACCTGACCACGCCGTGGATTTATTTTCATAAAGTGGTACTCGGCCTACATGCGTGGCCATCAGTTGCCATGAGCATCATTATTCCCACTGACATGATGTGGAAGAGTCTAACTTTCGAGTAGTGCACTACTCGGGAGAGACTATAAATTTCTCATTCCCGCTGACATGATGCGGAGGAGTCTAACTTTCGAGTACTCTGCTACTCGGGAAAGACTATAAATATTCTTCCAGCTGACGAGCTGAAGAGTCTAACTTCCGAACGGGACGCCACTCGGGAAAGACTATAAACACCTTTTCCAACTGACATGAAGCTGACGAGTCTAATTTTTGAGTAGTATACTACTTGGGAAAGACTATAAATAATCATCCCGGCTGACATGATGCCGACGAGTCTAATTTTCGAGTAGTATACTACTTGGAAAAGACTATAAACACCCCCTTTCCAGCTGACATGACGCTGAAGAGTCCCATATACGAGTAGCATCCTACTCGGCAAGACTATAAACACACATTCCGACTGACATGAAGTCGAAGAGTCCTATATACGAGTAGTTCCTTACTCGGCAAGACTATAAATCATATTCCGGTTGACATGATACCGAAGAGTCTCATATACCAGTAGTAATCTACTCGGGAAAGACTTCAAGGTTAAAGATCTTTGACTTTATGTTTAATTGTCTTCACAATTAAGCACAAAGTCGGGGGCTACACCTAATAGGTGCGCCTATTCGGCGCACACTATTCCAACATCTACATGGAGCCCTTCATAGCCTCGCTGCCAGCTGACATGAAGCAGGACTCGGGAGAAGCGGCACTCAGACAAAGAGTACTCGGGAGCAATGCACTCGGGAAGACTTCACCGTGGAGGATGAGCACTCGGCATCAGCTGTGACTCAACTATGAAGGTCTCAGGGGCTACTGTGGGTGCCATGGGCCCGGGTACCTCATGACAAGCATATGGGCCACTCAGATAGAGGATGGGCCTAGCCTTGTAATTAGAGATATAGCTAGATTCGGCAGACTTCGCCTTGTATAGGAAGGAATATACAGTCCTAGTCGGGTGCGTTATATCTCTAAGGGGAGACTCCTAGTCGTAATCCGATGGGGACTCCTACCTTGTAACCCTGTCCTCCAGTATATAAGGGGAGGCAGGGCGCCCCATGAGGGCAGGTTGAGTTGGTTCACCAGAATCACCACCACAAATCCTCAAAGGAATAACACCACAACTGGACGTAGGGTATTACCTCACATTGAGGGCCTGAACCAGTATAAAAATCTCCTTGTGTTCCTTTGCAATCCACCGAGTTTCCATCCGCCGAGTAGCCCCATATATTTATTGCCGGTGTAAAACATCGACATCGTGTTTGGCTTCCTCCTGTTGCCGCAGTTGGCGGGCCTCCTCTTCTTGCTCCTGTTGTACTCGGCGCACCTCCTAATGAGGACATCAACACCATCGATACATCCTCACCTACATCTACACCTACACAAGGTCCTATGACTCGCGCCCGTGCACGTCAATTAAATCATCAAGTAAGTTCACTCTTAAGTTCATGTTCAGTTTCTTTAGACCATGGAAACCCGTGTACTCTTGTGTTGCTTAGAAACCAAGGAGAACAAGGAGAATACCATCCAGGAGAGGGAGTCGCGCCGATTGGATTCGGACTGCAGGACAGCACCAACTTCTAACGGCCGCCACGACTTCATACGGACTCCGTTTGGGACGTTCAAGTACTTCATGGAAAGCTTATAAAGTCTACTTCCCAATGGATCTGGCCTCACGTCCATATCTTATCAGAATCGTCCAAAAACGTCAAAATACTACCAAGACCTTTTCTGTCTACGGTGCTGCGCCACCTTATTTTGGCCCGTGGGCTGTGTATCAAGTTGAGCCCATTAGGGGCGCATTCTAGGGTTGGAGAACGACTCCAACACCCTCGAGGTCATCCT
Source organism: Oryza meyeriana var. granulata (assembly GCA_003991445.1). Taxonomy (NCBI): domain Eukaryota; kingdom Viridiplantae; phylum Streptophyta; class Magnoliopsida; order Poales; family Poaceae; genus Oryza; species Oryza meyeriana. The sequence goes on along the minus strand of RYFJ01001329.1, from coordinate 382,355 downwards.
TCCATCTATTTATATGTCTCTAGAGCCACCATGAATAGTTGGGTTTTGATAGATTGAAGTTTTAGCCACTGCTACTTCGCTTGAAGCGCGCGTGTCGACTAGATCGCCTGTCTTCTTGTTATTGGAACCCCACCTCTTGTATTTTCAGATTGAAACTTCATATTTGATTTAGCAATTCAGTGCTTGTTCAACTCGCTCTTGCTTGTTCTACGATTGCTTGCAGGACGAGAGCCCTCGTGGCCGGTTGATCGCGCTCCACAAGATCGCGTTCACCTTCTGGAATCGGTGTATCGGTCGCTAAGGCGCAACATCGTGGATAGTTATAGTCGGGCCGTGAACGTCGGTTTCTTCCACCAATCGTGATTACCTTCTCCATCGAAAGATTAGGACCTAACCTCGCATCACCTCCGGTGGTGGGGTGAAGCCATGAAAATCTCGTGGGGGAGAAGGAAGCTTGCCAGACTGGTGTCTGAACTGGTGTTCAAACCGTTGTCCGACTTGGAGTCGGAATCTGAGTAATTGATCGGAGTAAGGATGACTCCGACCTCCCTAGATCCAATCTGAAGTGGCTTTGAGCCATGTCCAAACTGAACCGTAGGGGATCAGGTCTGCCGCGTGGGATGTAGATCTACGGTGCTGTCGAATCTGCACAGGAGATTAACGATCTCTCCCCTTCATAGCCCGACCCGGGCTGACTCAAGGCCTAGCGCAAGTCAGACGCTAAAGAAGAGAGTTGTCCCAAGACCCAGGTAGGTGGTAGATCGCCGCATCAAATTGATGAGGGTGGCTACAGCATCTTGTGGGCCGACTGGCGTGGAGTCGGCTGGTTCCTCGGCCGGTTGGATCAGGTTTGCGTCAGCCAAGGTGAGATTGCCGATCTAGTCGGCAACGAAGTCGAGGCTTCCGAATGAGATTGTATCTCCAGGGGAGAATTTGTCGCCGTCAACTCCTATTGTTGGATCCATCGAGCTTGTAGATGTAGATCTCGTCGAAGCCCCTACCTGGCGCACCAACTATCAATGTTTTACACCGGCAATAAATATATAGGGCTACTCATCGGATCGAAACTCGGTGGATTGCAAAGGAACACGGGGAGGTTTATACTAGTTCAAGCCCTCGATGTGAGGTAATACCCTATGTCCAGTTGTGGTGTATTCCTTTGAGGATGTATGTTCGCTTCTATGAGCTTATGCCCTCAGGGGGCGCCCTGCCTCCCCTTATATACTAGGGGATAGGGGTACAAAGTAGGAGTCCCAGCCAAATTACAGCCAAGGGATCTCCTCTTAGAGATATAACCTACCCGACTAGGACTGTATATTTCTTATCGTACAAGGCAAAGTCTACCGGGTTCTATCATATCTCTAATTACAAGACTAGGCTCATTCTCTATCCGAGTGGCCCATATGGTTGTCATGAGGTACCCGGGGCCCATGGCCTCCACACTAACTACCTCTCGGTCGCCTTAGCAGACTCAGCGAGGACATGGCTAACAGGATGATGCGGATTACCCTGCCAACACCATTGCTACACCAAGTAACCAATCGCCATCACCATGTAAACCATCAAATGAAGAGGTTATACCAACCCAGGAGTCAGCTAAGGAGGAGAAAGGACCTATTACACCATTCCAAGGACCGATTACGCGCAGCCGAGCAAAGAAACTACATCAAGAGGTGAACTCGCTCCTAGCTGAAACTTATTTCGATATTGACGAGAATTATATACTACCAAAATCTCGTACTTTGCTCTTGCTTAGGTTCACACATAAAGAGGAAATGTTGGACGAGAATGATGAGCTCAATGATCAAGTTGAAGATGGATTACGCGAAGACGATGACCGACTACGTCATGTTGATTTTGGAGTCCACTATGTGCTGACATCTATTTCAACTTCCAAGTGATGTGTGACTCAACCTATCACATTCCAATAGACATAATACACATAGTTGGAAAGATAATCAAGTCTACTTTCACTTCCAACAAACGGCTCATCGTTTCGACTTCCCAATAAAGAGTAATGACCAAATTACAAAAGGCTGCGTAGAAGCCAAACAGACATGCGAGTTTCCACAGGAATTCATTTCGGGGTGACCTTTCAGCTACCTTATCTCTAAAATCTCCATGGCCATTTCATGCCCAACTAGGAGGGTTGTTCCTAGTATAAAACCCCCTGTGTTCTATCACTTTTGGACAGATTTGGATGAATCAAAAATAAACCCCTTTTGTTCAGTTGTGGCTAACAAATTCAGAGAGAGATCTCTACCCCTTTGCTCTTGTGATTTCCTAGAAGGAATTACAGAAGCGGCCGCTTCATCGGCTCCCAATCGGTGCTCCTACTCCCTTCGAGGTTTCCTTGAGTGATTGTAGGCTGTGTTGGTTGGTTCTTTGAGAGTGTGGTTGGGCGAACCCTCGATTCAGGTTGCCGGTTAAAGACGGTGGTTGGCCTCGAGTTTTATTTGCCAGGTTGCACTATATTTTTGGCTGCTTGCAGCTAGTTATCTTGGTCTCTTTGAGGCTAGTTATCAGTTGAGATCCTACGTCGTGAAGATCGGGAACACGTGCTCTATCAAGGCCGTATCACAGGACTTCCCAAGTGGTCAATCGGCTCTTGGGAGAACTCCGGGAATGCTTCATTGCAAATTTCCAAGGGACTTATGGAAGGCCGTCTTCCGAGTACGACCTATATCAATGCCATCAAAGGAAGAACGAGTCTTTTCGTGATTTTATCAAAAGGTTTTTAGAGAAGAGGAACTCGATCCCAAAGATCAAGGACGAGGTCGTCATCGCCGCCTTTCGCAAGGGAGTCAAGGACACCCCGTTCATCGCCAAGTTCACTTGGAAGCCTCCCTCTTCTATCAAAACTCTGTTTGACATGGCAAACAAATACGCCGACTCAGCCAACGCAGTAGCTGAGACACTAGATGACAAAAAGGAGCATTGGCAGAAGGACAAAAAAGACAACGACGAGGCAGCACAGAACAAGTCTGACAACCGCAAGCGCAAGTCGAACAACGTGGTGGCTGCTGTGGAGCGCACTTGGCCGTGACCCCCAAGGACGACTACCAGATAGTAATGAACGGGCCATGCCCTTTCAACCCTAAGGGGAAACACGCGGCTAAGGATTGCTTCATGCTCAAGAAGTTTGCTTCTGAGCAGACCTCAACATCTGGCAACAACAAAGACAAAGACAAGCTAGACTCAGGCGCAGCTAATGACTACCAAGGTCCCCAAGCTGAGCTCAATCACATATTCGAAGGGCCGTCTACCTACGAGTCCAAGAAAAAACAGAAGCTAACAGCCCGAGAAGTCAACTCGGTCTCAATAGACACCCCCAATATCTGCGATGGTCAGAGACGGCAATCACATTTGATCGCGCAAATCACCCTAACCGAGTCACACACCTAGGGTGTTACCCACTCATCTTGGATCCGGTCATCAGAAGTATCAAGCTGAAGAAGGTCCTCATCGATGGAGGAAGCGCTCTCAACATATTGTTTGCCAAGACATTCGATGAGATGAGGATTCCTCGATTCGAGCTGCGGCCGAGTACAGCACCCTTCCACGGGGTAATCCCCGGCCTCTCTTCTACTCCACTTGGATAGATTACTCTGCCAGTAACTTTTGGCACGCGGGATAATTTCCGCACCGAGAATATCTGCTTTGAGGTTGCCAACTTCGAGACCACGTATCATGCCATACTCAGATGGCCAGCACTAGCCAAGTTCATGGCAGTGCCTCATTACACATAAATGTTGCTCAAGATGCCAGGACCAGCAGGAGTACTCTCCCTACGCAGCAATGTCAAGCAAGCCTTCACCTGCGACAAGGAGAGCTGCAAGCTGGCCCAATCTCAAGAAGCAGTAGTCGGGTGGAATAACATCCGACTATCCACGACAACTACAAAAAAGGACGACCAAGTTCCGGTGAAAAAAGCAGCCAAGTCGGGAGTTTCAGTGGATTTAGAAACAAGGAAGATCCCCATGGACCTTTCTGACCCCTCCAAAACTTCACTCGTTGGGACCGGAGTCGACCCAAAATAGGAAGACACGCTCGTCACCTTCCTCTAGGCGAACATGGATATTTTGGCTTGGAAACCTTCCGACATGCCTGATGTACCAAGGGAGGTGATCAAGCATTCCCTCAACGTCAAGCTAGATGCCAAACTAGTCAAACAACGGCTACGGCGCTTCGCACAAGACCGCAAAGATGCTATTCAGGAGGAGATTACCAAACTCCTTGCAGCCAGATTCATCAAAGAGGTCTATCACCCGGACTGGCTAGCAAACCCAGTTCTGGTCCGGAAGAAGAACGGTAAATGGCACATGTGCGTCGACTACACCGACTTGAACAAAGCATGCCCCAAGGATCCATTTGGTCTACCGAGAATAGATCAGGTGGTTGATTCAACCGCGGGGTGTGAGTTACTCAGTTTTCTCTACTGTTACTCAGGATATCATCAAATCAGTCTGAAAGAGGACGACTGCCTAAAGACTTCTTTCATCACACCGTTTGGAGCATACTGCTATGTCACTATGCCGTTGGGGTTGAAAAACACTGGGGCAACGTATCAACGTTCTATCCAGCGGTATCTTCACACTCAACTCAGGTGCAATGTGGAGGCATATGTCGATGACATGGTAATCATGACCAAAGTCAAGGAGGACCTCATTGCTGACTTAGAGGAAACTTTCCAAAGCCTTCGGAGATTCAAGATGAAGTTGAACCCGGAAAAGTGCGTCTTCGGAGTACCTTCGGGAAAATTACTCGGCTTCATCATATCACATCGAGGCATTGAGGCCAATCTAGAGAAAATCAACGCTATCATGAACACGGCACCCCCGACTAGCCAGAAGGACATTCAAAAGCTGATAGGATGCATGGCGGTACTTAGCTGATTCATCTCCCGACTTGGTGAATGAGGCATGCCCTTTTTCAAGCTACTGAAGAAAGTGAACAATTTTCAATGGACACACGAAGCCTAGCAAGCCTTCGAGGACTTCAAGCACGGTGTTGGCATCACCTATGCCCCAGGAGCCATTAATGATGTATCTGGCAGCAACTACTCAAGTAGTTAGCACGATGTTGGTAGTCGAGTGGGCAAAGCCAGGGCACATACAAAAAATACAGAGGCCAGTCTACTTCGTCAGCGAAGTCTTAGCCAACTCCAAGATGAGATATTCTCAAGTCCAGAAGCTATTGTATGGTCTACTCATTACTGTCCGAAAGTTGGTGCACTATTTTCAGTCGCATTAGGTAACCGTTGTCACGTCATATCCACTCGGGGATGTCCTGCATAACCGTGAGGCTACTGGCAGAATCGCTAAATGGGTGCTCGAGCTGATGGTGTTTGACATTGTTTTTCAACCTCGGACAGCAATCAAGTCACAAGCCCTGGCTAACTTCATGGCCGAGTGGACGGAAGTTCAAGTGGCTACAAATACAGACATGCTAGAGTACTGGACGATGTACTTTGACTGATGAGGACATCACTAGCTCGGATATGACCATAGCTACCTTATGTATTCATCAACTAAAGGTGCATGCTTTCTACTTAAGATTTACGTGTTATATATTTGAATAGTCGTTACTGCACTATGAGTTTTGTGTGTTCTCGTTTGCAGAGATACTTGCTTGGGTGAAGGGAAAGAGACCAAGCACAAGGAATGCATGGATGATCAAAGAAGTTGATTGGGGACCAAACCAAGACCTTACCCAAGTCTACTCCTACATCACCAGGTCACTTTTGGTCCATAGAAGGCAAGAGATGAAGTTCTGCATGTTTTGGATTCGGATTTGGGTCTCCTAACAGCATCAACTTCAAATGGACCTAGCTGCTGATCCAGAAGGACTTTTGGGCCCCATAAGTACTTGTTGGAAAGCTTATGGAGTCTACTTTCAGATGGTTTTGGTCCCACATCAAAATTCCTCCTAAGCTGTCTGAAATCATCGAAACAAGACATGTACCTTTTCCAGTCCGAGTTTGTTTTGGGCCTTAGGCCTTGTAATTGTGTCGTGGGCTAAGCCCAAGGGGTGTGCGCCCTAGGGTTAACCCTAGGACGTCCCAACTCATATATATTCAGTAGCCATCATTGTTTAGAGGTGGGTTTTGCTTAGATTAATCTGTGTGTGAATAGTTTCGCCGTTTATCGGCTTGTGTGACCCCAACTACAAGAGTATAATCATTCATCTGCAAGTGAGTTGCAATCTTTCTTGTTCTTGCTTGTGTTCGTCGATTCGCATGCAGGGATTAGCCTTCGTGGTGAGGTCAACCAGGCAGCGCACGGTTGATAACGAGAGGAGACGTGGTGCAGCGATTGCAGGGTTCAGGTCGTGGTGATCAGAAGCCGGATCGTGAGTGTCGATTCTCCACCGAATCGAGAGTTATCCTTACCTAACGGAAGATCGGGCACCCCGTTGCCATCAAGTGGTATTAGAGCGAAGGTTGCCCGTTAGGTATATCTTTTTCGTCCTGTTTCAATTTTTGTTTCCAATACCTAGAGTCCAGAAAAGCCACAAAAAAAACAAAATTGGTAGTCATAGGTTTTTTCCCTGTCCTACAACCACGTTTAGCCTTTTTGCATAATTCTGTTTCAGTGTCCGTAGTGTTGAGTTTGTGTCCTAGGTCGAGTTCGGTTGCTAGCTTAGATTGTGTTTGAGTCCAGTTCGTGATCCATCCACCGCACCCCGCAAACCATCTTTGTTGTCGCTCCTACTAATCATCTTGTGCTAGTGTTGGTCATTGTGTGTTCTGTTTAGTGTCATATATCACGTCCCTGATCACCCTACATCTCCATCCACCTCCCCAGCAGCCACCGCCACCATATCATCCCTAGTTTCACTACCTGATTCCAAATCAGCCTCCACCAAAACACTGACACGGAGGACCTTCCTTGAAACAACCATAACTTTTGCATACGAACTCGGAATCAGGCAAATAAATAATCAGGCAAAAACTTTGTCAGGTTTGTCTGAAATTTTTTTGCGAAATTCAGCCCGGAAAATTGGGTTTCCGCACTGCAATGTTCTAGCATGCTTTTTAAAGCACGCCCGTGTATTTCTACAGGCCACAGCTTATATTAGACTAAGCTGCTACCTTCCTGAGGTTGCTGTTCTTGTGCTCCTAGTTGAGAAAAAAAATATCAGAAAAATAAAAAGAAAAATAAAAAAAAGGTGTGAAAGAAGAAAAAAAAGAAAAGGAGAGGAGCACATAGGACACACCAGGGAGCTAGCTATGTGCTGTTTTGTGTTGTGATTTTTGCCTTGTCCTTATTTCCTTGGTGTTGTCCTTCATACTTGTTTGTCTCCCTTGTTTTATCATATCTGGTTTAGAACGCGTTTAGGCCAGCAACTAGGACAAGTGCTTTGGACATTTATTCAGCATTACTATCTGTTATTGAATTGTGTGCTACTAACATATTTTGGCCTCCCAAGCTCCACATATATACTTCTGGTTAGTATGGTCTCGACCCTTGCAATCGCTAGATCACGCCCTCAAGGTATCACGAACCAGCCACCGGTTGTACCATCCTTTGCTCGCTAGTCTCAGAACCTTGTAAGAGCTCGGTAAGGTGCTTCTATTTGCGAGTGTCCACTATCCTTGCATAGTAGTAGTTGATAGGGATAATTCCTTTTTGTTTTCTCTGTCTTGTTGCTAACAATGCTAGGGAGCGACGAAATGGCGGAGTGCGTTCTTTGTGGCGAGATGCAAGGCTACATAGACCAGATGATGAAGGGGCTGAATGAAACCATTCTGGAGGGGGTCAACGCTACTCTTGCCAAGCAGAACATAAACCACACGCTTGAGAGTCTGGACAGACGAGTAGCCATGCTGGTTGGGAGGATTGATGAATTGGAGACCCATCGGCCACCCTCCGGAGATGATGCCACGATGTATGATGACGATGGAGAGGATGACCAGCGAGCGACACAAGAGGCACTACTACGACAATGCCTTCGCTGCAATCGTCAAGGTATGGGAGGAAACCACCAAGGGCGAGGTAACGATGATCCTTTTGCTAAAGTTAAATTTACCTTGTCTTTATTTTCTAGAAAATATGACCCTGAAGCTTATTTGGATTGGGAGATGACCGTAGAGCAGAAATTTAATTCCCATTTAGTTCCTGAAAATCATAGGGTTAGGCAAGCAACTAGTGAGTTCAAGGACTTTGCTATTATTTGGTGGAATGAACTAGTTAAAGCTGGCCTAGAACCTAACACATGGGAAAGGTTGAAGCGAGCTATGCGAAGTAGATTTATTCCTCCATCTTTCAAACGAGATTTGCGAAATAAGTTGCAACGCTTAGACCAAGGAGAAAAATTTGTAGAAGATTACTTTCAAGAGCTACAAATAGGAATGTTGCGTTGTGAGGTAGAGGAGGATAAGATGGCTCGATTTTATGGGGGGTTGAGACGTGAAATTCAGGACATTATTCAATATAAAGAATACAATTCTCTTAATCAATTGTTCCATCTAGCTATATTAGCTGAACAGGAATTGCAGGGAAGGCAGCCATTGAGAAGGAACAATTGGGGAAGCACGTCTACATCGAGACCTTCCATTGGGCAAGGCAAAAGTGTCCCTATTCAGAGTTCTACGCCTTCCACCAATAGGGCACCAGCAGCACCATCTTCACGAGCTACAGAGGTGAGCAAATCTGTTCGCGTATAGGCACCCACAAAAAGCACATCATCGGTTGCTTCTACGGGACGAACGAGGGATATCCAATGCTTCAAGTGCAAAGGGATGGGCCATGTGCAACGTGATTGCCCAAATCAGAGAGTTCTCATTGCTACAGATGACGGTGAGTACACTAGCGCTAGTGATGTTGATGATGAATTAGCACATGGCACTAACAATGCAGGTGATGAAGACGAGAGCGATGAGGATGTGGAGCACATAGGTGCGGAAGATACAAGCAAGTACTTGAGCATTGTAGCACAACGGGTTCTAAGTGCTCAAATGGAGAAGGCGGAGCAAAATCAGCGCCACAATTTGTTCCAATCAAGGTTCGTGGTTCATAATAGAGCATGTCGTGTTGTCATTGATAGCGGAAGTTGTAGCAACCTTGCTAGTTCAGATTTGGTTGACAAGCTAGGTTTGCCTACACAACCACATCCACGGCCTTACTATATCCAATGGTTCAACTCTTGTGGTAAGTTGAAGGTAAGTAAAGTTGTGAGAGTGCAATTTTCTGTTGGGAATTACCATGATAGTGCAAATTTTGATGTCGTACCTATGCAAGCATGTTCTTTGCTTTTGGGTAGACCTTGGGAATATGAAAGAGATGTCGTGCACCGTAGTAGAACCAACACGTACACTTTCACACATAATGGCAAGAAATTTAAGTTGCTACCTATGTCCCCTGCTGAAATTTTGAAAGATGATCTTGAGAGGGAAAAGATTAAAAACCATGAAGTTTTGAGAAATAAATGTAATAATACTAATGTTTTGATGCCTTCACCTAAACCTGAGTTATTGCAAAACGAACATATTGCATTGGGCACTGATATTTTGCAGGTATCTAAGAAGAGCCAAGGTAATGAGGAAAAGAAGAGAGACATAGAGAAAGAAGATCCACCTGTTATTCCATGCATGTTTCAAGATATTTTAATTAAGAGTGCACCTACAATTTTTGAAAATGAGAACAAAGGTAATAGAAATGGTGCTACATTCACTCAAGGTATGGATAATTCTGATGTACTACATATGTCCACTAATCATGTTAGTTTAGAGCAATCACCAGTGGAATCGTGTGTTAAATTACCTTTGTCACATGATGATTTGGTTCTTATTTCTTGTGATCAAGAAGAGTTGTGCAATGCTTTACTTATATCCATGCCACAACTAGTGAATGAACATGTTAGTAATGTTGTTGAACCACCATGTGCTGTTTTAGACATATTGTTCACATTGCTAGCGAGAATGAAGAGCTTAGATTGCTATATTCTTTAAATACTTGGGGTTATATTCAATTTGATGATCTTTGTCCACTCAATTGTTTAGAGAAGAAATTATTTGCTAGATTTGATTTGCCATGTCCTTCTTATGTGATTTTTCATGTTATTGGCAATTATGATAATAAAGGAGAATATAATGTGCATAGAGTATACATTTGTTCGAATTTTAATATACCTCCTTTTCATAATGGCATGTCTTGTCTAGAGGACCGCATGAGTATAAATAATTCTCTATCTAGTTCCTCTAATTGTTTAAATGAGTCGCATGTTGGTTTGCAAGAAGGGGAGTGTTGTGAGCTGCAGGACACTACAAAGTGTTCTCTGCGTTTAAAAATTTCAGAATCCAACCATATGCACAACACTACCTCACTCTATTTTGTGAAAGATAAAGACATGTTCATCAGGCTTAATGACAAGGTGAAACCGCGGATGGTTTCCAGTCAAGAAGGGGAGGATGATGAGGACATCACTAGCTCGGATATGACCATAGCTACCTTATGTATTCATCAACTAAAGGTGCATGCTTTCTACTTAAGATTTACGTGTTATATATTTGAACAGCCGTTATTGCACCATGAGTTTTGTGTGTTCTCGTTTGCAGAGATACTTGCTTGGGTGAAGGAAAAGAGACCAAGCGCAAGGAACACATGGATGATCAAAGAAGTTGACTAGGGACCAAACCAAGACCTTACCCAAGTCTACTCCTACATCACCACGTCACTTTTGGTCCATAGAAGGCAAGAGATGAAGTTTTACATGTTTTGGATTCGGATTCGGGCCTTCTAACAGCATCAACTTCAAACAGACCTAGCCGCTGATCCAGAAGGACTTTCGGGGCCCATAAGTACTTGTTGGAATGATTATGGAATCTACTTTCTGATGGTTTTGATGCCATATCAAAATTCCTCCTGAGCTGTCCGAAATCGTCAAAACAAGACACGTACCTTTTTCAGTCCAAGTCTATTTTGGGCCTTAGGCCTTGTAATTTTGTCGTGGGCTAAGCCCAAGGGTTGTGCGCCCTAGGGTTAACCCTAGGACGTCCCAACTCATATATATTCAGTAGCCGTCATTGTTTAGAGGTGGGTTTTGCTTAGATTAATCTGTCTGTGAACAGTTTCGCCGTTTATCGGCTTGTGAGACCCCAACTACAAGAGTTAATCATTCATCTGCAAGTGAGTTGCAATCTTTCTTGTTCTTGCTTGTGTTCTTCGATTCGCATGCAGGGATTAGCCTTCGTGGCGAGGTCAATCAGGCAACGTACGGTTGATAACGAGAGGAGACGTGGTGTAGCAATTGCAGGGTTCGGGTCGTGGTGATCAGAAGCCGGATCGTGAGTGTCGATTCTCCACCAAATCGAGAATTATCCTTACCTAACGGAAGATCGGGCACCCCGTTGCCATCATTGACGGTTCCCTATGGATCAGCAGAGCAGGGGCTAGCGTTGTTTTGACGTCACCTACTGGCGAAAATTTGAAGTACGTCCTCCAAATTCACTTCCTGGCATCCCACAACATCAGCGAGTACAAGGCACTCATCCACGGGCTCCGCATCGCCATATTACTTGGTATTCGCCGGCTGGTAGTACGTGGGGATTCTCAACTCGTGGTTAACCAAGTTATGAAAGACTGAACATGTCTCGACAATGACATGGCGGCATATTGTCAGGAAGTGCGAAAACAAGAAAACAAGTTCGACGGGCTGGAAATAACACATGTGCTATGCTAATACAATGAAGCTGCAGACGAATTGGCCAATATGGGATCCAAACGAGAAGTTGTCTCGACTAGGATTTTTGTCGAGCAATTATTGGAGCCATCAGTCAAAAAGAAACCAGTACTCGAGCAATCAGGGGCTGAACCTACCCTGGCAACAAATGAAGTACTAATTATCTCTCAAGATTGGCAGACTCCAATCATCAGATTCCTTTTAGATGACGAACTCCCAGAAGATCACAGTGAAGCCGAGCGGATTAAACATCGAAGCAAATATTTCCTTGTACTCGGACAAGACCTGTATCGTCGAAGTGCATCCGGAGTCCTCATGCGCCACGTCATACCTGAGGAGGGCAAGCAGATTTTGCAATCAATCCACTCAGGTATCTATGGCAACCATGCTGCATCCAAGACGTTAGTCAGAAAGGCTTACAGGCAGGGTTTTTTCTGGCCGACTACAGCTACAGATGCTAAAGAAATAGTTCGGACATGCGAGGGATGCCAGTTCTTTGCAAGGCAAACACATCTTCCAGCTCAAGAACTTCAAACAATTCCAATCTCTTGGCCCTTTGCAGTTTGGGGGCTTGACATGGTCGGGCCGTCCAAAAAAGCGCCAGAAGGGTTCACACACTTGTTCATCGCAGTGGACAAATTCACAAAGTGGATTGAGGCAAAACCCGTTGCTACCATAACAGCGGCAAGGCCGAAAGACTTCATCATGAGTATCATATACGATTTGGAGTTCCCAACCTCATCATAACAGACAAGGGAACTCAGTTCACTAGCGGCTTTTTCCAAGATTTCTGTGATGACTTGGGCATCAAGATCTGTTATGCTTCTGTGGCACACCCATGAAGCAACGGGCAGGTCAAGCGTGCTAATGGCATGGTCTTACGAGGTATGAAGACTAGGGTATTCGACCGACTACAACCATATGCAGGGTGGTGGGTACAAGAACTCCCATCTATTCTCTGATCTTTAAGAACCACGGTTAGTCAGGCAACAGGGCAATCCCCTTTCTTCCTAGTCTATGGTGTTGAGGCTATGTTACTAACTGAGTTGGAGTTCGGCTCACCACAAGTTCGGGCCCACTCAGAAGATAAATCAAACGAAGACTGACTAGTCAAACTTGATCAGTTGGAGGAAGCAAGGGATATCGCAACTATTCAATCGGCAAGGTATCTTCAAGGCCTATGTCGTTATCACAGTCGGAATGTTTGTGGCCGTGCCTTTTTGGTGGGAGATCTTGTCCTTAGAAAAATACAAACCACCAAAGACAGGCATAAACTATCCCCTTTATGGAAAGGGCTGTTCATTATCGCTGAGGTAACACGTCCGGCCGCCTACTAACTAATGACAGAAGATGGTGTCCTAGTCAGCAACTCATTGAATATTGAACAGCTACGTCCTTTCTATACCTAAGTCTTGTATTTTCTTTTTTCTCTGACTCACTGCATCACTTGTCTCAACCGATCAGTGAGTCTAGGGCTACATGTATTACATGCCTTGCTTCTGATAATAAAATCCGAGTTTGTTCTATCTAAGTCATGAAGTTATACAACGATTATGTTAAGTTTGCCCGAGTACAGTTCTGCGAGGTGAATGCTTTTCCTAAGTTTATCTCGAATCACTTGGCGTGAACTATCTAGTCGGGTAAAGCTAATGACGATTCAGAGCAGACAAAGTACTCAACAGAATTTAGCAAACATTAGCAAGACATTTACAACATTTACATTTGTTCATCTGTGGACACCGACTGCATAATTGTTTCATATCTACATTGCTATGTCCCTAGCTATCGCCTCTGCAGTTGCCCTCACCTGGCTTACTAGCTCCAAGCCTTCTTCGGGGGTCGTCCCCTAGGCAAAACCGTCACCAATGGCCTTGATGTCCACCCTAGGGTAGAGTGACTTGGTCATGGCAAGTGCCTGGGCGACTCCTACTACAATGCGCTCATCCGAGTACTTCTTCAAGATACTCGAAGCTTCGCTGAGGCGTTCTGCTACTTGGGCAATCGAGCTAGAGCTGGACCTAGGGTGGTGCGGCTGCATAATGTCACGGAGAGTCTTCGCGGAGTCAACAATGATCTGTCGTGATTCCTTGATAATCTTGATCTCCTTTGCAAAGGCGTCAAATTGGATCCTCGAGTTGGCCTTGGACGCTGTTCACACATCAACAAGCATATCAATTTGCTAGAACAAGCAGTCGGAGCTAATCTACAGTTGGGTAGGAGGCTTCCACCTTCACCTTGGCAATCTCGACTTCCTTCAATTTCTTCTCGAGGCACTCGTTCTCCTTGGTTTGGCCGCTAAGCTCAGACTCAAGGCCTGCAACATAAGACAGTCAAGACTCGATAATGCAGAGAAGTATGCTCGAGATTCACTTGGGAAGACAACAACAAGGAGACTTACTTCTTATCTTCTTAGCTTGGGCCTAGTTTTTGTCCCTGAGCTTGTCCACAGACCCTCTCAGCCATGTTTCTCTCTCCTGGCTGGTCTGCTCCAAGTCGTCCTTGGCCACCTAGAGCCGGCGAAGCTGGAGTAGCTAAGGGGCGAGCTTGTTTAGGACTTTGCCCATTTTTTCAGAGCGGTCAACAACCTTCTGCTCAAGATATACCAAAGACAGTCAAAATTGATAGACAAGATATAAGATTTAGAAAAATCATCAATCAGTGAATGCAACAGGATTGACTATGTACCTGAATCCCCTTCGACGCAACAATTGCAGCATACATCAGATTGGTTCTCTCTCTTAGGGGTGTTTGCTTGTCGTGTTCAAAGCTCTCCACCACTCCTTCAAGAGAAACCCAATAAAATGTTCTAGGGCCACTTGGCAGAGGAGCTTCAAGCCTAGGGAGGTCACCCTCTTCAGAAGATGATGACAACTCCAGCGATGGGATCCTGGGCCTCGGCTCAACCTCTGCAGGGGAGTTTGGGGTCGGCTCAGCGGCTGGAGCTACAACTTCAACCACGGTATCCTGGCTGGCTGCTGCTAGTGGCTCGGCTGTTGGGACCGCCTTATCCTCAGTAGCTGGGGTGGCCTCTGGCTCAGCTAGGGGCTGGTGGCACAGTCCCCCTGGGGTCTGTGTCACTTCACTTCCTATAGAAATCAACAACAATTAGGATACTATAATGACATTCAAGTCTCTCAGAAGATTGAAGAATCTCTACTACCTTTTGGAAGTCTTGAACTTCCATAGGGGCACTTCGGTGGAGGTCGGTGAGGGCTTGATAGTCTGCACAGTGGTGGAGAGCCACCGACTGTCAGGCTTGACGGCGCGGCGATCGGTGAAGGCGAGCTGGCCCTAGTCGGCGTTGTGCCAGATGTAGCCGACTGGGGGGTCAAGGCACTCGGTGGTGCTGGACTCGGGCTTGGCAGCCTAGGGGCTGAGCTGATGGAGTCCTTGATTTTTAAGTTTCCTTGCACTGCACTCGGTGTGCTCTTCTTCCTTCCCTGGTTAGTCACTGGTCTTTTCCCAGCCCTCTTGGGGCTGGGTTGGGCAGCGAAGGGGCTGGCTAGGCCTTTCCTGGGTCCCACGGCTGACTGGTCCTAGGAATCAGCATCGAATTCCTCACAGTCTTGCAAATATTTGGACAACATCCATCATACATTGCAGAATTGGACAGGCATTCACAAACATACATTACAGATGAATATCAAGCTAAACAGCAAAATCATAACATTACCGTTGTTCGGGGCCTGCCGATATGGTTGCTGCTCTGAGAACACCGTCGCTGTGCACCTTAGTCAAAAAGTTGGTACGGCCTCGATGTCATCCCATCGCATCGGCTCGCTAAACTAGTCCACACTGCGCTATAGCCACCTCCTCTCTCCGTTGTCGCAACGTGCTGAGCTCCACCTATAAATAGGCCTGAGGATCACCTCAGTCAGCTACACCCAAAGTGCAATGCCCCCGCCCTTGGCACCACCTGTAGTGACACCAGAGAGGAAGCACCGCAGGAGATTGATGTGAACCAACTCCCATGGAACCACGATGCTGGTACTAGTCCTAGGAAACATTGCTGGTACCCACGGTCACCGGAGATGTACCACAGCAATGAACTAAATAAATAAATATATATTATACCTTATAGGAGGTCACACCTTTGGAACGACTCCAAGAATGTAACTAGCAAGGAGAGGAACAACAGTGGAACGATAGCGGAGCGAGAACCCAATCCACAAGCAATGGCATGGGATTAGGAAGGAAACCCTAATCTCACTTCAACTTCACTCTTCCTGAAGGAGGGAAAAGATATGGACTGAGTACATACGTACTCAACAAGTCATGGGAAAAGTGAGTTATGCAGGTCACCAAGGAAGGCTGGGGTTTATTTTGCAAACTTTTTATTTTGAAATATTTTCACAACTCTAAGTGTGGGTTGATCTAGGTGTTGTTGGAATGAGGCAAGTGCCTCGATCCTGTCCGCAAATTGTTTTGCAACAACTCAAGTGGACAAAACAAATTTTTGTTGAATAGAGCTACTAGTGAAATATTTTCCTACTCCAGTTGTTAGACCATGACACTGGTTCTAACTAATCTGCCATTAGTGGCGTTCATCTCATTATTCCTCTATTATTTTCCTTTCACTTTCGTCCTTTCCAGGACATCGACTCATCTCATATCTCCAACTCTTTGGCTCCTCGAGCCATCCATGATCTCAATACTCAAGCACACACTGCTTCCACTTGGCAAGCCTAATCTATGATGCCATTCGACATCCCGGTCCACACAGGTCTATTTCAGACCACGTAATGGTCGTGCATTAGCCGTCCTGGCCGATTCTAGTAACGGTTCCCAATCCCACAAATCACTTTTGCGAAGCATAAGCAGACAAATTCACGCTAGAGGAATCACTTCACATCACCCATAACCATGGGCACGGTTGTTCAAATAGTTTAAATCTCTGTAGAAGTTTACACTTTACCCACACGATGCGAGCTTACTTCCCACACTCATCAATGGGGATGGTTCGCGACAAGGCCTTTCAGGAGCCATCCTAGGGTACCTCATGCCCAATAGACGGGTCAAACCAGACCTCAATCAAGCATCTTTCTTTGACTATCAAATACCCCAAACAGCTTGACTAAGTACTATGCAAGCTTCTCTATCCTTGCTCTACTAAGGAACCCGAGATATACCCAAACACCTTATCTCAGCGTCCCACGTCTACTAGCATGTGAGGTAACCTTGTTCCGGCTAATTACTCAGCCAGGGGCGTCCTACACCACCCGTGTGGTCGCACTGTATTATGATCAGTGCAATTCCCCAAGGAATCAGTCCTTATATGCGAATACAAGGCATCCCTACCAGGGTGATCGCTTTGCATCGGGAGTTTTCACAAATCACTTATTTCACAAACTCGCCGACACCATGTGTTGGGTTTTCAAAAGTTTGGAAACCCATTTTCCCAAATCGGCATGGAAGTGATGGGGTGGAATCATCGGAATCCCTGCCCCTGAGGCATGGTTACCCAAGCACCACGAAGGTGGAGCAACAAGGTATAAGGGTTGTAAACGTCCTATAGGAACAATGCAACTACTAGGTAGGTCCATCGGTTCGTCACGCGAACCAAGGTGATCAAATTAATGTGCACACTTAAATGCAGTTTGGCAAACAAATTATTTTATAAACTGGGTGTAATATGATGAAAGGATGACTTGCCTCAATCTTCGTCTTTGAATCCTCGTGAAAATCCAACATCTGACGATACCAGAAACATTGACTACATGCGAAACAGAAGAAAAACACACAAAACCCTAAAAATAAATTACTATTATTAATAACTAATAGTGCCATAAGGTAGATCTCAATTTTAGAAAAATTTGGAGACTTGAATAGGGTCAATCGGAGTTACGGTTAAAAGATATAGATTTTTGAAGTTTAAATGAATGTTCTGGAAGAAGAGAAGGTTTATTTGAATTTTGGAAAAGGAATATTCCAGAGGGATTCCCTACTGACAAGTAGGCCCTAATTTCAGTGAGAGGGGGAGGGGGCTGAGGGGTGTGGCCCATATGTTGGTGACAGAGAGTGAGAGGGGACCACATGTCAGTGAGACTTGGTTTGGATGGAGGATTAATGAAGGGCCCACAGGTCAATGGGAGTGATAGAGGTAAGGAGACCGGGGTCCACATGTCGGTGACTCGGGGTGGGGAGAATATTAATGGACTTGCGTGGGCCCACATGTAAGTTTAATTATGTCGGGCCCCCATATCAGTGAAGTGGAAGAGGAATTAGAGTGCGGATCACTGTGCCCTTATTGTGTGGGCCCGTCTGTTCTGTGAGAGAGCAAGGGAGCTGACTAGGCTTAGGTGGGGTCAAGGCGAGATGGCGTGGCTTGCCACGCCGTGCGGCTCGGGAGGACGAGACTGGCAGAGGAGATCGACGGCTATCGATGTCCGAGTGGTGCCAGCGAACAACAGCTAGCCGGAGGGAGGGGAGCAGGGCGGCTGGGAGCAGAGGAGAAGGGGAGGATGTGTTGACGCCGAAAACCGCCGGGGCCGTTCGGCGCCTTGGAGACACGCGAAGGCCTGGGAGATCTGCTTAGCTCTAGTGCAGGTCTTAAAATATTGAGGTTCATAGGCGTGCCAGTCAATTTGACCCCGCAATTGACAAGGAGATAGAAAATATTAGATCAGTGATCAGTAATTGTTAGCGCCGCATAGAATGTATTACCCGCGCCCGGGTCCTCATCCGTGTCCGCGCCCGGGTCCTCGCCCGTGCCTACGCCCGGGTACTCGTCCGTGCCCGCGCCTGGGTACTCGTCCCTGTCCATGCCCGGGTCCTCACGAGAACCAATCGGACGACAAGGATGCTGCCAGCCGACTGCCGGTAGTACTTGTATATCGGCTAGAAGCAGATAATAATATAAAGATAGAACCCGCTAACTTTCCTTGAGCTGACTGCCTGACTACCAATGTGTTACTCGCGCCCGGGTCCTCGCTCGTGCCCGCGCTCGGGTACTCGTGAGAAACAATCGGCCGATAAGAAACCTGCCAACTGATTTCCCTTGAGCCGATTGCCCGACTGCCAACAGCACTTGTGTATCGGCTAAGAAACCGATAACGATATAAATAAATAAATCAGCCTGTGCTTGATGATAATATAAATAATAAACCAGCCGATAGAACATGTACATCGGCCGGAAAGCCGATGATGATATAGGTACACAAACTAACCGACTACGACAAAAAAAACATGTAGACATAGGCTGGAAGCTGATGGTAGAGCAGATAGGCAAAATGATCAAGACAATGCAGTCGGCTTTATATAGTAAAGATAACCTATCGGCTAAGCACTCCGATAGAACATTGCATAGAACCAATCGACTCAACAAGGATAAATCTATCACTATCAATCTAGTAGTTCAAACTTAACTGATGCAGCACAGATTAACAATGATAAAAGAACCTCGATGAGCCGATAAATCTAATGCAATCGTGATGTATATGATAACTTACCGGCTATACATTCCGGTAAGACGCTTGCACAGAAACCATCAGCCTAGCAGGAACAACTTATCACTCAGTTTAGTAGGTCGAACCCAACCGATGCAGCACAAACTGACGATAAACTATCCCCAGTAAACCGATGAAAACTATGCACGCATGATGTGGTATACCGACTCAGCCTAAGAGATCAAACTCAACTGATGTAGCCGTAGACAGAATAGATACACTGTGGTAAGCCGACTACCATAGATCGACTAGAATATCGGACCCAACCGAGGAAGTCCTAGCCGATAGATAGTCGTGGTAACGAGACTTACCCTCTCGCAAGAGTTCGGACCTAACCGATGCAGCCCGGCTCGAGAAGCAAGAACCCGTTGAAGAGGGTGGCGATGCGCTGAATTTGTATTGATCGTTGAGATAGTTTACAAGGTCCCCGGGCATACGTATTTATACCCCTAGTTTGCTACAGTCCTGATCGAACACGAAACAGGAGTTTCCTATCTAGAAAAGGAAAATTACAAGCCCTGATCGGACACGAGATCAGGTTTTTCTAAAAAGTATTAAAACTACCTAAATAGATAAGGTAATTAACTGCCATGCCGTGGTCTTCACGATTCCTTTCCAAACTTGGTCTCTTCCAGATGAACTTCCATTGGCTGACCCAATCTTTTTCCTTTAACCAAGCCCGATATGAATCGTGCCAAATTTTGGCGTTAACACATGCCCCCCAATTTCGGAGTTTGTTATCAAACTTCGAAATTCTTCTGTTTGGGCCTCAGCAATTCCACCATGGCCTCTTGAAATCGGCTTTCATGAGCCGATACGTTCTGTACTAGGCGTGCCAGGCTCTCAAAGTCTTCCGATGAAAATTTTTCCTTGATCGGAGCCAACAAACCTTGGAATGCCAACTCGGCCAACTGTCCATCATCCAGACTTAAACTGTAACATCGGCTTCTAACATCACGAAACCGCTGGATATATTCTGCAACTGATTCACCCGACTTCTGCATTACTGATGTTAAATCTATTAAGCTCATCTCCTGAATCCCAGTAAAGAAATATTTGTGGAATTGCTTCTCCAAATCGGCCCAACCTCAAACTGAATTTGGTGGTAACGAAGAGAACCATGTGAAGGCCGATCCGGATAGCGATAGTGGGAAAAACCTTACTCTCAAAGATTCTTCAGCCGATGCCTCTCCGCACTGCGCCAGGAATCGGCTGACATGCTCCACTGTAGACACATCATCTTGCCCTGAGAATTTGGAGAAGTCTGGTACTCTGTATCAGCGTGGTAATAGAATTCTATCAAACCAATCTGGATATGGAGGCCGATACATAAATGTTTCCTTCTTCGGTCTTAGACCGAATTGTTCTCTCACCACCTCTGTGACTCTTGCTGTCCAATCTTCTTCCCTTGGATCTTCGTCGTGATAATGCAGAGGTGGAGTTGGTAACCGATTCTGCCTCTGACATTCTCCTCGATAATTATACTCAGGGACAGCTCCTGGATGACTCCGTCGATGCCCCCCATAGTACGCAGTTTGATAATATCCTTGAGGAATTCCATATTGTTGCCCCCCAGCCAGCTGAATCGGCTCCACCGCCTTCATGATCAAGCTCTGTAATGCATTCACCAATGTCCCAGATTGATCAGTCAATGCATGATGAACTGCTTCATTAACCATGTCTTGAAGTTGCTTCTGTGAACTTGCAGGCGATGTATGGCTCGATTCCCCAATCAGAATAGGCTTTGGAAATTGGGACCTTTGAATCGGCCCTTGATCTGTCATACCAAAGGATTGTAGACAAAGCTTCTGAAATTCATCAATATTCTGCTCCACTTGTTGCCTTTGTTCTTCGGTCAAGTCTTCTATTGTGACTGGGATTATATTGTCTGTGCTGACCTCCTTTCCAGCCATGTCGAAGTTGTGTCCCACCAGGCGTGCCAAAAACGTGTTGACGCTGAAAACCGCCAGGGCCGTTCGGCGCCTTGGAGACACGCGAAGGCCTGGGAGATCTGCTTAGCTCTAGTGCAGGTCCTAAAATATTGAGGTTCGTAGGCGTGCCAGTCAATTTGACCCCGCAATTGACAAGGAGATAGAAAATATTAGATCAGTGATCAGTAATTGTTAGCGCCGCACTGAATGTATTACCCGCGCTCGGGTCCTCATCCGTGTCCGCGCCCAGGTCCTCGCCCGTGCCCTCGCTCGGGTACTCGTCCGTGTCCATGCCCGGGTCCTCGCGAGAACCAATCGGATGATAAGGATGCTGCCAGCCGACTGCCGATAGTACTTGTATATCGGCTAGAAGCCGATAATAATATAAAGATAGAACCCGCTAACTTCCATCGAGCTGACTGCCTGACTACCAATGTGTTACTTGCGCCCGGGTCCTCGCTTGTGCCCGCGTCCGGGTACTCGTGAGAAACAATCGGCCGATAAGAATCCTGCCAACCAATTTTCCTTGAGCCGATTGCCCGACTGCCAACAGCACTTGTGTATCGGCTAAGAAACCGATAACGATATAAATAAATAAATCAGCCTGTGCTTGATGATAATATAAATAATTAACTAGCCGATAGAACATGTACATCGGCCAAAAAGCCGATGATGATATAGGTACACAAACTAACCGACTACCACAAAAAAAACATGTAGACATAGGCTGGAAGCCGATGGTAGAGCAGATAGGCAAAATGATCAAGACAATGCAGTCGGCTTTATATAGTAAAGATAACCTATCGGCTAAGCACTCCGATAGAACATTGCATAAAACCTATCGACTCAACAAGGATAAATCTATCACTATCAATCTAGTAGTTCAAACTTAACTGATGCAGCACAGATTAACAATGATAAAAGAACCTCGATGAGCCGATAAATCTAATGCAATCGTGATGTATATGATAACTTACCGGCTATACATTCCGGTAAGACGCTTGCACAGAAACCATCAGCCTAGCAGGAACAACTTATCACTCAGTTTAGTAGGTCGAACCCAACCGATGCAGCACAAACTGACGATAAACTATCCCCAGTAAACCGATGAAAACTATGCACGCATGATGTGGTATACCGACTCAGCCTAAGAGATCAAACTCAACTGATGCAGCCGTAGATAGAATAGATACACCATGGTAAGCCGACTACCATATATCGACTAGAATATCGGACCCAACCGAGGAAGTCCTAGCCGATAGATAGTCGGTGTGATGAGACTTACCCTCTCGTAGGAGTTCGGACCTAACCGATGCAGCCCGGCTCGAGAAGCAAGAACCCATTGAAGAGGGTGGCGATGCGCCGAATTTGTATTGATCGTTGAGATAGTCTACAAGGTCCTCGGGCATATGTATTTATACCCCGAGTTTGCTACAGTCCTGATCAAACACGAAACAGGAGTTTCCTATCTAGAAAAGGAAAAATACAAGCCCTGATCGGACACGAGATCAGGTTTTTCTAAAAAGTATTAAAACTACCTAAATAGATAAGGTAATTAACTGCCATGCCGTGGTCTTCACGATTCCTTTCCAAACTTGGTCTCTTCCAGATGAACTTCCATTGGCTGACCCAATCTTTTTCCTTTAACCAAGCCCGATATGAATCGTGCCAAATTTTGGCGTTAACAGGATGATGAATGACTCGGATGAATGCATGGGATGCGATGGCAGATGGCGATGAGGGACAGAGGGCAGCGGCGAGGCCGTGTAGTGGTAGGCCATCGCCGGCGTCCAAAGGAGCAGCGGAGAGGACTGGGATGGGTCAGTTTGGATGTAGGGTTTCGCGGGAAGGAGAACGGAGGGAGGAATTGGACCTCTACCTTCTCATTGGCGAGATCCTAAGGTGGCGACAATGGTGGGTGGCTGCGAGCGGATTTGGGTGTCTTGTATCCCGGTGGGGATTGGCGTTGAGGAGGGGTGGAAGGGGATCAAGGAGCGATGTTGAGTTCAACAGTGGTGGTGGCTTGGTTGATTGGGGATCCAAACAGCGGAAAAGGGGCGAGGCTGAGCGGCAATGGCGGTGAGCAGAGAGAGAAACGAGGGCGGTGGTGAGGCTTGCCCAATTGGAGTGCGGCGAGCGGGGCTCTGTTGGTCCATTTATAGGCAGAGGATGGTGCATGAAAACAATGAACAGAGGCGGTGGCACAGGAAGGCGGTGCGGCGAGATATTTTGTGCCTTATGCCAGCAAGATGGGAGATAGCGCCAGGGAGGCCACATGTCCATGTTAGCCGAAGGGGAGGAAGAGAGGTATGGGTGCGAAAAGATGATGGGATGGGACGGGAGGGACAGGGTTTGACTTTGGTGCTCTGCATACACATTTTCTTTTTGTTCGGGACTTTTGTTGAGCACATGGTGCTCGTGTAGGGAGAGGTGACATGAGGAAGAAGATGAGGACAATGACCCAACAGGTGGGGCCCGCGGGTCGGAGAAACAGTGTCCATGTGGCTCTTGGCCGGAGAGGCTGATGAGCGGGTCCCATCTGTCAGAGGC
Organism: Oryza meyeriana var. granulata; assembly: GCA_003991445.1. Taxonomy (NCBI): domain Eukaryota; kingdom Viridiplantae; phylum Streptophyta; class Magnoliopsida; order Poales; family Poaceae; genus Oryza; species Oryza meyeriana. Next base: position 358,747 of record RYFJ01001329.1, on the reverse strand, counting down.
TGAGGCAAGCTGGCTGAGCGGTTCTAGGCCGCGCATATGTGGGGAAGGAAAGGTGAGCTTGAATGGGCAACTGGGCTGGGCTGATGCGGGAGAAAAGAGGAGGCCGGGCCAGCTTTGGCTGTGTGGAGATGAAAGGAAAGGAGAGAGAATAGGCCGAGTGGGCCAATCTGGTGGGTGGTCCAATGAAACAGTAAGTTTTTGTATTGTTCCAGGGGTTTTATTTGGGGAATTTTTGGGAGGTTTGAAAGGGTATGTAAATTTGAAATTTAAGGCTTGAGTCCCCAAAATTCTAAGAATTTATATGGGAGGACTCCTGGGCTAGGAGTTGAATATATATGTATATATATATATATATATGGATAATTTTGATTAATGATATTTGAGAAGGGAAAAGGAAGGGAGGGGATTCAAGAAGATTTTTAAATTAAAATTTCTGTGAACCTGATCCAGAGATTTTATTTGAGAAATTTGAAGTGGTATTTGAGCTCAAATTTGGTCCATGATTTCACAGAAAAATTTTAGGTTCACAAAACAGGGATTCAAGGCTTGAAATTTTGATATTTTTGAAAATAGTTTGGAAATTTGGATATGAATTTTGAGGAAGGATAAAGATAGGGAATTTCAAGGGGGTTTGGATTGAAATTTAATTTTTTGGACTTGAGCTCAAGTAAATTTTGGGAATTTTTGGAAAAGAGTTCTTAGTAGAAATTTGAATTTTGAGAGGAATCAGAATTTGGAGGATTTTTATATGGAAGGTTTTGGAGGGAATTTGAATTACAAAATTTGAGTCTCAAGATTTGGGGAAAATTTAGGGTCTCAAGGAGGGTTTTGACTGAGATCTATGGCACTTAGTCCTTAATCACACACAAAGAACCAAAATTTTTGAAATAAGGGTTTTTATTAAAAAAAGTTTTTACGGTCTGGATGTCACAGCCCCAAATCTAATTCAAAGTAATTAGGGTTATAACCTACTGCCACCAGAGTGCATAAACAAAATCCTTGCTATGTCGCTTCATGCAAAATTAAAGTTTGCAATATGTAAACCTTCAATAGTTAAAACCCTAATCGGTAAAAACCAAACCTTACCAAATAGTGCATCAAGTTAAATAGAAACATATGTGGGAAATAATTTATTCAAATACTATTTTAATTACCATGAATCAATATAATTTTTCCAGAATTGATTTCATTAGTTTAGACCCCTCACAAATTCCAAACAAGTTTCAGCCTGGATCCTTCTCTTTGCCATATGCATTGGTACAGTCTGAAGGATTTTTTCTGAAAGATGTTAGGTTGCACATAAAACCATGGAAAAATTCCTTGTAAGTACTATCTCACAAATCAACCACTGTAAATTTTACATAATTTTATCACTTCAATAAATATTTCAACCAAGTCCCTCAAATCAGCAAAACTAGTTAAGCTGGCTGAGACAAATTAGTTTACTTCTAAAATTCACCAAATAAGAGTGAAAGATTAATTAGACAGTGCAATTTCTACCAACATGTGTGCCAACATGAACCCCACTACCAGGAAATTTTGGTTTAATTTATCTCCCAAAGAAACACATAAAATGATAAGATCAAGGCACTGGAGAAAACAAGTGAAAACTGCAGGCAAATCTGGATCAGTGTGCCTAGGTTTGCTTTTTCACCAGAGATGAACCAGACCTCTTTTCTAACCACGAATTTTGGTCAGCAGGTTACACACATCTTTCTCTACCTCCAGTATTTTCCCATAATTTATCCCCTTATTAACCTGCTGAAATCAACAGATGCAAGACGCTGTCCCTACAGCTCACAACACTTAGTCTCTAGAGCTTTCTTCTCTCATCTCACTTCCAGGTGGACCCCACAAGACCTGGCCCACTTGTCAGCCTCATAGCAGCATGTGACAGTGTGATGCACCAGGAATTTCACCCATACTCCTCTCTTCTCCATAGGTTTTAACTACAAGGGCCCACAAGCCATAGAGTGAATCTAGCCAAAGATGTGTAGAACACTGGTTTCCTGACATGTGGGACCCTCCTTGACCACTGTAGCAGTGGAGACGACTCAGCATTGATGGCAGACGTGTCTTCCTCTCGTTCTCCTCTCCCACAGCACACACAGAGTGACCTAGATGAGCTCCTCCATGGAGCATCGACCAGTTTTTGACTCAAACTCCGCTTAGTAGAACCTCTCACCCTTCCTCTTCACGCTCCCACCAGAGAAATCCACAGAATCCCCAAAGATCACCGCCGTCAAGCTTATTCTTCCCTCTGCCGAAGGTGTTCGGTTGAGCTCGAGGTTGCTCCGGTGAGCTCCACCCTTTCTAAACTTCGGGAACATGATCTATACCTTCTGACCGATCCATTTTTGTTCTTGGCTGCCCTAGGACCGCCGGTCAAGGCCGCCGTGTTTCGCTCTCTACGCTGCAGCAAGGCAACCGTCTAAGCATATTGAACCTATGTTTTCAATAAATTGATTTGTTTGTGAAAACAATATCTATATGCATGCTTCAGTCTATTTAAAATGGGAAAACGGGTAGAGTCAATATTACCCAATTGTATGCATTTCCATTCCTTGGTTATTGATGCCATGTTTATACATTGTCACCCCTGGTTAAGGACTTTGGAGATCACTTTTATTTTACCGACCATGCTTAGCCATGCTTATTTCTAGACTTAGAAAAATCCGATTGTTGGACTATCGGTATAAAACTAGTTTAATACGAATGGATGGTTTACAAATCTGAACAAGAATAAACCTCTGAATAATAATTGAAAATATGTTGACTTGGACACGGATGAGGTAGGTGCGATAAAGCGGATGGTGTTTCCCCGATGCACGTAGCTCCGTCTGGGTCGTTAAGGACCGAACATGTTGACGTCATATTCAAACACCCTACGTACTTCCACACGCCGGGAAGTGGGACGGCTTAACCTCAGTAGCACGGGAGGCTGTGACCATCTACGCCCGTCGTCAGTCGTGAGGGGAGACCTTTTGGAGGAACCTCAGTGCGAGTACGCCAGAGCGGGCTTGCACTTGGTGAATCCATATGGCCGGAGGTGCCTCCCGGCGACGGTGAGCCCGCCTTAGCTGCACCACGCACGCACGCGGCTAAGTCGTCGAGGGCCCAGGCGTGTTTTAGGTGGTCGGGGCTAGCCGTGCGATTGCAAAAGGTTCTGTAACATGACCTCTAGTCCGCACTCAATGTGTAGTAGTGTGGGTACCTGCTCCCGAAAACGTTGGTACAGATCAAACTAGAGTGTAGCCGTTTGGGGCTTCTATCACATCGTGTGGGTAAAGGTGTACCCTCTGATCAGAGTAAGAACTATTCAAAATAGTCGTGTCCATGGTTGACGGACGACCGCTTGATGTGTTCCTCAGTCTGTTAGCATCTAACTTTGGTTATGTGGTTATACCATGACTTAGGTAGTCATGGGATGGATGGGTTTATATAAGAGATTTTTAATGTTAAATATGACTTGGCTTTAATCGGGATGAATAATGGTGTGCTAGTGTAGCACAATTGTTTGGGCAAGGGTGGCCCATGGATGATGCTTAAAAGCATGGTTTATGCTCATTTATGTTCCATTTTACAAAACCATATTACTTGCTGTCTTAAAATTTCAGATTGAGTTATCACCAAAATGCTTATTAGTTTCAAGTATTACTGCTCATAAAAATCAGCTTTGTGCAAAAATCAAGTCAATTATATGCCCTATTCTTCCTTGATGTTGTAGTTAAAACCAGCATGCTTCCTTTGTACTACTATTTATTGTGTAAGTCTTGCGGAGTACCCGATTCGTACTCACGTTGCATCTTTCAGGTGAGGTTACCGACGAAGATGGTGTGATCTACTATTATCCCACGCCCCGAGAAAGGTGGCGAGGATAATGTGTAGTTGAAGTTGAGCTCTATCCCCAGTCGGTTGCCCTGTGGTATGGGTTTTGGCACCACTGGTTGTTCACTTGCTGTTTATTTCCGCTGCAAATCTTTTGTGTCACTTTGTGATGGAATCTAGGGTGTGAACCCTCTATGTAAATATATTATAACTCTGCTGCTCGTGTCATCCATATTTAGAGTACTTGTGATGTTTATCAATTGCTTGCGATGAAAGTGTGAGGTAGTCGCTTTCCTGAGGCAGGGACATAGCTGAACATGAGTATGAGTTGTGTATAATTGAGATGGTTGGGGGATAGCTATTGTGGTTCGAGTCCTCTGGGGTACGTATCGTGTTTGGTCGCCACCATCTGTGGTTTGACGGGCGTATGACGGGGAGGACTGGCAAGCTATCCTTATGATTATCTCTTTTGTACACTTCTCGGCATTTTGGACTTGTATTGTGAGTGGGTAAAGATTATGGCAAGTCTGCGATGAGGATGGATGGTTACCGTACTTATTTGGTTTTTATTCGAGACCCCATCCATCTAGATAGTTCGCGTTGCCATAATAGTTACTCTTCATAATGCACTTCCGGGGTGCCCACAGCGGTTGGTATCAGAGCAGTACTGACTGTAGGCTAGAGCTTAGCTTGGTGATTGCAAAAATGCTTGCGAAAGGTTCAAAATAAACAATTTTCGGAAAACCATTAGGATGTGTGATCCTTTTTGCTTCTCATCCCTTTCTAGTATTCATCCTCATCTTAGTCTCATTTTATCTTCTCACCTTGCTGTGATTATCATTTGTAAAATCAAGTCTATGCTTCTCTCATTTCAAGTTAGTTCGATAAAAAAAAAGCCGGTATGTCGAGTGTAAGCAAAATTACTCTCACTTTACCAAATATAGTATAAAATTTTATAAACCAGTGAACTAAATGGTGCTTTACTGTCCTCTGAGCCTACCCTAAATTTCCTACAAATTCTGGAAGTCAATCATTCAAGTTTCAAGCTCAACTATGCGAAGACCCATGTTCTGGAATTCTGGACCAGCAGCTGTTCAAGATTTTCTACAGAGAGTTCTACTTCTTATCTGACTTTGCCAATTTTTCTGGAGGTTACCAACTACATCAAGAAGCATCACAGAAACTTTCAGAATTTTATCTCTTCTGTAGCCCCCTCTAAAAATTCACGAATTGGCTGCTGTCTGGCAGTCTTAAAAATTTCAGATTCTAGTCTTCTGAAAAATAAAATACGTAACCATGAAAAATACACCAAATAAATTGTTAAAGGGTACTCCCAGCTGAGAGACGCTCGCTATAAAAGTATTTAGATATCTATCATGGCCTTATGATTGTTGGTTTATTTGGATCTTCGATCTTTCTTTTATTTCAACGGGTAGTTCACGGTCCTAACTATCCCCTCGCAGGGACGTATTTGGTTCTTGTCGAATTCTTTTGAGGTTCTTGTTCAGATTGTAGGAGTAGTATGTGTTCACTTGATTCTTCTTTGGATCTTATTGACATGCATCATGACATGCTAGGCTAACCATACCGTCATTTCAGTGCATTTGGTGATTTCATTTGCAATAGTAGTTCTGTAATTTTGACAATAGATTGTAGACTCACATGGGTAGCACCATCAATTAACCTGGATTTTTTAGACCAATACATCATTGAATAAAAATTCAAATAGAATACCTGGTCGTGTCCTGAAATCTGTAAATGACATACTTCATATTTTTGTGTAAGTTAAACCATAGGTGATAAAATTCTAATCTTTTACCAGTAGCTCGTAGACTTCTCCAGTAAGCTTCATGAATTTCTTCGGAATTTTTAGATGACCGTATCATGATCAAATAATCCACACATTAGATATGTTCAGAATCTGGAATCTGTAGGTTACCTACTTCATACTTTTGTACAGCCCAAACCATGAGTGATAAAATAATCATTTTTGGTCAGTAACTTAGTAACCTAGTGAGGAAGCCTTGGGAATTTTCTGAGAATTTTTGGACCAGTGACCTAAGGGGATAAAATTCGAACAATTGCACGTGTTAAACTACCACAGCACTGCACTACCCACCTTGTTTATTTTCTCTACAGAAATCTACCTATGTAAAAATTCCAATTCTTTCCCAGAGCCGATAGAACTCTACATAGAAGTTGAATATAGAATTTTTGTAATTCTTATCATATCTTTAGGATGACTTTAAGGCTTAGTTTCGTCAAATACATACGCAGGACAGAACTAACCTATCCACCTATGACGCAGCGTTTATATCTTGAAACTTCACCCAGAATCTCTAATTAGTTCCTAAATACAAACCTTATGTATGACTACCATTTGCAACCTTAGGATGAGTCTATCATAGTAAGGGAAATTCAGATGATGCACCTAGTTCCGAATTGAAACCAGTAGGATGCATTCCCGACAGTACCATGTAGCCGACCCCCAACAGTGCAGTAGAAAATTTCTGGTAGATATATTTACACTTATCAAGGAAGTTCCATGAGTAAGCTAGAAGACTTTGGTAGGGGAAAGAAAATTTTTGAAGCCAAAACAGAGTTAGATAGCAAACTTCTGACCCTTGAACTTCCGTGGCATCTCTCACCAAAATCCTATAACCCAGAGATCCAACCCTGAATTAGTGAAACCTTACATCATAGGCATGAACATCTCATCGTGTCATGTGTGTGTTGCACAATTGTATCCATATATCGCACCATAATACATGTGCACCACCATAGAGCATTGCACCATGACATGGGGGCATCATCATATTGCAACCATGCATTGCACCATGCTTTCATGATCCTGCACTACATCATGCCATTTAATGCGCAATACATTCAAGCAATTTTGCATCATGGCAAGCATGTGCAATTGCATCACACCATGAACTGCATCATACCATATGCAATTGCACCATATCATGAATTGCATCATACCATCAGGCAATTGCATAGCACCATTCCATCTATGCATCATGTCATTTGGTGCATAGCATTAACGCACCATCCGCAACATTGCACCATGTAACTCATCGTTGCACTAAATTATGGTTGCACTACATTGTGCATGGCATCTTGTCATTCATAACTGCATTGCATTATTCAGCAGATCATCCCTAATGGCATCATAATCATCCATGACATCTTATCATTCATGATAGCATCATGGAGTCATACATGCCAACCTAGAACACTTTCGCTCAGTTTAATCCTATTCTAGGTTACCCAACTCGAGTTAGAGGATTTTTAGCACCACTATTCCATTTCCCCACCTATTTACAATACTTCTGTTGGTTAGTCAACCTATGGTTGGGATATCGAGGACCTAAGCTCATTCTAGCTTGCTCCATCATTCACTGTGTAGGTTGGAGGAGTTGAAGGTTCGCTGATCTCGTCGCCGAGACTGGGAGTATGGTTGCTAGAGCCGTTGCCGTTTCGGGCGATAGAGAGCAAGCCGAACCGAGAAACTTCACCACCTTCCTGATCACACTACCAAGATCCAACACCTTGATCCTATAAACATCCAGTTCTGTAACTCTTATTCTAAGTTAGCTCTCTTCTTAAGTCATCTAACATGAGACATCAAGTGCATCGATCTACTTTTGCTTCACTAAAACACCAGTGTACCTTCCATGATAGTATGGGCGTGCTTTCGAGCTACAAATGGACCAGTGAAGAAGTTTAGAAGACTCCGAATAAACACTCTAGGTAAGCCAGGAGATGGCCACCACCTATAATAGTGTACTCCGCCCTAACCATCCTGGTTGAATGTAAAATGCCCCATGTAAGCCTGACAGAGTAGATCGGGGAAAATTTTGGCTTATACCCTGTGTAAGATATCCCTCATGTAACCCTTTATGTATGAACCCTTGACGATGGACGAAATGGTAGTAATGGTGTGCCAAGTTAAATCAGGCCCTGAAGTTGTAGTTTGAACAATAAGTAGCTAATCATGCTTCAAATAAATCTTTCCAACAATACGAATTCTTTTGGGCCAAGGACCAAATCAGAGTCATGCTAGATCACTAGAGGAAATTTCCTCAACGATTACTGAGCCTGACTAGTTTGAAAAGCTTAGGTAAATCCGCCTAGTTCCACCTAAGAAAATGTTTTTCGCTTAAGACCTGTCTTAAAGCAAAGACCTTTCAACCATACCATGTTAACCATCCTCCCCATGGAAGTAAATACCCTAATGTTTTGATTAAAAAGAACTGCAGACATGGCACCTTAGGTAGCCTCCACATCTACCAGTTTTTGAGCAAGTTTAATAAACCAAGACCTAAGAACATCCCATCCTGTTTACTCAGTCGGACCCGAATCTCGGGGACGAGATTCTTTTTAGGGGGGGGGGGGGAGAGCTGTCACAGCCCTAAATCTAAATTAAGGTAATTAGTGTTAAGCCCTAGCTAATTCTTTGCCTTGTGCTAGTTGTTACTTCCCAAGTTCTATATATCTAAAAATCCTAGAAAAATTCCTAAACATGTCAGGCGATGTGAGTAAGCCCCTGTAAAAATTTCATAATTTTATCCCTTCAATAAATACTTCAACCAAGTCCCTCATGTTAGCAAGACTAGGAAGCTAGCTGAAATAAATTGGTTCACTTCTGAAATTCACCAGATGAAAATGAGGACTAATTTAGACAGAGCCCTTTCTCCAAAGTGTGTGCCAACATGAACCCTACCACCAGTATTTTTGGCTCAATTTAATTCCCAAGGAAATCACATAAAATAATGAGATCAAGGCACTGGAGGAATAAATCAAGCTGCAGAAAAACTGGGTCTGTGTGCCTACTTTGCAATTTCACCAAAGGCAAACCAGAACACTTCTAACCACGAAATTTGGTCAGCATGTTAAATACATCTTCCTCTACCTTCCATTATTTTCCCATAATTTATGCTCCTCATTTACTTAGTGAAACAGTAATTTAGAGAACTGCATGTTGGACAGCTCACAAAATAGTCTCTAGAGGTTTCTTCTCTCTCAAGACACTGACCAGTGGACCCCACAAGACCTGGCCCACTTGTCAGCCTCATAGCAGCATGTGACAGTGTGTTTCACCAGGAAATTCACCCATACTCCTCCACTCCTCCTAGACCATCACTACTTGGACCCACAAGCCATAGAGTAAATCTAGCTAAATATGAGTATAACATTGTTGCCTGACACGTGGGACCCACCAGAGGCACTGTGGAGATGGAGCAACTCAGCATTACATGAGCCAACGTGTCACTGCCTCCTTCTTCCTTCCCTCCTCTCAGTTTACAGAGCCCTGGACAGCTTAGCTTGGAGAGCATCGACCACTTCATCTCTAATCTCGCCATCAGAACCTCCTCCTCATCCTCTCCACGTTCCCACCGAGAAAACCCACGGAACTCCCAAGAATCACTGTCGGCAACTTCATCTTCCCTGGTGCTGTCAGTGTTCGACAGAAACCCAGCTAGCTCCGGTGAGCTCCATCCCTTCTAAGCCTCGGGAACATTATCTCCATCTTCTGATCGTTCCATTTTGTCTTTGGTCGCCCTAGGAATTGCCAGCCGAAGCCGCCGTCGTCCTCACCTTCGGTCCAGTGAGCGTCGCCATGACATCGTCGCTGTTCCGGCGAGCTCAGGTGATCCTAGCCCGAGCCACCGTGCCTCCAGCATCGCCTTGTCTCCAGAAGACCGCCAACCGAAAGAATCGAGCTGTGGTATACCGAAGCTCGAGGTCGACACATTCTTCCCCAACTCTAGTCATCGCTCCGCCGCTGCCATTCCCGTTGATCGGGTGAGCCATCCGTCGATTCCTTGCACTGAGACTATCTTTAAGAGATCCCTAACCTGGTGGACACCTAACCTCGGCCGCAGATCGAGCGAAGAGAGACGCCGCCGTGGAACCCGAAGCTTCCGCCGCCGCCGGGCCAAGTTCGCCGTCGCCGTTGCTGTTTCCGTTTCACCGAGACCAGCACAACTTTCAGTGAGCATCTTGGTACCCTTTAGACGCTAAGGCATGCTTTGTTTTGGCCTGAAACCGCCCGTAGCCGAGTTGGCCTAGCCAACCCGAACCACTCCGCCGCTGGAGCTCGCCGCCGGCGAGATTCCGGTGACCCGAGGTGTCAAGAAGACCACCCTTAGCTCCGCCGTGAACTCCTCTATCTTTTCTCTTTGGGGCCCGACTACAGCCGACGCCGCCATCGCCGTCGCCGCCGCCGAGAAGCCCGCCGGCTCTGTCTGCCTGTGCCCTTCTCTGTTCGCCAGGCCGGACCATACACTCCGGGAACGGACGGTCCGATCCATGCTCCCGCGCCCTCTCGCGCCCTGCTCCCACGCCCTCGCGCCCTGCTCTCGTGCCCTGCTCTGCTTTGCCTCGCTGGCCTGCGGGCCCGGGCTGTAAGGGAAATCAGAAAAGAAGAAAGAAGAAAGAAATAGGAAAAGTAATTAAAAGATTTATCTTATAACAGAAAAATGGCTAAAATTTGCAAATCCATAATTTCTCCATTTTGACTCCAAATTGAGTGAAACCAATTTTGTTAGCTCTGTAAATTTGTGAACTTTATTACTGTAAGATAAAATATGACAACTTCGGTACAGAAAATATCCATAAAATAATATGAAGGAAAATTGACTTATTTTGGGCTTAATAACTTGAAATATTCCCATAAAATTCATTTAACTCCTTTTGAGGTAAACCAAATTTCTATGGATTCATAAAATTATGCTCTTTAATTTGGTAAAATAAAAAGTGAGACCTTCTGTGTAGGGTTTTTCTTTAAAAATGGAAATATCTTTTATATACCTCTTTGTGACCTAAAAGTTTTTGAATTTCTAGAAAATTCATCCTATTTGCTAAAAATGTGAAACCACTTCTGTTAAACTCAGAAAATTGTAACCTTACTGTGGAAAATTTGTATTTGATAAAAATACCTCCCAAAATAGGCCTAATTAATTTGCTTACCTTTCCTTTTGTTAAACTTGTAAAATCTATATCTTAATCATTTTAAATCCAATTTCAGTGAACTCAATTTTGTTAGAACCTGTAGGTTATACACTTTCATCTAAAAATGATCACACCTTCATCGCCAACACATAACTGCTAGTGCATACTCCTTTCTACTTCGCCGAATCATTTGGGGTATAGGAATCTTTTCTTCAATTCTGTCCAAAGAAGTTCCTTCACCCCTTCGCTTACTTTCTCCCATTCATCTATGAGGATTGGACAGTGATCCCTTACCAAAGCACCACAAGAGTTGCTCCATTTTGCGAGCACACCTTTAGGCTCAATGGGGTCCCCTCTTTGTCCTATGCGGGTGATGGCGTGTACTTCATCTGTTAGCTTGTTCTTGCTTCTCTCACCGTGCTTTCGTTTTTGGCCGACAGCTTCTGTAGTGGTTGTATCCGTCTCTGTCCTAGCCGGGGTTGATGTAGCCATGTCTAGTTCAGCAAGACCATTCGTACCCTTCTCTTTTGCGACAACTTTTCGGCGAGTCCGACGTCTTGTTTCCATCTATTGTACATACAACCAGCAACATTGTGTTAGACAATAGTACCGGAACTATTATCGCTAGTAACTTGGCGTAACTCGGCAAAATACTTACGGTATGTTCTATCGAAATGCAATCATGATCAACGTCCTCTTTGTTTCTTGCCCTCTCTATAATGGGATGCAGATCACTGGGGGTACGCCACGATGACTCGCTAGACGACTTGTCCTGGTCGGTCGTGGCCACTTGTTCCATCTCGCGTTGCGTGTCTTTTTCGTCTATCGTTCTATTGCAAATATTATTTTTATACAATTTAATAAAGACATGACCGATGATCTTCATATAGCATATGGAAATTATATATATTGAATAAAAACAATGCATATAGATTTAAAATGGAACAATATATCTGTACATATGGAAATTGCTCTCAGATGTGATGAGGTTGGGATAGATGGTATCTTGTACATCCACCACACCTAGTCGTCATTATTTACATATTAAATAGTGATAAAATTTAAGCAAACTTGGCTACATATGTGGATGGCATGGTAGAATACGCCGAGTCGTGCAAGGGCACCGTCGACAAGAAGGACCTTGCTTGTCGAGTCGACACACGGTCCTTTGGTCACTGGTGCACCTGCAAAACGCGGAAAAAAATGCACTCCTCACGTGGTTAAGTTCAATTTGAATCATAGTCCAAGTTTACAAAATTTTTGTACTATTTAATATCCAAACGACCATAATCTTCATAGAGCAAATGAGAACTTTGAAATAAAATTGCAAACAAATAAAATTTAATTTCGTAGGTATGAATAATCATAATGTCCCTACAAATTAATCATAATTTCCTACAAGGCATAATCATACTAGTTCTTGGAAAAATTTCTACAAGGATACTTGCCAGGCTTGAGGTGGCGACGTGGGGTGGAGGCACCGGCCAGGGTGGCCTGGGTGGAGGCGCCGGAGCTCGGGGTAGCAGAGCCGGGCTCGGGGGTGCTGGGGTGGAGCTCCGGTGGTGGCGTCGGAGCTCGGGGTGGCGGTGATGGGCTCTGGGGCGCCAGGGTAGAGGCGCTAGAGCTCGGGGTGGCGACGCGCTAGGCTCGGGTGGTGGCGACAGGCTTGGGTCGCGGCGCCGGAGCTCGGGTGGCGGCGCCAGGCTCAGGGGCAGAGGAGGGCGCCGGCGGAGATGGTGAGGCGAGTGTGGCGGAGAGGCGACGGCAACACGCGACCAACTAGCGGCCTAACGGCGTAGCTAGGGTTCCAGGGGCGCGCCAAGGAAGTTAGAGAAATTTCAACTCCGATGTAGGGGGAGCATTTCCGTAGGTGGGCGACTTAAAGGACTGTATGCAAAAATGGTCTTCGCATACGGGCGGGTAAGCCGCCCGCCTGCGATAACGTTGCCTCCCGTATGCGAAAATGATCTTCGCATACGGGTGGCTAAGCGGTCCATCTGCGATAACATTAGTGCTCGTATGCGAAAATGATCTTCGCATACGGGCTGCTAAGCCGCCCACCTGGGACATCGTAGTAGGGCCCACCTGTCAGCGACTTGATAACTAATGTACTAGGATTGCATATAAAATGTATATAAAAATTATAAATATTTAATCGAGTAATTATTTAATCAAACAATTAATTAGGATTTGTAATGTGTAATTCTTTACTCAAGTAAGCTCCAAATTAAGTATAAAATATGCGTAAAAATTCATAAATCCTCATTAATATGAAACAAATACTTTGCATTCATATATAAAGCGTTAATCCTAATTACATGGCAAGACACGATTCAATTGTTACACATGGGACCCAACATTACTCTTTCACGAATTTTCCAACGCCATCAGTGCACATGTATGGCTTCATGGTTTCTTCATTAAAGGTCTCCTCGATGCTCTTGATTTTATTTGGAAGGTCGGTAAACAACGGCATTGCATCATACTGGTTGTAATCTTTGGCATATTAGACGCCATCGACACCAACGATTCTTTGCTTACCCGATAGAGCTATGTCTTTCTTCTTGTGCGCAAGGTCGATAATATAGAAAACCTGTGCGACACGCTCAGCCAGTACCCACAGGTCGTCCTTGTGGCCTATATTGACGAGGTCAACAATTGTTAGCCCAAAGTTATCCACTAACACTCCTGTTGGGTATTTCACCCATTGGCATCGAAACAAGGGGATCTGAATGTTTAATCCATAGTCCAGTTTCCATATTTCATCTATGAACCTGTAGTAGGTGGTTTTCCATCCATATATCTCTATTGCATCCACTCAAACCCCGCTATTTTGTGCCATCCTCTTCTTATCATTTGACTTTGTATAAAAAGTGTACCCATTAATCTCATACGCCTGTCATGACATTACTAAACTTGAGGGCCCACAGGACAACCTTTTTAGTGTTTTTTCTTCAAGGTAGTCACCATCTGGTAGGTTCTGGTCCTTGAACCATGCGGTGAATCGAAGCTTGTGCTCTTTCATAATCCAATTTTCCAATCGTCCAATGTTACCGGCTCTAATCTGGTTTTATGTGTTGTTCAATGTAGGGCTCAACTATTGCAAGCTGTTGTAGGACGCTATGATGTGCTGCTCATATAGTAACAAACTCATTGTCATGAAACTTTTTCTTGCCAACGGTCCCCCTTCTGAACAATCTCCCCTGATGACATCTTCTAGGTAATCTATGCAACACTCGATGACTTCTTCAGTGGTATATCCCTCTACCATCGACCCTTCTAGATGAGCATGGTTTTGGTTGTAGCCCTTCAGAATAGACATGAACCGTTCGTACGTCCACATTTGATGTAAGTACAAAGAATCTAGTTCGAGTATTTGAAGAACGATGTGAACCATTAGATGAACCATCATATTGAAGAATGATGGAGGGAAGCACATCTCAAGTTGGCACAGAGTCTCTGTCAGAAATATCTGAAGATGTCCCAGTTCTTTAGGATCCAAAACTTTTTATGAAATCACATTAAAGAAGTAGCAGATCTTCGTGATGACGACCTTAATCACAGTTGGTTAAATTGCCCTAATTGCAATAGGGACAAACATGGTTAGCATGACATGACAGTCATGCGAGTTATAGCCAGAGAGACAAGTCCTTCATCGAGACTACTTTCCTGATGTTTAATGAAAACCTGGTAGGCACTCTCAAATCATGTAAAGTGTGGAGGCCATGGGCCCCGGGTACCTCATGAGGAGCTTTCTGGCTACTCGGACAGAGGATAGGCCCAATCTTGTAATTAGGGATGCAACAAGACTCGGTGAATATTACTTTGTATGATAAGGAAAGGATATAGTCCTAGTTGGGTATGTTGTATTCTTAGAAAAAAATCCCTTGGTCAAGTCCGATTGGGATTCCTATCTTGTAACTTTGCCTCCTCGGTATATAAGGGGAGGCGAGGAGCTCCCTGGGGCAAGAGAAGAACATCATACATAATCTCACCAGAGAAACCTCAAAAGCAATACACAATAGTTGGAAGTAGGGTATTACCTCACCTCGAGGGCCTGAAGCAGGATAAATTGTCTCATGTTCCTTTGCATTTCATCAAGTTTAGGTCTCACGAGTAGTCCCATATCATTATTGCTGATGTAAAACATCGACAGTTGGTGCACTAGATAGGGGCATCAGCGAGATCATCCTCGACAAGCCTGATGGATTCAACCATCGGAGTCGACGGCGTCAACTTCTTCCCTGGGCAAACGATTAGCTTCGGGAGCCTCGACTTCATCGCTGACATGTTCGGCGACCTCACCCTGTCCGACTTGGATTCGATCCGATCGGCCTACTCAATGCTGTAGCAATCTTCAGCGACATGCTATAATGATCCTCAAGATGCCCAAGTCTCAGGACAACTCTTTCTTTTGGTGTTCGACTCGGACTCGGCCTCGAACCAGCCAAGATCGGGCTAAGAGAGGAGGAGATCGTCAATCTTCCATTTGGACTCGACAATGCCGCAGATAACTTCAATCAACATCTAATGTGGCAGACCCAATTCCCTAGAGTTCAACTCGAATACGGCCCAGAGCCGCTCGAGATTGGATCTAGGGAGGTCGGAGTTGTAATTACCCCCCTCAACTACTCTGATTCAGACTCTCAGTCGGACAGTAGTTCGGTAAGCTTCTCTCCACCGTATGAAATCTTCATGGCGTCCAAGGGCTCAACTCCCACTCAAGATGCACGCCAACTACGCAATCAGCGGGAGGAAGAGGCTCACCGACTTTGTGAACAACAGGAGGAAGAAGCACGATGTCTACAAGCCAAGCGAGACACACGCAATGACAATCTACGCAAGGCTGGGCGCACTGCTCAACAGAAGATCCTCCGAACCCGAGTCGGTGACCGTGACATCTTCGTGCCTCCACAACAGAACGTCATGGCCACTGCCACTTTATTGGACACTTTGTAGTTCGGGCCTGATCACCAGGCCACCCCGACGATTGCAAGGATCATGGCCATGATTACCGCTGAGCATGCCAGCAGCAACAACAGTCAGGAGACACGCTCATACCGTCCAACAGGAGGGCTTCTGATACGGCGATCTCATCTGTCTCAGCATGATGTCGGGCAGCTGGCTCTAGTCAGCCACGCACGGAGTCATGCCACACGTCACTCAGCAACCAAAATGATGACCGATGGCAGCGACATCAGGATGACCGCCACGACAACTTGGATGCCTAAGGCCGACTATGACATGATCTCCAGCAAGATATCAACGTCCAATGAAGAGAACGCGAGGAAGATGAGTGCCACTGACTAGAAGACGAGAACAAGAGCTTCGGCCTCCACCACGAGTGGTTTCATCGCTGCAGTCGGAGTCAGAGCCCTCACTTGGATGACGGAGTACCTGCGTTTACCCACGAGCTACAACAAGTGGACTAGCCATCAGGCTTCAAGCCGATTGGAATTGAAAAATATGATGGAAAGACCAATTCCGAGTCCTGGCTCATAGTTTATACTCTGGCGATCCGTGCAGCCGGAGGTGACCACAAAGCCATGGCTAACTACTTCCCGGTCGCCCTAGCCGACTCGGTGAGGACATGGCTAATGGGACTTCTCAGGCAGTCAATCGGCTCCTAAGGAGAGCTCTGAGAACGCTTCATTGCAAATTTCCAAGGAACATATGAGAGGCCATCTTTCGAGTATGACTTATACCAATGCCATCAAAGGAAGAATGAGTCTCTGCTCAATTTCATCAAGAGGTTTTCTGAGAAGAGGAACTCGATCCCAAAGATCAAGGACGAGGTCATCATCGCCACCTTCCACAAGAGAGTTAAGGACACCCCGTTCATCGCCAAGTTCACTCGGAAGCCTCCGGCTTCTGTCGAAGCTCTATTTGATATGGCCAACAAATACGCCGATTCGGCTGATGCGGTCGCTGAGGCCCTGGATGACAAGAAGGAGCCCCGACAGAAGGACAAGAAAGACACTGATGACGCAGCATAGACCAAGTCCTGCAACCGCAAGTGCAAGTCAGACAACATCATAGCAACTGTGGAGCGCAATCAGCCGCGATCAACCAGAAAGTCATGAATGGGCCATGCCCTTTCCACTCAAAAGGGAAACACGCGGCTAAAGATTGCTTCATGCTCAAGAAGTTCGCTTCCGAGCAGACATCAATGTCTAGCGACAACAAGAACAAGGACAATCCAGACTCGGGCGCAGCCGATGACTATCAAGATTCCTAAGCTGAGCTCAACCACATCTTTGGAGGGCCGTCTGCCTACTAGTCTAAGAGAAAACAGAAGCTAACAGCCCGGGAAGTCAACTCGGTCTTGACAGACACCCCCAATACTTGCGCTGGTCAGAGACGGCAATCACATTCCACCGCGCAGATCACCTCGACCGAGTCACGCATCTAGGGCATTATCCACTCGTCCTAGATCCGGTCATCAGAAGTATCAAGCTGAAGAAGGTTCTTATCGACGGAGGAAGCGCTCTCAACATATTGTTCGCCAAGACGCTTGATGAGATGAAAATTCCTCGATCTGAGCTATGGCCGAGTACAACGCCCTTCCACGGGGTAATCCCCGGCCTCTCTTCCAGTTCACTCAGACATATCACTCTGCCAGTCACCTCTGGCATGCAGGAGAATTTCCGCACTGAGAATATCTGCTTCGAGGTTGCCAACTTCGAGGCCGTGTATCACGCCATACTCGGACGACCAGCACTAGCTAGGTTCATGACTGTACCTCATTACATATACATGGTGCTCAAGATGCTAGGACTAGTAGGAGTGCTTTCCCTACGCAGCGATGTCAAACAAGCCTTCACCTGCAACAAGGAGAGCTGCGAGCTGGCCCAATCTCAAGAAGCGGCAATCGGGCAGAACAACATCCGACTAGCCATGACAACTGCAAACGAGGACGACCAAGTTCCAGCGAAAAAAGCAACCAAGTTGGGAATTTTAGCGGATTCAGAAACAAAGAAGATCCCCCTGGACCCTTCCAACCCCTCCAAGACTGTGCTCGTTGGGACCGGACTTAACCCAAAATAGGAAGACGCACTCGTCACCTTTCTCCAGGCGAACAGGGATATTTTTGCTTGAAAACCTTTTGACATGCTTGGTGTACCAAGGGAGGTGATCGAGCATTCCCTCAACGTCAAGCCGGATGCCAAACCAGTCAAACAATGGTTGTGGCGCTTCACACAAGACTGTAAAGATGCTATTCGGGAGGAGATTACCAAACTCCTTGCAACCGGGTTCATCAAAGAGGTCTACCACCCGAATTGGCTGGCAAACCCAGTTCTGGTTCGGAAGAAGAACGGTAAATGGCGCATGTGCGTCAACTACACCGACCTGAACAAAGCATGCCCCAAGGATCCATTTGGTCTACCGAGAATAGATCAGGTGGTTGATTCAACAGCGGGGTGCTAGTTGCTCAGTTTTCTCTGTTACTCGGGATATTATCAAATCAGCCTAAAGGAGGAGGACTACCTAAAGACTTCTTTTGTCATGCCATTTGGTGCATACTGCTATGTCACTATGCCGTTTGGATTGAAAAACACTGGCGCAACATATCAACGTGCTATCCAGCGGTGTCTTCACACTCAACTCGGGCGCAATGTGGAGGCATATGTCGATGACATGGAAATTAAGACGAAAGTCAAGGACGATCTCATCACCGACTTAGAAGAAACTTTCCAAAGCCCTCGAAGATTCAAGATGAAGTTGAACCCGGAGAAGTGCGTCTTCAGAGTACCTTTGGGAAAGTTACTCGGCTTCATCATATCACAGCGTGGTGTCGAGGCTAATCCAAAGAAAGTCAACGCTATGATGAACATGGCACCCCTGACTAGCTAGAAGGACATACAGAAGCTGACGGGCTGCATGGCGGTACTCAGCCGATTTATTTCACGACTCGACGAACGGGGCATGGCCTTTTTCAACTTAGTGAAGGAAGCTAACAATTTCAATGGACACCCGAAGCCCAACAAGCCTTCGAAGACTTCAAGAGGTTTCTCATGTTACCACCGGTATTGGCATCACCTATGTCCCAAGAACCACTTATATTATATCTGGTGGCAACCACTCAGGTAGTCAGCACGGTGTTGGTCGTAGAGCGGGCAAAGCCTAGGCACATACAAAAAGTACAGAGACCAGTCTACTTCGTCAGCGAAATCCTAGTCGACTCCAAGATAAGATATCCCCAAGTCCAGAAGCTACTCGATGGTTTACTCATAACTGTCCGAAAGTTGGTGCACTATTTCCAGTCGCATCAACTCACAATTGTCACATCGTATCCACTCGGGGACGTCCTACACAACTGCAAGGCCATTGGCAGAATCGCTAAATGGGTGCTCGAGCTAATGGCATTTGACATTGTCTTTCAACCTCGGACAGCAATCAAGTCATAGGCACTGGCCGACTTTGTAGCCGAGTGGACAGAGCTTCAGACGACTACACCAATGGACAAGTTAGAATACTGGACGATGTACTTTGACGGTTCTCTACGGATTGGTGGAGCAGGGGCGGGCGTTGTTCTGACGTTACCCACTAGGGAAAAAATTGAAATACATCCTTCAGAGACACTTTCCGGCATCCCACAACGTTGCCGAGTATAAGGCACTCATCAACGGGCTCCGCATCGCCATATCACTTGGCATTCGCCGACTGGTAGTATGCGAGAATTCCCAACTCGTGGTGAACCAAGTCACAAAAGACTGGACTTGTCTGGATGACAACATGGTGGCTTACTGTCAGGAGGTACGTAAGCTAGAAAACAAATTCGATGGGCTAGAGATTACACATGTGCTACACCAATATAACGAAGCTGCAGATGAGTTAGCCAACATGGGATCCAAACGAGAAGTGGTCCTGACTGGAATCTTTGTCGAGCAACTATTGAAACCGTCAGTCAAGAAAAAACCAGTACTCGAGCAGTCGGGGGCTGAACCTAACCCGGCAACAAAGGAAGTACTAATCATCTCTCAAGATTGGCAGACTCCAATCATCAGGTTCCTCCTAGAAGACGAGCTCCCAGAAGATCGCAACGAGGCTAAGCGGATCAAATGTCGAAGCAAAAGTTTTCTCGTAGTTGGTGAGGACCTTTATCGAAGAAACGCATCCGGAGTCCTCATACGCTACATCACTCCTGAGAAGGGCAAGCAGATAATGCAGTCCATCCACTCGGGGATCTGTGGCAACCACGCTGCATCAAGGACGTTAGTCAGAAAGGCTTACAGACAAGATTTCTTCTGGCCACCTACGGTTACAGACACTAAAGACATAGTTTGGACACGCGAGGGATGCCAGTTCTTCGCTTGGCAAACACATCTTCCAGTTCAAGAACTACAAACAATCCCAATCTCTTGGCCCTTCGCAGTTTGGGGGCTTGACATGGTTGGGCCGTTCAACAAAGCACCAGGAGGGTTCACACACTTGTTCGTCGTAGTGGATAAATTCACAAAGTGGATCGAGGTGAAACCCGTTGCTACCATAACAGCGACAAGGGCAAAATACTTCATCATGAGTATTACATACCAATTTGGAGTTCCTAACCGCATTATAACGGACAACGGCACTCAATTCACTAGCGGCGTTGTTTAAGATTTCTGTGACGACTTCGGCATCAAGATCTGTTATGCTTCTGTAGCACACCCACGAAGAAATGGGCAGGTTGAGCGTGCCAATGGTATGGTCTTACAAGGTATCAAGACTAGGGTGTTCGACTGACTACAACCATATGCAAGGCGATAGGTGCAAGAGCTTCCATCTGTTCTCTGGTCTTTAAGAACCACAGTTAGTCAGGCAACAGGGCAATCCCCTTTCTTCCTAGTCTATGGTGTTGAGGCTATGTTACCAACCGAGTTGGAGTTCGGCTCACCACGAGTCCGAGCCCACTCAGATGCAAAATCAACTGAAGACCGACTGGTTGAACTAAATCAGTTGGAGGAAGAAAGGGACATCACAACCATCCAGTCGGCAAGGTATCTTCAAGGCTTACGTCGTTATCACAGTCGGAATGTTCGTGGCCACACCTTTTTGGTGGCAGATCTCGTCTTGAGAAAAATTCAAACCACCAAAGACAGGCATAAATTATCTCCCTTTTGGGAGAGGTCGTTCATTATCGTTGAGGTGACACGTCTGGGTGCCTACCGGCTGAAATCAGAAGACGGCGTTCTAATCAACAACTCATGGAACATAGAATAGCTACGTCCTTTCTATAGCTGAGTTTTGTACTCCTTTTGTACATATAAATAATGTTAGTTACTCTGACTCACTACGTCGCTTGTTCCAACCGAGTAGTGAGTCGAGGGCTACATGTTAATACATGCCTATTGTCGTCCATAAAGTCTGAGCCTGTTTTGTCTAAGTCATGAAGCTTTACAACAACTACGTCAAGTTTTCCCGAGTATAATCCTAAGAGGTCAATGATTTTTATTAAGTTAATCTCAATTCACTCGGCGTAAATTATCTAGTCGGGTAAAGCTAATGATGGCTTAGAAGCAGCAAGTACTCGGCAATACGTAATGACAAATAGCAAAAATATTTACAATATTCACATATTGTTTTTGGTGAACACCAACTATATAAATGTTTTTGCCTACATCAACAGGTCCTTGGCTATAGCTTCTGTAGTTGCCCTAACCTGGCTGATCAGCTCCAAACCCTGCTCCGACGTAGTCCCTTCGGCAAAGCCTTCACCAACAGCCTCAATATCTACCTGGGGGTAGAGAGACTTGGTCATGGCCAAGGCCTAGGCAATCTTGACAGTGACGCTCTCATCCGAGTACTTCTTTAATAACTCTGGAGCTTCCTCGAGGCGTTCCGCTACTTGAGCGATTGAGCTAGAGCTAGATCTGGCCTGGTGCGGCTACATGATGTCAAGCAAGGTATTCGTAGAGTCAACAATGATCTGCCATGATTCTTTTATGACCTTTATCTCCTTTGCAAAAGTGCCGAATTGGATCTGCGAGTTGGCCTTGGAAGCTGTTTACACATAGACAAGAACATCAGCAAACCAAGGCGCCTAACTGGGTCGAGCATGCAGTCGGACGAGTGGCTTACTCCATAGTCGGCGTCCACTTTTGACTTAGCCTTCTCGAGCTCTTTCAATTCCTTCCTCAGGCTCTTGATCTCCTGGGACTAGGCACTGAGATTGGACTCGAGGGCTATAGCAAGAAGACATTCAATATTTAATAATGCTGGAAGATTTACTCAAGTTCGCTCGGGCAAAAGGGAATCTTACATCCGATTGTTCTAGCCTGGGTCCAGTTTTCATCGTTGAGCTTATCCACCGACCCGCTCAGCCACTCCTCCCTCTCCTTGCTGAATCTCTCCAGGTTTTCCTTGGCAGTCCGGAGCTGTTGGAGTTGAATGACCTGAGGGGCGAGTTCGGTCAGAACTTTGCCCATCTTCTCTGACCGATCGACCACCTTCTACTCAAGAAGTATCGAAGTCAAGCAAAACAAATAACAAGGATGCAAAACTCTGGGGAATCGCCAATCGGCAGACACCACAAACGTAACCGTGTACCTGGATCCCCTTCGATGCAGCGATGGCGGCGTACATCAGGTTCACCCTTTCTCTCTCGGCTGCTTGCTCGTCGTGCTCAAAGCTTTCAGCCACCCCCTCTAGAGTAACCCAGTAAAATGTCTGGGGGAAGACTGGCAGGGGAGCCCCTAGGCGGGGGAGCCCCTAGCCGGGGGAGATTATCATCATCAGAAGAAGACAACTGTGGAGGTGATGGAGTCCTGGGCCTTGGCTCAATTGGCGGCATGGCCTCTTGGATGGGCTCAGGGACTGGGGCTTCAATCGCTTCAGCGGCTAGGGTGATCTCCAGCTCGTCCTGCGGTGTAGTTGTTTTGGGCTCAGCTGGGGCAGGATGTGCCATAGTGGTTGGTGGTGCCGCCCCCTTGGGGTCAGCGTCGCTCGGCTTCCTACAGAAAACATATAACCTTCAAGATATTGCAAGAATGTTCTAGTCTCTTTGAAGATTGAAGATTTTCATACCTCTTGGAAGTCAGCGAGTGGCTAGATAGCCTGCTCAGCGGTGGAGAACTGCCGACTGTCGGGCTCATCGGCATGGCAGTCGGCAGGGGTGAGCTTGGCCCAGTTGGTGCTATGCAGGACGTGGCCGACTGGGGGGTGGCGGCACTCGGGGGTGCTGTCCGGGGGTTGAAAGGCCTAGAGGCGGTGCTGCTAGTGTCCCTTATTCTCAAGCTCTCGGGCGCCTTACTCGGCATATCTTTCTTTTTGCCTTGGTCAGTTGCTGGTCTTTTCCGAGGCCCAAAGGGGCTGGGTTGGGCGGCAGAAGTGCTGGCTAGGCGTTTCTTGGATCCCATGGCTGACTAGTGTTGGGAATTAGAATCAAATTCTTCACAGTCCTGCAAATGTTTGGATATTATCTATTATACATTGCAGAGCTGGATAACCTTCATGGCATTCATCACATATGGATACCAAATTCACAGCAACATAGTAAAGTTACCTTTGGCCGGGGCTTGCCCTTACAGTTGGGTTTGGGGGCTCGTTCCTCGTCTTCGGTCTCCGCAACTCCATTGACAAAGAAGCCCAACAAAGTGTCAGTGAATTTATTCTTGTCAACAAAGTCAGGATATTCCCGGCTCGGATCGTTTTTGCCCTGGTAGTCGAATCCAATGTGGCTCCTGGCCTTCAGTGGTCGGGTTCGACGGTTCAGAAAACACCTTGCCACCTAGGGACCAGCCAACCCTTTCCCCTTCAGCAGATCAATCTTTTCCAGCAGCTAGTAGACCTTCCCCATTTCCTCGTGCGATGGCACAGAGGACTAGCTCTCCAGAATAGTTGGAGGATTGCGGGGGAAAGGGGGGAGAGAGGGTTCCAAATTCAAGCAGTAGAACCACTCTCGATGCCACCCCTTGCGAGTAGTTTTTAGGGGGACATTGAGATAGGCCCTCTTCATCTCATTCCTGAGCTAAAGTGTAATGACCCTTTTTTGTTTCCCTGTTGGAATTCGTTTTTCTGAATTCTAACTCCTCTCCAATTCCGTTCAGCTGTGCCCCAGTTTTTCTCTCCCTGGCCAGCCGACTGCTTTTTCCCCTTGTGCCGAGTAGATTCCTACTCAATCCCTGAATCTTGCTCTTTTACCTTTGTTCCCTCGGCCACCCTTGCCACTGAGTAACCCCTTGCATTGCCGACTACCCTGTTAACCCGTTCTGTCTTGCCACCCCGACCTGCCCCGATCCGGTCAAGCTCACGACACCTTGCCTTATCAACGGACGTGCTGTCTCATCACCTCACCAAGTTGCACCGCAGCCATGTTTTCCACGCTCCTCCTGTTGGACGCCGACTGCAGAAGTGGTGACGTGATCCGACTTCCACCTGCCCACAACCCCGCTCGGACCAACGGACAATAACTGCCGCACCGCAAGAACCCGCTTGGACCAATGGTTAGTCAGAGGCTCTGTCTGCAAATCCCTCAAACCCGTCCTTGCCATGACCTGAGTGTCTCATCGTCGCTACAGTGTATACCAACTCCCCCGGCCACGCCCAATCCCTAAGTCAATCTCTGCATTGACGTCGCGCCACCTTGCCAGCTTATCTTGACTCCTTTTTCCCTCTCTATCGCCCTGCACCGCCGTGTCCTTGCCTCGCACGCCTGCTATAAAAGAACATCCATGCCTCCTCTTTCCTCTGTTTTGCAAGCCAGCCGTCTCTACCAAACCGCCATCACCAGCTTCACCGCTAAACCATCATCTTCCACCTCCCCAGACCCTGAGCTCCATCGCCCCTGTGTTTTTCCGTTTGGAACACGAAGGAGAAAGGAGAGCGGAGTGAAGAAAGACCGAGCTAGTCTACCATCCGGAGTTCCTAACCGGTGAGCCTTGTTGCCCCGTTCGCAAGTTCAACTCAGCCGCCTAAGATAAACCTTCATTCGACTACCGCGATGTTCTTTTCCTAGTGTTTTACCTCTTTTCAGCGTGCCAGTAATTATCTTTTCTGCTTGTTTAGATCCTGAACCGGTGGACGATCCAGAAGCCGTCTTCGCCGAGGAAGATCTTCCGCTAGAAAAGGGCAAGCCCCTTTGATCATATTGCCTCCTATATATGCAAAATTATGTTGTTTGCAAAATATGCATGCTTAGTTTACACATTAAATCGATCAGCCTCAGTCTGCAAGCACAACCGATGGACCTACCCAGTAGTCGCACTTATTTTGGTAGGATGTTGATGTATTTCTCCCTTGATAGCCCCACAAATGGCACGTTGGCATCCTATCTACGGATATGAATGCTGAGTAGAATGGCTTAGCCCTGCAACGATTGTATTGTCGTTGGGAAACATTGGTTTTTGCTCAACTGTTTGAAAACCCGGTACTCTGTGTATCGGCGTGTTTATGAAAAGAAATAAAGTTTGAGAAAAACCCTGATGTACAGAGACAGTGCCTGTGTGGCCTGGCTGTGTATTATCGATAAGGACCGTTTCCTTTGGGGATTGCATCCGAGCATTTTACAGTACGACCATACGGGTAGTATGGGCTGCCCCTGGCCGAGTAAATTGTAGGTTTAGGGAAGTCTGGTGCCGACTGGAGTGGACTCATCTGAGTTGTGGCTCATGAGCCCTGGTGCTGATGGTGTTTGGAGCCGACCTGAAGCATTGATGCTGTGTGGATCCTTCTGCTGGCATTGGATAACCCTAGACTGGCTTTGGAAATGGTCTTGTCACGAACTTCTGGTATAGGCCAGTACTCGGTGTAAGTTTCGTGTCGTTTGGGTAAAGCGTGCACCCTCTGCAGAGTTTAGCTGAACTGTTCGAACAGCCGTGCCCATGGTTAAGGGCGATGTAAGGTGATTCCCATAGCGTAGATTTGGTTGCCAGTGTTTTGTGAAAGTGATTGATGGGAAGGGAATCATGACCAGAGTTTACCGAGTAAGCAAACGGAAGGCCTGTGTGGCTAGAAACGGGTCTGTGTGTCCCAGGGGTGTTGAAGCACCATAAGCAAGTGTATGAAAAGTTAACAGGAGTAAGTCTTTGGGTTGTAGACAGAAGACGATAAAGAGCAGACTACCTGGTTGTAGCCAGGGCAGCGAGTTTGTGCTAACTGGTTGTAGCCAGTGTAGCGAATGAGATGATAACCGGTTGTAGCCGGAAAATGCTAAAAGAGGTAGCTGAGATTTGGTTGTAGCCGAGTCTCAGGGCCAACGGGTGGTCAGAGCCACTCGGGAGAAGTAACAGACCTAAGGAGTGGTCGAAGCCACTCGGGTGACCGCCGAGTTGTGTTGTCACTTGGTTAATCACCGGAAGATGAAAATGGAAATACATGATTCAGTAACTACATGTGGTGAGTTGTTGAAAAGCAACTTGTGGAATGGATCGAGGCGTGAGCCTCTTTCCAACAACTAAAATTGGACACACTAGCATTTGACAAGCAAAATGTTTCTAAAGGCTGTTTTCGCAAACAAGACTTTTAGCCCCTTTTGTTTGATCGACATGGCACCTTTTCCCGGCTTGCGGAGTACGAAAGTACTCACCCTTGTTCCTATATTTGTATATATATTATATTAGGTTTTGAAGAAGAAGAGGACGACCCAACTGCTGCCGAGTTCTTCCAGGACCAAGCCGACTACGAGGACTTCTAAGGTTTCGGGTCTAGCTTCCAACCAAGCCTGTGGTATTGTCGTGTTCCATCACCGAGTAGTTCTCCTCCCCTGCTTCCGCCCTGTCTGTGTTGTATCTTGCTAGTTACCCTATTCTTGCCGTTGTCCATCTAGGGCCTGTCCTGGATGGAAACCTTTGTATTATATGTACTCTATTATGTATTTAATGTTTAGTGTACTCTGAGTTTGTATCACCGATGACTATGTGTGTATTCGACTACTGATCCAGGGATCGGGTACTGTATGCACATGGTGGGCTCCCACCGAGGTGGGGGTGCCACAAGAGGTGGTATCAGAGCATAGGTTGGCCCTAGGAGCGAAACTCTACGCGTGTAGATGCCCTTTGAGATCTTATTTTGAAAACTCTATTATTTGCAAAAGCTAGGGATTGCCCAGTCATCTCCTTCTGCCGTGGTAGACTTTGGAAATATCTCTAGAACTTTTGGCTATCCAAAATACCTTTGGCTCCTGTGCATAGCTCTGGCGTCAGCCCTTAAGGTTTAGTGCTCTGCCCTATCCATCACCCTTCGCCGAAGCCAAGTTTCTGAGTTTGTTTCCAAGTTCCCGAGTGTGTTTCCTGGTTTGCTGCTCGATTCCATCATGGTGTTCTGGTTGTTTCCCTTATCTGTTCTATCTGTTGACTGCCAATACCTTTCTGAGCCTTTCTCCCTTGGTTTCTCCTTTTTTGGAATCAGATGGCAGGACGTCAGCATCGTAATGTTCGTGCTCCAGCTCGCCTGGGTTATGAAGACCAAGTTCCAGCCCACAACAACCTGCCTCCTGTAGTGAATGAGCAAGAAGTAGAGCAAACTCATGATCGGATGTCCGGTAATGGTCGTGCAGTTGGCCCTGGTACCTCTGCCGCTGCAGCCACCAACCATGGAGGATTGCCTCAACCCCCTCAACTTCCGGTAGACCCGCAGCAGCTTATGGCCATTCAGACACAGATTTTGCAAGGCATTGCTCAAAACTTGGCCGCCTTACAGCCCCTTTTTCACCAAGCTCAACCGGCACAAGCCCATGGCCGCTCCAAGCTTGCCGACTTCCTAAGGTCCCATCCAGCAGAGTTCTCACAGACCGCCGAGCTAGTGGAGGCTGACGACTGGCTGAAGGACATGGACAGAAAACTGAACCTAGTGCAATGCACACCCCTTGAGAAAACCTTGTTTGCTACACATCAACTTCGAGGCCCCGCTGCCAACTGGTGGGAGAACTACTGTGCTGCCCATCAGGATGCCGCTAACATTGCTTGGCCCGAGTTTGCTGAAGCCTTCAGAGCTGCATATGTCCCCGAGGGAGTGATCGACATCAAGAAAGAAGAGTTCAACAATCTCAAGCAAGGACATTTCAGCATCAGCGAGTACCTGAGCAGATTCAATCACCTGACCCGTTATGCGCCCGAGGAAGTGAACACGGACAAGAAGAAGATCAGGAGATTTCTGAAGGGAATGAATGTGGCAATGAAGATTCAGCTCCTTGCTCATGATTTCCCTACCTTTCAGCACATGATCAACAGAGCTCTAGTGGTTGAAGATGCTAGGAAGGAAATCGAGGTCTTTCACAAGCGCAAAACCTCTCAGATGTAGACTCGTGGTGGTTCGCGTTCCAGGCCCAATCTCCCCAATCCTCACCGTCAGTTTGCTCCACCCCAGTTTCAAGGGCATATGTCTCGCCCGACTGCTTCCCGCCCAGCTCCATCTGTTTAGTCTCGATCCTTTAGTACAAGTACCGGTGTGAGCCACTCTACCCCAGTCAGCCTACAGCAGAGAAGCACCCCGAGTACATCAAGGAGCCGATGTTACAATTGTAACGAGTTGGGTCACTTCGCCCGTCACTGTCCTCAGAAGCAAGCTCCTGCAGCTCATGGACGCTCCAACACCAGCACTACAAGAGCCCCTGTGCTCAGTCGGGGACAGCCGACTACGCAGGCAAGTGGGCATGCCTCCTGTGCCACGCCGACTTTTGGACGAGGCCGTGTCAACCACATCCAGTCGAAGACAGCTCAAGAAGCTTCGGATGTCGTGATGGGTACGTTTTTTGTCAATTCCGTACCTGCAGTTGTTTTGTTTGATTCAGGAGCATCACATTCCTTTATTTCTCAAGCTTTTGTGGATAAATATGGTTGGGATACTCAAGGCCTTAGGGTACCTATGATCATACACTCCCCTGGCAAGGAGTTTAGGTCAGACCAATCTTGCCCTAGGGTTAACCTGGTAATTGAAGGGGTTAATTTTGCAGCCAACCCTATTGTCCTAGAATCACAAGGCTTGGATTTGATTCTAGGTATGGACTGGTTAGCCAAACATAAAGGTCGGATAGACTATGTAGCCAACACCATAACCCTGCAGTGTCCCCTGGGACAGGAAGTGAAGTTTGCCCCGCCTGAAAACCCTAAAGACCAGTCTCTCCTGAGTTCTGTGCAGGCCGTTCCTCTGGAAGGAGTACCGGTGATTAATGAATACCCCGATGTCTTTCCAAACAGTTTACCCGGAATGCCCCCTGATCGGGAAATTGAGTTTTCCATAGAGTTGTTACCCGGCACAGCACCAATATCCAAGAGACCCTACAGAATGGCAGCTAAGGAATTAGCCGAGGTGAAGAAACAGATAGAAGAACTTGAAGCTCTAGGTTTTGTGCGACCTAGCACATCACCTTGGGGAGCTCCAGTGCTCCTAGTGGAAAAGAAAGACAAGACAAAGAGAATGTGCATTGATTATCGCGCACTGAATGAGGTAACCATCAAGAATAAGTACCCGTTGCCTAGAATTGATGATTTGTTCGACCAGCTGCATGGTGCTAAAGTTTTTTCCAAGATTGATTTAAGATCTGGGTACCATCAGCTGAAGATTAGACCTGAGGATATACCCAAGACAGCTTTCTCGACCCGTTATGGTCTATATGAGTATACAGTGATGTCCTTCGGACTCACTAATGCTCCAGCCTTCTTCATGAGCCTCATGAACAAGATATTCATGGTCTATCTCGACAAGTTTGTTGTGGTATTCATAGATGATATCTTAATCTACTCTAAAAGTGAGCAAGAACATGCTGAACATTTGAGAATGGTTCTGGGAAAGCTAAGGGAACACCAATTGTATGCCAAGTACTCGAAGTGTGAGTTCTGGCCAGACCGAGTTGCTTTCCTAGGTCACATTGTTATTGCCCAAGGAGTAGAAGTGGATCTGGGAAAAGTAAGAGATGTGCTTTCTTGGAAACCCCCAACTACGGTCACAGAGGTGAGAAGCTTCCTAGGTTTGGCTGGTTATTACCGGAGATTCATTGAAGGATTCTCAAGGATCGCCAAACCGATGACAGAATTGCTAAAGAAGGAAAGGAAGTTTGAGTGGAATGATGCCTGTGAAAAAAGTTTCCAGGAATTGAGGAAAAGACTAACTACCCCGCCTGTGCTGATCCTTCCGGATATCAAGAAAGATTTTGAGGTATATTGTGATGCATCCCGACTAGGCATAGGCTGTGTGCTTATGCAGGAAGGAAGAGTGGTCGCTTATGTGTCAAAATAGCTAAGGCCGCATGAGATGAATTACCCTACACATGACCTAGAGTTGTCGGCAGTAGTGCATGCCTTGAAGATATGGCGACACTACCTGATTGGGAATCGATGTGAGGTCTATACTGACCATAAAAGCCTAAAGTACATATTCACTCAGACTGAGCTCAATCTCAGACAAAGACGATGGCTTGAATTAATCAAGAACTACGACCTTGGAATACATTACCACCCTGGAAAGGCAAATGTTGTTGCCGATGCCCTAAGTCGGAAGGTCCATTGCAATGCCATCCTGAACTTGCCCTCTCAACCCGAGTTAAGCCGAGAATTGAAAAGGCTAAGGATAAATGTGGTTAAGCCAGGGACCCTAGCCACCTTGCTGATTCAACCTACATTGGAGGATCAAATCCGTGAAGCTCAAAAAGAGGATGAAGAAATCAGGGTTATCAAGGAAAACATGACCAAAGGGAAAGCCTCCGAGTTCTCTGTTGATGATAAAGGGACTGTCTGGTTTGGAAAATGCATTTGCGTACCCGGTCAAAAAGAAATTTGAGATTTGATTTTGAGAGAAGCCCATGAATCCGCTTATTCCATCCACCCAGGAAGTACCAAGATGTATCGGGATATCAAGGATCATTACTGGTGGTCTGGAATGAAGCGAGATATTGCCGAGTATGTCGCAGTTTGTGACATTTGTCAAAGAGTTAAAGCAGAGCACCAGAAGCCAGCCGGATTGCTTCAGCCCCTGAAGATACCCAAGTGGAAATGGGAAGAAATAGGGATGGATTTCATAACTGGTTTGCCTAGAACTCCAGCAGGACATGATTCCATTTGGGTAATAGTGGACCGACTAACCAAGGTCGCCCACTTTATCCCTGTCAAGACCACCTATTCGGCTAAGAAGCTAGCTGAGTTGTATTTGACCAAAGTTATCTGCCAACACGGAGTCCCGAAGAAGATCGTGTCTGATTGAGGAACCCAGTTCACCTCTCACTTTTGGCAAAAGTTGCACGAAGCAATGGGCACTAATCTCAATTTTAGCACCGCATATCACCCCCAGACGGATGGACAGACTGAGAGAGTAAATTAGATTGTGGAAGATATGCTGAGAGCCTGTGCCCTGGATTTTGAAGGGACTTGGGATCTCTGTTTACTGTATGCCGAATTCTCATACAACAATAGCTACCAAGCTAGTATTCAGATGGCCCCTAATGAAGCTCTGTATGGACGCAAATGTCGAACTCCACTCTGTTGGACAGACGTGGGAGAAAAGATGGTCTTTGGGCCCGATATCTTGAAGGAGGCGGAAGAGCGAGTTAAGGTCATCCAAGAACGCCTGAAGGTGGCCCAATCCCGACAGAAGAATTATGCCGATAATCGAAGACGAGAGCTTGAGTTTCAAACAAGTGACCATGTCTATCTCCGAGCATCACCCCTACACGGAATCAAGAGATTTGGAATGGGTGGAAAGTTAGCACCTCGTTACATCGGTCCATATCCTATCATTGCCAGGCGCGGAACGGTGGCATATCAGCTAGAGTTACCGGCAGAACTCTCTGACGTCCACAACGTGTTTCATGTATCCCAGTTGAAGAAGTGCCTTCGCATCCCTGAAGAACAAGTCCCGTTGGAAGTAATTGACAGGCAACGCAACTTCACGTACAAAGAACGCCCACTTCGGATTCTAGATAAAAAGGATAGATGTACAAGACGAAGGACGGTCAATTTCTACAAAGTGAAATGGAGTAACCATTCTGAGGATGAAGCTACATGGGAACAAGAAGATTACCTTCGAGCCGAGTATCCGGAGCTCTTCGTCAAGTAGCGGAATCTCGGGACGAGATTCTGTTAAGGAGGGTAGGTTTGTAATGACCCGTTTTTCGTTTCCCTGTTGGAATTCGTTTTTCTGAATTCTAACTCCTCTCCAATTCCGTTCAGCTGTGCCCCAGATTTTCTCTCCCTGGCCAGCCGACTGCTTTTTCCCCTTGTGCCGAGTAGATTCCTACTCGGTCCCTGAATCTTGCTCTTTTACCTTTGTTCCCTCGGCCACCCTTGCCGCCGAGTAACCCCTTGCATTGCCGACTACCCTGTTAACCCGTTCTGTCTTGCCACCCCGACCTGCCCCGATTCGGTCAAGCTCACGACACCTTGCCTTATCAACGGATGTGCTATCTCATCGCCTCACCAAGTTGCACCGCAGCCATGTTTTCCACGCTCCTCCCGTTGGACGCCGACTGCAGAAGTGGTGACGTGATCCAACTTCCAGCTGCCCACAACCCCGCTCGGACCAACGGACAATAACCGCCGCACCGCAAGAACCCGCTTGGACCAATGGTTAGTCAGAGGCTCTGTCTGCAAATCCCTCAAACCCGTCCTTGCCATGACCTAAGTGTCTCATCGTCGCTACAGTGTATACCAACTCCCCCGGCCACGCCCAATCCCTAAGTCAATCTCTGCATTGACGTTGCGCCACCTTGCCAGCTTATCTTGACTCCTTTTTCCCTCTCTATCGCCCTGCACCGCCGTGTCCCTGCCTCGCACGCCTGCTATAAAAGAACATCCATGCCTCCTCTTTTCTCTGTTTTGCAAGCCAGCTGTCTCTGCCAAACCGCCATCACCAGCTTCACCGCTAAACCATCATCTTCCTCCTCCCCAAACCCTGAGCTCCATCGCCCCTGTGTTCTTCCGTTTGGAACGCGAAGGAGAAAGGAGAGCGGAGTGAAGAAAGACCGAGCTAGTCTACCATCCGGAGTTCCTAACCGGTGAGGCTTGTTGCCCCGTCCGCAAGCTAAACTCAGCCGCCTATGATAAACCTTCATTCGACTACCGCGATGTTCTTTTCCTAGTGTTTTACCTCTTTTCAGCGTGTCAGTAATTATCTTTTCTGCTTGTTTAGATCCTGAACCAGTGGACGATCCAGAAGCCGTCTTCGCCGAGGAAGATCTTCCGCTAGAACAAGGCAAGCCCCTTTGATTATATTGCCTCCTATATATGCAAAATTATGTTGTTTGCAAAATATGCATGCTTAGTTTACACTTTAAATCGATCGGCCTTAGTCTGCAAGCGCAACCGATGGACCTACCCAGTAGTCGCACTTATTTTGGTAGGATGTTGATGTATTTCTCCCTTGATAGCCCCACAAATAGCACGTTGGCATCCTATCTACGGATATGAATGCTGAGTAGAATGGCTTAGCCCTGCAACGATTGTATTGTCATTGGGAAATATTGGTTTTTGCTCAACTGTTTGAAAACCCGGTACTCTATGTATCGGCGTGTTTATGAAAAGAAATAAAGTTTGAGAAAAACCCTAATGTACAGAGACAGTGCCTGTGTGACCTGGCTGTGTATTATTGATAAGGACCGTTTCCTTTGGGGATTGCATCCGAGAATTTTACAGTACGACCATACGGGTAGTATGGGCTGCCACTGGCCGAGTAAATTGTAGGTTTAGGGAAGTCTGGTGCCGACTGGAGTGGACTCATCTGAGTTGTGGCTCGTGAGCCCTGGTGCTGATGGTGGTTGGAGCGGACCTGAAGCATTGATGCTGTGTCGATCCTTCTGCTGGCATTGGATAACCCTAGACTGGCTTTGGAAATGGCCTTGTCATGAACTTCCGGTACAGGCCAGTACTCGGTGTAAGTTTCGTGTCGTTTGGGTAAAGCGTGCACCCTCTGTAGAGTTTAGCTGAACTGTTCGAACAGCCGTGCCCACGGTTAAGGGCGATGTATGGTGATTCCCATAGCGTAGATTTGGTTGCCAGTGTTTGGTGAAAGTGATTGATGGGAAGGGAATCGTGACCGGAGTTTGCCGAGTAAGCAAACGGAAGGCCTGTGTGGCCAAAAACGGATCTGTGTGACCCGGGGGTGTTGAAGCACCATAAGCAAGTGTGTGAAAAGTTAACAGGAGTAAGTTTTCGGGTTGTAGCCAGAAGACGATAAAGAGCAGACTACCTGGTTGTAGCCAGGGCAGCGAGTTTGTGCTAACTGGTTGTAGCCAGTGTAGCGAATGAGATGATAACCGGTTGTAGCCGGAAAATGCTAAAAGAGGTCACTGAGATTTGGTTGTAGCCGACTCTCAGGGCCAACTGGTGGTCGGAGCCACTCGGGAGAAGTAACAGACCTAAGGAGTGGTCGAAGCCACTTGGGTGACCGCCGAGTTGTGTTGTCACTTGGTTAATCACCGGAAGATGAAAATGTTAATACATGATTCAGTAACTATATGTGGTGAGTTTTTGACAAGCAACTTGCGGAATGGATCAAGGTGTGAGCCTCTTTCCGACAACTAAAATTGGACACACTAGCATTTGACAAGCAAAATGTTTCTAAAGGCTGTTTTCGCAAACAAGACTTTTAGCCCCTTTTGTTTGATCGACATGGCACCTTTCCCCGGCTTGCGGAGTACGAAAGTACTCACCCTTGTTCCTATATTTGTATATATATTATATTAAGTTTTGAAGAAGAAGACGATGACCCGACTGTTGCCGAGTTCTTCCAGGACCAAGCCGACTACGAGGACTTCTGGGGTTTCGGGCCTAGCTTCCAACCAAGCCTGTGGTATCGTCGTGTTCCATCGCCGAGTAGTTCTCCTCCCCTACTTCCGCCCTGTCTGTGTTGTATCTTGCTAGTTACCCTGTTCTTGCCATTGTCTACCTAGGGCCTATCCTAGATGGAAACCTTTGTATTATATGTACTCTATTATGTATTTAATGTTTAGTGTACTCTGAGTTTGTATCACCGATGACTATGTGTGTGTCCGACTACTGATCCAGGGATCGGGTACTGTATGCACATGGTGGGCTCCCACCGAGGTGGGGGTGCCACATGAAGGCCTGCCCCCCCCGATGGTTTGGATTTGGATGGCTGGGGCTTAATATGGAAGAGGTATCTAAAGAGATTGAAGTGGGGCTTAACCCCCCAGAAAAGCTTCACAAAGAGTGGCCAAGATAGAAATTGAAGAATGAAGTTGGGATTAAGGTTCACTTGTTCAATCTGGTAGAAAGCAAGGAGGTGGTGGAGAAAATCCGAGGATGGAAGAGCTAAACCGTGATCAAAGAATGAAGTGAAAACCACGGTTTCACCCGGGTTTGGAGCAGGGACAGACTCACCCTCCGCTGGACGCCAGTTGATGATCTCTTGCTGTTGAAGAATCATTCTCTTCTCTAAAAGCCGCAGCTTCACCGTACCGCAATCTGACACCGGCCAAACTCCGAAAGACATATCGGAGATCTCGAAGGGGGCCCTCGGCATTGCTAGAAAAGAGGAATTGGGTGGAGAAGCTCTAGGGCACTAGGAATTGACGCTAGGAGGCCGATCTCAGTGGGTCTCAAGCTAGGAGCGCGAGTAGCAGTGAACCCTAGCAAGGCGGAGGCGCAAAATTTGGGCGCGGTTTCGGGAAGACGAAGGGATTCGGCGGATTGGGGGAGAAAGAGGAATCTTTTCTCTCTCCCGCTGTTTTATTAGGCTAGCGCCGGGTTAGTGGGCTTGGGCCGACTAGCTCGGTAATGGGCTATAAGATATGGGTTTCTAAATAGCATATCCTATTGGGCCGACTGCTGGCTGTGTTAAAATCACAGTACAGATGCTATTTTATATAAACCGATTAGAATAATCAGATATGCTTCATGTTAAACCTAATTGCTGGACACATGAGTTCAGATATCTGAATTATTTGACAGATATTGAGGATATATCCTTATAAGGATTAATGGCTGGTCTCCATTAAAATTAGGGATGCAGGTATCTCTCAAGTACACCTCACCATATATTAGATAAAAATCCATGAAGTGGTACTAGGCTTACATGCTTAGCCAAAATTCTCCAGCTGACATAATGCTGAAGAGTCTAATTTCTAAGAAATATACCACTCGGGAAAGACTTAAAGGTTAAAGATCTTTGACTTTATGTTTAATTGTTTCACAATTAGGCACAAAGTCGGGGGCTAGACCTAATAGGTGCGCCTATTCGGTGCACGCTATTCATATTTTTCTACGAAGCCCTTCATAGCCTTGTTGCCAGCTGATATGAAGCAGGATTTGGAGAAGAGGTACTCGGACAATGGGTACTCGGGAGCAAGGCACTCGAGAAATCTTCACCAAGGAGAATGAGCACTCGGCACCAGCTGTGACTCAACTATGAAGGTTTCAGGGGATATTGTGGAGGCCATGGGCCCCGGGTACCTCATGAGGAGCTTTCTGGCCACTCGGATAAAGGATAGGCCCAATCCTGTAATTAGGGATGCAACAGGACTCGGTGAATATTACCTTGTATGATAAGGAAAGGATATAGTCCTAGTCAGGTACGTTGTATTCCTAGAAGAAAATCCCTTGGTCAAGTCCGACTGGGATTCCTATCTTGTAACCTTGCCTCCTTGGTATATAAAGGGAGGCGAGGAGCCCCCGGGGCAAGAGAAGAACATCATATACAATCTCACTAGAGAAACCTCAAAGGCAATACATAACAGCTGGAAGTAGAGTATTACCTCACCTCGAGGGCCTGAACCAGGATAAATTGTCTCGTGTTCCTTTGCAGTCCATTAAGTTTAGATCTCACGAGTAGCCCCATATTATTATTGCCGATATAAAACATCGACATAAAGACTTTCACACCCCGCTCTTCTCCTCAGGTGTTAGGGTGTAGCATGCTAGCGGAAGGTATATTTTTTCCATTTTCTTGTGGTTGGGGGTGAATCTCTTTCCTGATCTTCAAATTCACCAAGTCATTACGAGAGCGTAGATCATCCTTAGTCTTGCTTGGAATGTCCTGCAAAGTACCGACAATGCTGTCGAAGACATTTTTCTCGAGGTGCATGACATTGATGGAATGACAAATCTCCAGGTCTTTCTAGTAGGGTAAGTAATGGAGTGTTTCTTGAATGGAACGGCTAGGTCATCTTTGTCTTCCCCATTTTTCTTCCTTTTTGGTGCCTTCTTCTTTGTCTTCCCCAAAACAACCTTGAGATTGCCAGCCATATCAAATACCCATTTGCCATTGCAAACTTCGGGTGCAGACCCATTCTCTACTATCTTGTCAAATTGTCTTGCCATCCCTCGATATCTGTGCCTACTGGTTAGGAAACGCTGATGCCTCATGTACACCAATTTGTTAGATGACGAAAGATATATAGATGCGGTGTTATCCATGCACGTTACGCAACTCGTCTTCCCTTTTATCTGTCCCGAGAAGGAAAAATTTGCTAGGTAGTCATTAATAGTGACGGAGATAATGGCTCTGCAAGTGAAGTACTCCGTAGGTATTCATCCCATACCTTGATACCCTCATCCCATAGATCCATCATGTCCTCGAGCAAAGGTTCAAAAAACACATCTATTTCTAACCCAGGTTGTTTCGGGCCTTGTATAAGGATGGACAATAATATATACTTTCGCTTCTGACATACCCATGTTGGAAAGTTATACATGGTCAGTAGTACTGACCAAGTATTGTGTGAGCTGCTCAAGTCACCAAAAGAGTTCATCCCATCGGTACTCAGCGCAAATCTGATATTCCTCGGATCTAAGACAAAATCTGGGTGTATTGCATCAAAGTGTTTCCATTGGCAAGCATCGGCAGGGTGGTGGAGCTTCCCATCATTCATGCGCTTCTCGAGAAGCCATCTCATCAATTCAGCGTCCCTACGGGTCGAGTACAAATGCTTCATGTGATCTTTCAGTGGAAGGTACCACATCACCAGGGCAGGAATTTTCTTCTTGTTGTGCAGAGATGAATCATCTTCTTGCCTATCAAAATCCTGTGATTCGATACCCGATTTGTACCAACTAGTCCCACATATCAGGTAGCTCTCCAAGTCTGTGTGCTCTTTGCGATACAGGATACAGTGGTTCTCGCATGCATGAATATTATGCACACCTAGTGATAACGAACATATGAGTTTCTTCGCTTGATATGTGTTGGCCTGCAGGAAGTTAGGCTTTGGAAGGATCTTACTAAGGAGAGACAATAAATCATTGAAACTACTATCCGACCATCCGTTGCATGCCTTCAATCGTAGTAGCTCAAGCACTGAACGTAAGACTATCATCTCCTTAAAACAACCCTTCAATTCTTCATACAATAGATCTTTTGCAGCCTTCTGTAAAGACTCAAAATTATCTAACCCTCTAGTAGAAGCCGTCAACACTTCTGATTCGGTGTGGCGTAGCACCTCCTCCAGATCGAAATTAGCATTGTCATTTAAGTCGTTCACCATTTCATCATCCGACATATCTACTATGAAATTGTCACCATCCCCTCTTTCTTCGTGATTACCCTCCCCTTGGAGGTCGGCATCTTCGCCGTGATGAGACCAAACCTTATAATCCACAACAAATCCACACTTCACTAATTGTGACTTGATTACATCTAGAAAAATCCACACTTTCTGGTTCTTGCAATCGACACACGGACAATGTATTTCCTTTCTACCCACTGTAGAAGCATGTGCCCTCGCCGCTTCAATAAATTTCGAAACCTCCTTCATGTACGACTGCTGAAATCTTGGCGTATTGTACATCCATGCCCTATCCATGTAAAAATTCAAACAAAATTACATAATATCAAACATTCAAACATAAATATCAAGTAAAAAATAAATATCCAAAAACCGTACAAAACAAGCGGTACTAATTATTCAATATCAAGGAAAAAATTGATTGCAACAAAAAAACACCTATTCCCTTGGAAAAAATCCCCATCCTCTTTCTCTCTCCAAGTAAATATAGGAGTTCACATACACATTCAAATCTCCTCATTTTGCCTTGAAAAGAACTAAAATTGCATACATATGGATTAATGCATACCATTGCACTAATATTACATAGATATTTTTGTTCAATTTCATGCTAAAACACAAATAAAAATTGCTACATCTAGGACAAAAAGACCACCATTCCCAAGCAAAATTCACACAATCCAAACTCTAAATTTGAAGGAAAACTTCATAAATATAGTAGGAAAACATGATTCTAACCTTAGGTAGGCAAATCGCCCAAGGAATCGGAGTTCAAAACCTCCCCCGTATATTTTGGCTTTGGAGAGAGAAACGTCGGGTTAGGAAAGAAGGGGTTGCGCTGACCAGATATATGTGGGCCCTTGGCATTTAAGACCAGGAACCACTCATGCTTTGTGTGCCAAATCCTTGGATTAGTACTTTGGTGCATGCATAACACATCTGGTATCATTGCATTCAACGGAATGGAGTTTTACACTCGCTTAGTGATTACAAAAGGGGAGTACCCGTTTAGGGCCCCGAGGAAACATAACCATCCAACTTGGGGTAAACTAGCAAAAGACAAAGTACGACAACTGAAACTTAAGTGGCGGTGGCCCTGTGTTAGTCCGCAGGCACTCGACTAGCGACTTGCATCCTAAGGCGCCTCCTTTGGTTCCTCGTCCTCCAAACAGATCTCGGACGGTTCGCCCTCAGCATATATTTCTAAAAAAAAAGGGTTGAGCAACGGTGAGTACATAGAGTACTCACAAGCCACCACTACAATCTGATTTCATGCACCTGGGATTCAAGGGAGGCCGGGGTGATTTGCACAAAGCTAATTTTCGCAATTCATTTCACAAGCCGATGAATTAGCCATTTTATCAAACCACGGTGCTAAGATTGAAGTTGTTTAACTCATGACGGGGGCTGGGCCCACCTTGCCAGTCCTCACTTGGTTCGGTTTACCCCCATGCCTGATTGATCATCCATGTCCCAACCCTATTATCATATTCCAAACAAGTTCCCATTTCCATCCATCCCTTGCCTAGCCGAGTTTTAGGAAAAATTTAGAGTCTAGTCAAGGTTAGTACAAGTCCTTATGCTCCTTTAACCATGAGCACAGCTATTCGAATAGTTTGGTTTTACTCACACTGCAGTGGATGTACGCTTTATCCGCAACCCGTGATTTTGCCCAACACATGAGCCTAGTCCCAACACATGAGGCCTCTCAAGGCCTGGTCTTTCGGTTCCCCTCGTGTTGCGGCACCCGCTCCAAGGATTGTGAGCCCTCATGCACTCTCAGCACCCAACACCTCGAGCTGCTGGTGAGAGGAGTCCTGGAACCCGAGGAATCTAGGAAGTACGCTATATCTATATAAGTATAAACATACTCAGGGTGTGATTTAGATTTAGACATCAAGAATTTCCCAATAATTCAACCCTTCATAACATCATTCCCTTCGTGTGCAGAACCAACCATGACTGGGGTGTCGCCCCACTCGGGTTACCTAATCCTTCAGGTCTATACCCATACGAGAGATGCGGTCGTACTCGATTTGATTCCTGCCTGTTTTCTTGACTCGGTCCTTAACTGACTAGGGCTGGCACTAGCCTTTCCCAGAACCACCCAAATCATTCCATGTCGTCCCAGTTGAAGTGGTTTTGGTTGTTTAGTTTTTGGTTTTCACAAACAGTTCCTTATGTGACTCGCGAGTGGCATTTCATGTCTCCACTCGCATAGAATGACACCGCTCTCTACCTAGAACAATTGTTCCTATCCAGACATTAATCATAAAAGTATGGAATTTCTAATAAGAAACACTAAGCCTTGTCAATACATGACTTGCATAGGTAAAATCGTATACGACATCAAGGGATATGGAACAATATCAAGGAATGGCTTAAAACGAGAATTTTAGGCACACGATTTCAATATAGCACGCAGTTTCTTTGTAATCCAAATATTTTCATAATAGGCACAACATGTTCAAGGAGGAGGGCGTGATAACTTGCCTTGCTCAGTTACAGCAATGTCCTCCTCTACGTCAGGGGTTTCATAGTCACAAATATACCCAATTCAGATGTGGTAACAATTAAACCTCTAAGTCGAGATACAAAATAATAAGAAATAAATAAAAAGAAAAAGGGAAAATACCAAACCAGTGCCATTGGATAGGTCTTGATTTTAAATGAATTTTGTTGAAAGTTTCACTCAATTTGGATTTAAAATGAGGGAGTTATGGGCTTTAGAAGATTCGAATTTGAATTAAATCAAAAAAATGGAAAAGGGTACGGTTGAGTTTCTTTCTTTTATTTCTTTGAATTATTTTCCTTACTAAAATCCAGTTCTTCCTCTGACAGGCGGGCCCTGGGGTGGGAGAGAGAGGGTTCGCTCTCTGGTCGGCCTGTCACTGACAGGTGAGATCGGGGTCCCGGTTGGCTGGGTCAACCTGGCTGACATGGGGGCCCGGGGCCCACCGGTTATTGGCACGGGGTAGGGGGGTGTGAATTAAATTTTTTTTTCTGTATGGGGGGCCCAGATGTCAGCGACACATACTTCTAAACCGGTTTTAAAATCAGTTTCACTAATTGTCGTGGCCCACATGTCATTCACAGGGGTTAAGGGGTCATTAAACTTAATGGAGACCATTAGTCTGCAAGTGGGTCCACATGTCAGAGACGGGGAGGTGTTCGGTCGTCTTCCTCCTCGCGCTGAGCGTGAGGCCGAGCGCCCAGCAGGCGACGCCGAGGGCTGATGCCGCTCGGCAGGGCCCATGTGGGTCCACCGGCCGTCGAGGCTTCGGTCCTTGCCGGCGGCGAGGTCCAGTGCTTCGATTGCCCGGGGCGACGCGACGGATTTGTCTCTAGGGGCGGTGCTGTCGATGCTTTGCACCGGCAATAAAACTATGGGGCTACTCGGCGAGGGTGAATTCGGTGGACTGCAGAGGAACACAGGAGAATTATACTGGTTCAGGCCCTCAAGGTGAGGTAATACCCTACGTCCAGTTGAGGTGTTATTCCTCTGAGGTGTATGGAGATCGATGATCTGGTTGTTCTTATTGTGCCCGCCCTGAGGGGCGCCCTGCCTCCCTTTATATACTAGGGGATAGGGGTACATGATAAGGATCCCAGTCGGATACGACCAAGGGATTTCCTTCTTAGAGATAGAGTCCTATCTGACTAAGACTATGTTTTCTTATTATACAAGGTACAGCCTGCCGGGTGCTATCTTATCTCTAATTACATGGTTCGGCCCATCCTCTATCCGAGTGGCCCATGTACTAGTAATGAGGTACCCGGGGCCCATGGCCTCCACAGTAGCCCCTGAGACCTTCATAGTTGAGTCACAGCTGATGCCAAGTGCTCGTCCTCCATGGTGAAGGTTGCCCGAGTGCAGTGCGCCCGAGTACTCTTTGTCCGAGTAAGTCTTCTCCCGAGTCCTGCTTCATGTCAGCTGGCAGCGAGGCTATGAAGGGCTTCATGTAGATATATGAATAGTGTGCGCCGAATAGGCGCACCTATTAGGTGTAGCCCCCGACTTTGTGCTTAATTGTGAAGACAATTAAACATAAAGTCAAAGATCTTTAACCTGAAAGCCTTTCCTGAGTAGATTACTACTGGTATTTGGGATTCTTCGGTATCATATCAACCAGAATAAACTTTATAGTCTTGCCAAGTAGGAGACTACTCGTATATAGGACTCTTCGACTTCATGTCAGTCGGAATATGTGTTTATAGTCTTGCCGACTAGAATGCTACTCGTATATGGGACTCTTCAGCGTCATATCAGCTGGAAAAGGGGGTTTATAGTCTTTTCCGAGTGGTGTCCCACTCAAAAGTTAGACTCCTCCGCATCATGTCAGCGGGAAAAGATATTTATAGTCTCTCCCGAGTAGTGCACTACTCGAAAGTTAGACTCGTCCGCATCATGTCAGCGGGTGAAATGTTGCCCATGACAACTGATGGCCACGCATGTAGGCCGAATACCACTTTATGAAAATAAATCCACGGCGTGGTCAGGTGTACCCGAGAAAGATATCTGTATCTCCAATTTTAATGAAGACCAGCTTGTGATCCTTGTAAGGATATATCCTCGAGACCTGGTGAATAAAACAGACATCCAAACATATATGTTTAGCAATAAGGCTTTCAAGAAGCATATCTGTTTACCTCATCGGCTCCTGTTAGTAGCACCAGCACTATAATTTCAACTCAGCCCGCAAGCGGCCCACATGGAGCATGCTACTGTAGGAACTCATATCTTGGTGACCCAGTGCTGACTGTGTAGGCCCAAGCCCATCTAGTCGGCATCGGCTCTATAAAAAGACGGGGAGAGAGAAAAAGATTCCATCGTCTTCCCCAAATCAGCCAATCCCTTCGTCTTCCACCTTCGCGCCCGGCTAGGGTTAGCTGCTGCTATTCCCCACCCGAACTCGGGCGATTTCAATCCTTGTCATTTGCTCCAAGCCCCCGATTTGCTTTTTCCCCAAATCTCACCGCCTCTAGTCATGCCGAAGGCGTCGGATCTTGTGGGTGCGCCGGGAGGTTCTTGGCCGATTTCATATTGCGGCTCGGTGAAGCTGAAGCAGCTAGAGAGTGAACTGAAGTTGCCCAGCCAAGAGGTGATCCGCTGGCGGTCGGCTAGGGATGAGTCGGTCCCTAATCCCCGGCCTGGAGAAACGGTAGTTTTCGCCTCTTTTTTCGACCGAGGCTTGTGTCTTCCGTCTTCTGATTTCTTCCGCCGCATTCTCGACTTTTACGGGCTGGAGTTGGTGCATCTGAACCCCAACTCCATTCTTCAGATCTCTATATTTGTTACTCTTTGTGAGTGCTTCTTGGGTGTAGAACCCCATTTCATCCTCTTCCGACATCTGTTCCATATCAAGCCTCAACCCTCCAAGAGCAATATCAATGTGATTGGAGGGGCCGGTCTTCAACTGAGGAGTGATGGGAAGAAAACGTATCTCGATTTGCCCTTGAAATCTTCTCTGAAGGGCTGGCACAAGGAGTGGTTTTATTGCGCTGATCTGGCTCCTTCCTTGCGCCTGTTTACTGGTATGTCGCCGACGGTGTTGCCAAACTGGTCAACAGAGCTGACCTTTGAAGAAATGGGCCAGGCACATCTGTTGTTGTCGAAGATAGATGACCTCAAGAGGGCCGGCTTGACAGGTCCTTGGGTGGCTCGTCGCTTTCTGACAAGGCGCATTCAGCCACTGAAGCTTAGGAGCTCATTCGGCTGGGCCTTCAAAGGCAAAAATATCCTGACCGAGTG
The DNA here is from genome assembly GCA_003991445.1 of Oryza meyeriana var. granulata. NCBI lineage: Eukaryota > Viridiplantae > Streptophyta > Magnoliopsida > Poales > Poaceae > Oryza > Oryza meyeriana. Next base: position 314,840 of record RYFJ01001329.1, on the reverse strand, counting down.
AGTAACGAGTCGGCGGACAAGAGGGAAGTGACCGCGACCCTGTTCGGCTACTTCTTCGAAGGGGTGATCGCGACCGAGCACGATAAGCGCCGGGTTGCGACTTATAGCTTCATTCGGCCTCGGACCAAGGTAACCTTTAACCTTCTTCTGTGATGAATGCCCGTGGAACCGTAGTTGTTCAGCATGGCGTGACGCATTTGGTTGACTCACTTATAGTGGCATGAAGAATTTGATGAAGACTCCCGTCCATTGTTGGCCGTAGCGTCGAAGAAGAGGCCGAGGAGTCCCTTTGCTGCCCAACCCGACTCCAAGAGAGCGGGGAAGAAGCCGATTTTATATCGGGGCGAGGGGGCCATGACGGTGCGCGCCGTGAGCGGAAGCTTGAAAATAAAGGACGCCGCTGCCGCAACGCCCACGCGGTCAAGTCCCAGGTTGAGACCTGCGGGTTTGAGCCCGACGTTGTCGAGCCCGGCCACGGCGTCACCAAGGGGCCGGCGAGAGCAGACGCCGCCGGGGGCGGGGGCGCCCAAGCCGACCATGCCGGAATTGGAGCCAACTCGGGCTGATGCACCACCACCGACTATGACGCCGACCGAACCGACTGCCGGAGCTAGCGCTTCCCTGGGGACCGGGTCACCTGTCAAGAAGCTGAAGTTCTCCAAGAGGTGCGCTGCTTCGGGTCTTCTGAAATTCTTATGTGTTGATGCAGTGTCGTGATGCATTGATTCATCGTGTAGGAAGCGGGCCGATATCGATCTCAGGGAGGTCGATTCGACTACTTCACTTGATGAGCCTGCCCCAGCCGAGCCAGCGGCTGCGAACACACCTGTTGAGCCAGCGGCCAGCCTGGTCACTGAGACCGAGGTGTCCCCGACTACAGGGCCGCTGCCGCCACCCGACCGAGAGGTGGCTGCTGAGACTGAGGCCCCAGCCCCCGAGGCGCCGCTCGTCGCGAAAGCCGCGGACGGAGCCCCTGGGCCGGTCCCCGAAGTCGTGGGGGATGGCGGCGCTGAGGCCAGGACCCCATCGCCGTCGTGGTTGCCGTCGTCGCCGTCGCCGCCGCCGAAGATCCCGCATTTGCCCCGGATCGAAGCTCCTCCACTCGTGATGCCCCGGACATTCACATGGACGGCTCATGATGGGACAGCGAAGAGCTTCAGGCTTGATGAAGTCGTTGCAAGGAGAGAGCGCGAAAGCCTGCTTCGCGCCGCCATCAGTGGGTCCCAAGGGGTCGCGGTATGATTCTTGTGGTAGAGCCTTGGCAATCTTCTTGTTTTGATGTCTGACTCCGTCCTTGATCCGTCTTTTATCCTGAGCAGAAGCTTGTTGACCGCAATGAGGCGATGACGGAGATCTTGGTCGAGGTAGCTCCCCACCTCGCAGAGTTGGAGCAGCTCTGGGCATTGAAAGCCAAGATGGAGGCGCGTCATGCGGGGAGGGAGGCTTAGCTGAAGAGTGGCGCCGATCAGCTCAAGGCGGAGACATGGGCCCTAGCCGGAAAGATCAGAGGTAAAATCCCCGAGTATATCTTCCTGACCAAACCGTTGATGTATTCACCCAGCTGCGTTGTTCCCGACTACCCAGTTGTGTCATGACTGCACGGTTGAGCTCTTGGCTAATCTGTGGTGCAGACCTCAAAGCTGAGTTAAAGACCCGAATAGAGAGGGAATCGCAGCTGAGGGAGGCCGAAGAAGCCAAGGCCGAGCTTGAGAAGGTCAAGGCCGACCTGACAAAGGCCAACACCGAGCTTGAGCGGGAGAAGTCGGAGTTGGAGGAGGCCGTCGTCAAGCTCGGTAAGGAAAAGGCTAAATTGGAGAAGACCGTGGCCGGGTGGGAGGCCGACTACGAAAGTAAGTCCTCCACCTGACTGATCTTAGCCAATCCATTAGTTATTCTGTGTGTAGCCGAATTTGACAAGTTTACTTGCCGTCGGATCCGGACAGACATGAGAACCAATGTCCGGGCCCAGTATCAGTTCTACATAGAGGAGATAAGGTTGATCAGGGAGTCACGGGAGGCCCTCGTCGGGTCCGTGAAAGGGCTCCTTGACCTCATAGATCCCCGCCCAGTGGGAACCAGCTGCAGCAGAATCCCCCCAGATAGAGGGTCGTCTCGAGGATGCACCGAGTGCCTTGAAAAGGTACTCGGATGAACGTGTTGTCGCCGGCGTGGCCTAGACCCTGGCGATGACCAAATCCATATACCCCAGGGCGGATATTGAAGCCATCGGGGAGGGGTTTGCCGAAGAGATGACGCTAGAGGAGGCGCTGGAGCTGATCGCCTGGGCGAAACCGACTGCAGAAATAATTACCGGAGACCTGGGTCTGTGAGGGCAATATGTTATCTAGTCGGTGCATATAAACTTTTGTTAAACAAGCATGTGTAAATATGTGCCGCCAAGCTTATTATTCAGTCGTCATTAGCTTTACTCGACCGTGTAGTATGCACCGAGTTAATCTGTCGGAACTTAAAAAACGTTCGAAGTAAGAAGCAGTACTCGAGCAAACGTGACAATCGTAGTAAGGCTTCGTAACCGAAGTGAAATAAGCTCGTATGTTATTGACAGGACACATATATACATGCAGCCCCCGACTCACTACTCGGTTGATACAAGCGGCGTAGTGAGTCAGAAGAACTGTACACATGAAAAGTATAGAACTCAGGTATAGAAAGGACGTAGCTGTTTGTTCCATGAGTTGCTGATGAGAGCACCGTCTTCGGTCTTCAGTCGGTAGGCGCCTGGCCGCGTAACCTCGGCTATAATGAACGGCCCTTCCCAGATTGGGGATAATTTATGCTTGTCTTTGGTGGTTTGTATTTTCCTCAAAACGAGGTCCCCGACCAAAAAGGCGCGGCCACAGACATTGCGATTGTGGTAGCAACGTAGGCCTTGAAGATACCTTGCCGACTGAATAGTTGCGGTGTCTCTTGTTTCTTCCAGCTGATCAAGTTTGACCAGTCGGGTATTGTTGGAATCATCTTCTGAGTAAGCCCAGACTCGTGGAGAGCCGAACTGTAACTCGGTAGGTAGCATAGCCTCGGTACTGTAGACAGAAAGAAAGGGGATTGCCCTGTTGCCCGACTAACCGTGGTTCTAAGAGACCAGAGAACGGATGGGAGTTCTTGTACCCACCGGCCCGCGTATGGTTGTAGTCGGTCGAATATCCTGGCCTTGATGCCTTGTAAGACCATACTGTTGGCTCGTTCGACCTGCCCGTTGCTCCGCGGGTGTGCCACAGATGCATAGCAGATCTTGATGCCGAAATCGTCGTAGAAATCTTGGAATACGCCAGCCGCGAACTGAGTACCGTTGTCGGTGATGATGCGGTTAGGGACTCCGAACCGGTATAATATACTCATGATGAAGTCCTTTGCTCGTGCCGCTGTAATTGTTGCAACGGGTTTAGCCTCAATCCACTTGGTGAACTTATCCACCACGACGAATAAATGTGTGAACCCTCCTAGCGCTTTCTTGAAAGGCCCGACCATGTCGAGCCCCCATACTGCAAATGGCCAGGAAATGGGGATAGTTTGGAGTTCCTGGGCTAGGAGATTTGTTTGTCTTGCGTAGAACTGGCAACCCTCGCACTTGCAAACGATGTCTTTGGTGTCTGTTACTGCTGTGGGCTAGAAAAATCCCTGCCGGTAAGCCTTTTCGACTAACGTCCTGGATGCGGCATGGTTGCCACATATGCCCGAGTGGATCGAATGCAGAATCTGCTTGCCCTCCTTGGTGGTGACGCAGCGCATGAGGACACCGGATACGCTCCTTCGGTACAGGTCTTCCCCGACTAGCATGAAGCTTTTGCTTCGATGCTTTATCTGCTCGGCTTGACTGCGATCTTCTGGGAGTTCGTCGTCCATAAGAAATTTGACAACAGGAGTCCTCCAGTCTTGACATATGTGCAACACCTCATTTGTGGTTGGGGTAGGCTCGCCTCCCGACTGCTCCGGTGCCGGTTTCTTCTTGACTGATGGCTCCATAAGTTGCTCGACAAAGATTCCGGTTGGAACTGCTTCTCGCTTGGATCCCATGTTTGCCAGCTCGTCTGCTGCGTAGTTGTATTGGCATAGGACATGTGTGATTTCCAGCCCGTCGAACTTGTTTTCCAGCTTGCGGACCTCCTGATAGTATGCCTCCATGGTATCGTCGAGACAGGTCCAGTTTTTCATGACTTGGTTTACCACGAGTTGAGAATCTCCGCGCAGAACCAGTCGACGTATGCCGAGTGATATAGCGATGCGGAGCCCGTGAACAAGTGCCTCGTACTCGGCGATGTTGTGGGAAGCCGGGAAGTGGATTTGTAGAACATACTTCAGTTTTTCGCCAGTGGGGGACGTCAATATGACTCCGGCCCCGGCGCCACCGATCCGTAGAGAACCGTCGAAGTACATTGTCCAGTACTCTAGCTTTGCTATTGGTGTAGGCAGTTGGACTTTTGTCCACTCGGCCACGAAGTCGGCTAGAGCTTGAGACTTGATTGCTGTCCGTGGCTGAAAGGTGATGTCGAACGCCATCAACTCGAGTGCCCATTTAGCGATTCGGCCAGTGGCCTCACGATTATGAAGGACATCCCCGAGTGGAAATGCTGTGACCACCGTGACTTGGTGTGCTTGGAAATAATGCACCAGCTTCTGGACTGTGATAAGTAGGCCATATAGCAGCTTCTGGACCTGCGGGTATCTCGTTTTGGAGTCGGCAAGGACCTCGCTGACGAAGTAGACTGGCCGTTGTATTTTTTGAATATGACCCTGTTCGGATCGCTCAACCACCAGCACCGTGCTAACTACCTGTGTTGTTGCCGCCAGATATAGCATTAGCGGTTCCTGGGGCAGAGGTGACGCCAACACGGGGGTGATGTGAGGAATTGTTTGAAGTCTTCGAAGGCTCGCTGGGCTTCTGGAGTCCATTGGAAATTGTCGGCCTTTTTGAGTAGCTTGAAGAAGGGCATGCCCCGTTCGTCCAGTCGGGAGATAAACCGGCTGAGTGCTGCCATGCAGCCTGTCAGCTTCTGGACGTCTTTGAGGTTAGTCGGGGGTGCCATGTGCCTGATGGCGTTGACTTTCTCCGGGTTGGCCTCGATGCCGCGGTGCGAGACGATGAAGCCGAGTAACTTTCCGGATGGCACACCGAAGGCGCATTTTTCCAGGTTCAGCTTCATCTTGAATCTTCGAAGGTTTTGGAAGGTTTCTTCCAAGTCAGCGATGAGGTTTTCTTTGGACTTGGCCTTGATCACCACATCGTCGACGTAGGCTTCCACGTTGCGCCCGATCTAAGTATGCAGACACCGCTGAATAGCCCTTTGATAGGTTGCGCCCACGTTCTTCAGACCGAACGGCATTGTGATATAGCAGTACGCTCCAAACGGTGTGATGAAAGATGTCTTCAAGCATTCTTCCTCCCTCAGGCTGATTTGATGGTATCCCGAGTAGCAGTCGAGAAAACTGAGTAGGTCGCACCCTGCTGTGGAATCAACCACCTGATCTATCCTAGGAAGACCAAATGGGTCCTTGGGGCACGCTTTGTTGAGGTCGGTGTAGTCGACGCACATGCGTCATTTACCGTTTTTCTTTCGGACCAAAACTGGGTTTGCCAGCCAGTCCGGATGGTAGACCTCTTTGATGAACCCGGCTGCGAGGAGTTTAGTAATTTCCTCCCGGATAGCATCTTTGCGGTTTTGAGCGAAGCGCCGCAGCCGTTGCTTGACTGGCTTGGCATCTGTCTTCACGTTTAGGGCGTGCTCGATCACCTCCCTTGGTACGCCTGGCATGTCGGACGGTTTCCACGTGAAGATATCCTTGTTGGCTTGGAGGAAGGTGACGAGCGTGTCTTCCTATTTGGGGTCAAGTCCGGTCCCGACTAGAGCAGTCTTGGAGGGGTTGGAAGGGTCCAGGGGGATCTTCTTCGTGTCAGAGTCCGCTGAAATTCCCGACTTCGCTGCTTTTTTCGGCAGAACTTGATCTTGCTCGACTTCTGTTGCGAAGGCTTGCCGAATGCCATCGCGCCCGACTGCCGCCTCTTGTGACTGAGCCAGTTCGCAGCTCTCCTTGTCGCAGGTGAAGGCTTGCTTGACGTCGCTGCGGAGGGAGAGGACTCCTGCTGGTCCAGGCATCTTCAGCACCATGTATGTGTAGTGTGGTATCGCCATAAATTTGGCGAGTGCCGGTCGTCCGAGTATCGCGTGGTACGCAGTCTCGAAGTCGGCGACCTCGAAGCAGACAGTTTCTGTGCGGAAATTATCCCGCGTGCCGAAGGTTACCGGCAAAGTTATCTGTCCGAGTGGAGTTGATGACAGGCCGAGAATTATCCCGTGGAAGGGCGCAGTGCTCGGCCGTAGTTCTAAATGAGGAATTTTCATCTCGTCCAAAGTCTTGGCGAACAGGATATTAAGTATGCTACCTCCGTCGATGAGGGTTTTCTTCAGCCTGATGTCTCTGACGACCGGGTCCAGGACGAGTGGATAGCGTCCCGGGTGGGAAACCCGATCTGGGTGATCTGTGTGATTGAAGGTGATGGCCATCTCTGACGGGCGCAGGTATTGGGGGGTGTCGGCCGTGGAGACCGTGTTGATGTCGCGCGCTAAAAGCTTCTGTTTGCGCTTGGACTCGTACGCAAGTGGCCCCTCGAAGATATGGTTGAGCTCGGCTTGAGGATCTTGGAAATCATCAGCCGGACCCGAGTCTGGCTTGTCTTTGTCCTTGTCGGTGCCAGACGATGAAGTCTGCTCGGAGGCAAACATCTTGAGCATATAGCAGTCTTTGGCCACGTGTTTTCCCATGGGGTGAAAGGGGCATGGCCCGCTCATGACTTTATGGTAGTCGTTGTTCCGCTGGGGTCGCGACCGACTGCGCTCCATGTTGGCCACCTCGTTGTTCGACTTCCGCTTACGGCTGCCAGACTTGTTTTGAGATGGCTCGTTGTGGGCTTTCACCTTCAGTTCTTTCTGTCGAGGCTCCTTCTTCTCGTCGAGGGCCTCCACGACCGCTTCGGCCGAGTCGGCGTATTTGTTGGCCATGTCGAAGAGCGCCCGGACCGTGGATGGTGGCTTCCGAGTGAATTTTGCGATAAGCGGAGCGTCTTTTACCCCTTTGCGAAAGGCGGCGATGACGGCTTCGTCTTTGACAGTTGGAATTTGGTTGCGCTTCTCGGAAAACCTTTTGATGAATTCGTGCAAAGACTCGTTTTTCTTCTGGTGCAGTTGATAAAGATTATGCTCCGAAGCGGGTCTGTCATAGGTCCCCTGGAAGTTAGCGATGAACCGCTCCCTGAGTTGTCCCCAGGAACCGATCGACCGCCTCGGGAGGCCTGTCAGCCATGTCCTCGCCGAGTTGGCTAGCACGACTGGGAGGTAGTTAGCCATGACTCTGCTGTCGCCCCCAGCAGCTCGAACTGCTAGGGTGTAAACGGTGAGCCAGGACTCTGGGTTTGTCTTGCCGTCGTACTTTTCGATCCCGGTGGGCTTAAAGCCATTCGGCCACAAGACGTCCTGGAGCTCCCGAGTGAAAGCTGGGATGCCTTCGTCTTCGTGAGCGCTCCGACTCTGATCTTGGCGATGTAGTCACTCGTGGTGGATGCTCGTTTTCGTCTTCCAGTTGGCGGCGTTCATCTTCTTCGCGTTCTTCGCGTCGAGCGTTTATGGTGTGACGAAGGTCTCGGTGCAGTTGCACTCGGAGGTCATGATTGGGTCGGCAATCATACTGGCGATGCCGCCGGTTGTCATTATTGGTATTGCCGAGCGTTGTTTGCCGGGACTCTTCGCGTTGCCGACTGGAGCCGGCCGCATAGCGTCGTGTTGATGCAGATGAGCCTGCCGCCGGAGAACCCGACAGGTTGGTCGGTATAGCAGTATCGCCCGACTGCTGTTGCTGCTAGCAGGCAGCAGCTGTGATCATCGCCTTGATCTTGGCGATAGTCGGGGTGGCCTGGTGATCGGCCCCGAGCTGGAGTGTGTCCAGCAAAGTTGCTGCGGCCACGACGTTCTGTTGTGGTGTGACGAAGACGTCGTGGTCGCCAATTTTGGTTTGGAGGATATGTTGCTGAGCGACTCGCCCAGCCTGTCGCAGCTCGTTATTGCGGGCTTCGCGGTTGGCCTCCTCTTGTTGTAATCGGTGCGCCTCCTCTTGTCGCTCCTCTTGTAGTCGGCGTACCTTGGAAGGTGGTGTTGAAGCCATGAAGATCTCGCGGGAGAGGGGGAAGCTTGCCGAATTAAAGTCCGAGCTGGTGCTCGAACCGCTATCCGACTTGGTGTCGGACTCCGAGTAATTTATCGGAGTGAGAAGGACTCTGACCTCTCTAGATTCAATCTGAAACGGTGCTTGGCCGTGTCCAAACTAAATTGCTAGGGATCGGGGCTGCTGCGCAGGATTTTGATGCGCAATGTCGCCGGAGCTGTGAGGGAGATTAACGACCTCTCCCCTTCTCGGCCCAACTCGGGCTGGCTCAAGGCCTAACCTAAGTCGGACGCCAAAGGAGAGGGTTGTCCCGATGCTCGGCGATGTGAAGGATTGCCGTAGAAAATCGTCGAAGGGGATGGCGGTGTCCTAGGTGCCGACTGGCGCAACGTCGGCTGGTTCCTCGGTCGGCAAGATTGGATCTGCCTCAACCAAGGTGAGATCGCCGAGTTGATTGGCGATGAAGTCTAAGCTCCCGAAGGTAATTGCATCTCCGGGGGAGAACTTGTTGATTGAATCCATCGAATCTTCTGATAAGGAATTCGCCGGGCCCCCCTACCTGGCGCGCCAACTGTCGATGCTTTGCACTGGCAATAAAACTATGGGGCTACTCGGCGAGGGTGAATTCGGTGGACTGCAGAGGAACACAGGAGAATTATACTGGTTCAGGCCCTCAAGGTGAGGTAATACCCTACGTCCAGTTGAGGTGTTATTCCTCTGAGGTGTATGGAGATCGATGATCTGGTTGTTCTTGTTGTGCCCGCCCTAAGGGGCGCCCTGCCTCCCTTTATATACTAGGGGATAGGGGTACATGATAAGGATCCCAGTCGGATACGACCAAGGAATTTCCTTCTTAGAGATAGAGTCCTATCCGTCTAAGACTATGTTTCCTTATTATACAAGGTACAGCCTGCCGGGTGCTATCTTATCTCTAATTACATGGTTCGGCCCATCCTCTATCCGAGTGGCCCATGTACTAGTAATGAGGTACCTGGGGCCCATGGCCTCCACAGGTGCGCTATGGTGCGGGAAACCGAGTGGTGGTGGCGCGGCGATTGCGACGGGGAGGCGGCGCAATCGGGCGCAATACCGAGTCCTGTTGCATCCCCAATTATAGGATTGGGCCTATCCTCTATCCGAGTGGCCAGAAAGTTTCCCTTGAGGTACCCTGGGCCCATGGCATCCACACAGGGTGAGGACGGGTTGGTGGTGTTTGGCAGGCGGCGCGTGAGGGCGGAGGTAGTTTGACAAATCTCCCGGTCCGTCCTAGGTCCTCATGGCAACGACTTGCTTTCAGAATCGCTGGTCCATCTAGTGCGGCAGGAGGGGTGAATGGCGGGGTGACGGGGGGCACTAGAGTGGGCTCGACGTGCTCATCCGCTTAATAGGGGTGGCGCACATGGGGTCCTGTGGAAGGATAGGGGGACGCGACGAGGCCAAGGCTGGGCGACGTCAATGGGCTAGAGCTCGGTACGTGGGCGGGGGTAGGCTAGGCGTAGGCGGGAGGGCATGGCCGGTCGGGATCCGTCGCCATAACGGCCGATGGCGACTAAGGGAGGGGCGCAAAGGCCATGGTCGTCGTGTGGGTCGGCCGGGCGACTAGACCGCTCGGCCGTTGTAATGGCAGGCCGTTGTGTGCAACGAGACGGGGGCAAGTGGGGGGTAGCGGCATGGGCGGCGGTGATGGCTAGTCTCCTCGGGGCGAGTCGACCCGATGGCACAGCGCGGGGCTTAGCGTGGCTTGGCATGGCTCGGTCTGGGCGAGGGGCGCGTAGTAGATCGAGGAGACAAACCACGGCGGCCGGTCCCGTGCTTGTGCCGTCAGGATAGGGCAGAGACTGACAGGTGGGGCCCACGGGAGTGGTTATCGGTGGGCGCACGTGTGGGGGCGAGCCAGCGGACGGCAGCGGTGGGCTGCTCCATGCCAGCTGGGCCGCGGCCCGGCGCTGCGGCTGCCAACGTGGGCTGGGGAAAAGAAAACAAAAGAGAGAGGGGGGTAGGCTGGCGCGGGGGAGGGGGGAATTAGGCCCAAGACCGAGGAGGGTTACCCTAATCCTTTTCTTTTAAAGCAATAGCCTAGGCAGGAAAAATCCTAACTACTTGTACCAATTGTTTTTAGTATTTGCCCTAGGTTTGGTATTTAAGCAAGGTACTTTTGGCATTGGCAAAAATGATAAGATAAATTCGAGAAGAACCAACATGATGCATCTTTTTCCAAAAATTTTTGTTGGTTTCGATATTTCGTTTTTCGATTTTTATTTCGCATTTTAGGATGTTTACAAACCTATTTCCGCTTACGAAAATCTCGTCTCGAGATTGCTTACCGGTTTTCATGCAAAGAGATATGGGGTGTACTTCTATTCTTAGGAAGTCTTCTCGCTCCCAAGTGGCTTCCTCCTTGGAGTGGTTACTCCATTGCACTTTGTACACCTTGATAACTTGAGAACGGGTCCTTCGTTTGGCCTCCTCGAGGATTTAGTTGGCTGCTCGGGATAGGACAAAGTCTTGATCCAACTCCGTTTGTTTCTAGTGACGCTGGTTTTCTTCAACACGCGAAGACATTTCTTCAGTTGCCAAACATGGAAAACCGGGTGGACCTCGGCAAGGGTTTCGGGCAACTCTAATTCATAAGCAACTTGTCCTCATCGGCCTATTATTGGAAAGGGGCCAACATACCTTGGTGCCAACTTGCCTTTAACCTTGAACCTCCTTATTCCCCGTAAAGGTGACACCTTGAGGTAGACGAAGTCTCCTATTTCGAATGTCAGCTCCCGTCGACGGGCTGGTCGGCCGGTTTGTAGCTCTTTTGCCTTGCTTGAGCTGTCCATAGTCGGTCTTTTGATCAGGTGAAACTTTCTATTTGGCTTCCCTTAGAATGTCTGATCCAGATAACGCTGCTTCCCCAACTTCAGTCCACATGAATGGGGTGCGACACTTATGTCCAAATAGTGCCTTCATTTGGCGATATTTTTCAGGCTCACTTGGTAGCTATTGTTATAGTGAGAATTCGGCACAGGGCAGGCATGTATCCCATTTGTGGTGAAATCCGTGCACATGCTCGCAACATTATCTTCTAGGGTTTTGGTTGGTCCTTTCTATCTGTCCGTCAGTCTAGGGGTGGTATGCAGTGCTGAAAGCCAGGTGGCTTCCCAGGGCCTCATGGAATCTCTCCTAGAAATAGGAAGTGAACTAGGTACCTCAGTCCGAAATAATCCGTTTGGGTACTCCGTGTAGGCACACTATTCTCGACATAAATAGCTCGGCTAGTTTGGCCGCGCTATAGGTGGTTTTGACTGGTATAAAACGGGCAACTTTTGTTAAGCGGTCTATGATTAACTAGACGGAGTCGTAACCTGACTTAGTCTTAGGCAACCCAACAATGAAATCCATCCCAATTTCGTCGAATTTCCACTCGGGGATTTGTATGGGTTGTAAGAGTCCGGTAAGGCGTTGATGTTCCGCTTTGACTCTCTGGCATATATCACATAGAGCAACATATTCCGCCATGTCCCTTTTCATGCAAGGCCAACATATTCTCTGTTTTAGATCCTGGTACATTTTGGTGCTACCCGAGTGAATAGAATAGGCCATATCATGAGCTTCCTTGAGGATCAGTTTGCAGAGGCCGTTTGTCGATGGGATGAACAAACGATCCTTGTACCAAAGTATTCCTTGCTCATCTAGTTTGCATCGGCTGCCTTCCCTTGTCTTAATCAGCCCTTGATCTCATTTTCTTCGACATCCCCTTGCTGTGCTTCCTTGATTTTCCTGGGCAGTTAGGGTTCTATTTCTAGAGTCACCAGGCTTCCCAGAGCCACCAATGATAGGTTAAGGTATGCCATGTCTGCCTGCAGCCTAGACGGTAATCTTCAAGTTTTCAAGAGACAACAGGCTGGCTTGCGGCTGAGGGCATCTGCTACAACATTGGCCTTTCCAGGGTGGTAATGGATGTCTAGGTCATAATCCTTGATTAATTCCAACTACCTCCGTTGTCATAAGTTCAGGTCAGCCTAGGTGAAGATATACTTGAGGCTTTTGTGATCGGTGTAGATATTACAATGGTTTCCAATTAGGTAGTGCCTCCAAATTTTGAGGGCGTGAACAACCGAGGCTAGTTCGAGGTCATGTGTAGGGTAATTTTCTTCATGCGGCCTCATTTGCCGGGATGCGTAGGCTACTACTTTGCCTTCCTGCATTAGCACGCTGCCTAATCCTTGCCGGGACGCATCACAATAGATCTCAAAGTCCTCTTTGATGTCCAGCAGGACAAGAATGGGGGCGGTGGTGAGTTTGGTTTTGAGCTGGTCGAAGCTACCTTGGCATTGGGCGGTCCATTCAAACTTCTTTTCCTTTTTGAGTAGCTGCGTCATCGGGCGGGCTATCTTCAAAAATCCTTTGATGAATCTACAGTAGTATCTTGCCAAGCCCAAGAAGCTCCTTACTTCGGTCACTGTCTTGGGGGCCCTCCACTGGGTTACTGCCTCAACCTTGGAAGGGTCTACTGCCACTCCTCCTGCAGAGATGATATGCCCTAAAAATCTTACTTCCTTGAGCCAGAAGTCACACTTGCTGTACTTGGCGTACAATTGGTGTTCCCGCAGCTTCTCCAATACCAATCTCAAATGCACGGCATATTCTTCTTCCATCTTGGAGTAGATCAGGATATCATCGATAAATACCACGACGAATTTGTCTAGGAATTCCATGAATACCTTATTCATCAAATTCATAAAGTAGGCCGGGGCATTAGTCAATCCGAAGGACATGACAAGAAACTCATACGGGCCGTATCGGGTAGAGAAGGCGGTTTTGGGCACATCTTCTAATCGTATTTTTAGTTGGTGGTAGCCTGAGTGTAGGTCTATTTTTGAGAATACGCATGCTCCCTAGAGTTGATCAAAAAGATCATCAATCCTTGGGAGGGGGTATTTATTCTTAATGGTGACCTCGTTTAAAGCACGATAGTCGACGCACATCTGTGGGCTACCATCCTTCTTCTTAACGAAGAGCACCGGGGCTCCCCACGGGGATGAGCTAGGCCGAATAAACCCTTTGGCTTGGAGGTCTCGGATCTGTTCCTTTAGTTCTTCCAGTTCATTGGATGGCATCCTATAGGGCCTTTTTGATATGGGTGCCGTACCCGGGATCAAGTCAATGACAAATTCGATGTCCCTATCCGACGGCATGCTTAGGATCTCTTCTGGGAATACATCCGAATATTCCTGTACTTCCGGGGTTTCTTCTAGGAGCTGATTGAGTTGATTGCTCCTCAAGCTATCGCCTACCTGCCTAGGTAGTTCTACTTTAATCCTAATCTGCCCTTGATCCGGATGATTTAAGGCTAACTCTCTTCGGGCATAGTCGATTATTCCTTGGTTTCACTTCAACCAATCCATCCCCAGAATGACATCTAGGTGCTGGGAGGGAAGGATCACAAGATTTGTGGGAAAAACGACCCCTTGTAGGGGAAGCGGGACTTTCTCACAAACCCTAGACACATGAAGGTCTCCCCTAGGAGAGTGCATGATCATGGGTTTTGGTAAATCAGTGATTTCCAAATGATGCTTCCTAAGGACTTTCAGTGATATAAATGAACTCCAGAATCAAAAAGCACGAGCGTAGGAATGGCGTGGATAGAAAACATACCAATCAGGACGCCCTGGTCGTTCTGTGCTTCTTCCATGTGGATGTGGTTCACACGCCCCTTTGCAATGGAAGTCATGGTCCTCATCTTCACTGGGGTTTGCTAAGTTACACGGGGCGTGGCCGGTGTGGTCGCATTCCTAGCTGGTGTTGCCCCGGTCGGAAATCGTCCTGGTGCAGCCTGACATTGGGGGCATTCCCTGATGAAATGGCCCCTTTCTCCACACTGGTAGCAGTTAAGGTTATTTGGCCCTGGTGCGGGGATGGTGGGAGTTGGTGTGCGGAACCCCGGGGTTTGGGGGAGAGTTGCCGGTGTGGCAGGTGCTAGATTGATGGGATGAGGGCGGGGTGGTGTGAGATACACTGGCCTCTAGCTCTGTTGAGTAACATTTTTGAACCGTTGTCTGTCGGGTTGTCTGCTCTGGAAGACGGCCGCTTTATGCTTCCTGTTTGCTTCCACCTTCCTGTTGTCCTACTCGGACCTCAGTGCCTTGTTTACCATGCTGTGGAAGCTGGTGTGGTCTTGGATAATCAGAGGTCCACGAAGGGTGTCATTCAGCCCTCCAAGAAATTCGTCAATCTTTTCCTCCTCATCGGGGATATCTGAGGGAGCGTATCGAGCCAGCTGGGTGAACTTGTTGAGGTAGCCCTGCACGCTTAGGTGATCTTGCCTGAAGATCCTGAACTCATCCCTTTTCATTTTCATAATGGTTGCTGGGACAAAATTCTCACGTAATGTTGTCATGAATTCCGCCCAATCGGGTTCTTCTGCCCCATCTTCCCGGGAGGCTTGTTAAGCTTCCCACCAGTCATTGGCTGGACCATCCAGTTGACTGGTGGCAAAGCAAACCTTGTCTTCATTCCTGGCCTGGATGAGGTCTATTTTCTTCTCAATCATGCGAAGCCAGTCCTCTGCTTTCAAGTGGTTCTTCTGCTTCGGTGAACACTGGCAGTTTTGTTCTCATGAACTTGCCATAGCTAGACGGGCCGCGATTTGCCTGAGCGTCCTGTCCTGCCGGTATGGCCCGTCTACCCTGGGCGGCCTGGCCACCTGACGTGTAAAGGTCGGCCAAGGTTTGCATGAGCTGATTCTGTGTGGCAAGGAGTTGGGCTATAGAAGGGTTGTTTGGGGGTGGAGGAGAGGTTGGCTCATCTGCGCGTGCAGTTCTAGATCCTAACGCCCGGGTGTTCACCATCTGGAAAAAGAGAGAAACTTGGTGATTGGAGGGGGGGGGGGTATTTCACCTATCTACTTGTTTGGTTGTTTTTAGTAATGTTGGCAAACCATGTTCTTAGCACACGCAAACAAGAGGATCTGCTAATAATAGATAAGGCTGTACTAGCACAAAGCCTACATAAAAACTAGCCTTCTACTGCTCATAGCTCGCAGTAGAAGTGTAGCACACATACACCAATATATAAACATGGATGATGATTCTACCCCAACTGCTTATAGCACGCAGTTTGAGGTGATACACACACAACTAAGTCTGGCTGACACATACCTAAGGGGAGTGAGTCGGTAGGGCCCGCTGTCCAAAAAGACACCAAAGCAGTGCTATGACTAAGGATGCACCGTAGTCCTAGTCTACTCACTCAGCACACCGTTGTTAGCTGGAGAAGCTGGTGTGGCGAGCAGGATGTGGAGCTCCCTAGTCCTACAAGGAGAATGGCTGCGACTGCGGCTAGTGTCTGAGTCCAAGCCAGAGCTAGAGCTGGAGTTGTCAGAAAGTTAGTCACAGCGTCCACAGCCACGTCCATGGGCTGATGCCTCCTGGCAGTACGTCGGTGGAGAAGGGAGGATGGGTGGAGGGAGGACAGGTGGTGCCACTAGGACAGCCGGCTCAGTGTCTGACACGTGCGGCTCCACCTCCTGTGGCTCCTCTGAAGACTCGAAGGAGATGTAGACCGGGGCGGCGGTAGTCTCCAGTTGGGCAGCCATAATGGCGAGTCCCTCCAGTGCTGGGGCACGGGAGGAACTGGCCATCTCCCGTGTAGAGGAAGATGGAACGGAATCAAGGCCTGCAACCGGTGCTGAAGTCGGAGGGGGAGCGGCCACCGTGCGGGCGGTCACTGTCGGTGTAGGCCCCTCAGCCAGGTATGGGGGTGAACTGGTCCCCAGCCGAGGAGCTGCGACTATCACAAAAAGGAACAAGGACAGCCCTGACGCAGACGCCGGTACAAGTGTGGGGCATAGTACTGGTGGGGTCTTCATGGGCAAAGCTACAGGCACCCCACCTGGCGCTCGAAAGGCGTCCAGGTAGACCGTACGTGGAGTCTCGGTGAAGACTAGCAGAGTACCTGCGAAGGAAGTACCATCCCGAGGAAGGAACGACGTACGCCTGGTGAAGATGTTGCCATCCCTAAAGAGGAACGGCGGCTGCGGCCTCGGAGTCGGTGTAGCTGTCGGGGAAGTCATCGAAGTGGAGCCAATCTCAAAGACCGGTGCCACCTCCAAGGTGGCGAACACTGGTGCAAAGCCATGGGTCGGCTGAGCTGGAGGCTACGGAGGACGAGCGGCATGGTACCTGGCTAGGAACGGGTCCAGGGGCACCGGCGTCGAAGTACCCACCGGTGCCGCACCTAGGGCGAAAGCTGGCGTAGAGCCCGGGGTGACCAGTCAAGCCGTCGGGGTACAAGCCGGTGTGGGTGGCTGCATGGTCAGTGGAGCTTGAGCCCAGACGAGTAATCATGAAATTGTCGGTGGAATGGAAGCCGAAGTAGCCATTGGTGCAGAGGTTGGTGTAGCCATCGGCGCAGAGGTCGGTGCTCCTGTCGGGGTGGCTGTCAATGCAGAGGTTGGTGCAGCAGCCGAAGTAGCTGTCGGCATAGAGGTCGGTGCCACCGGCGGGGTGGGGGGGATGAAGTCCGTGCTACAGTCTAAGTGGTGGCCCTGGCTGTGGCCTAGGCTGCGGTGCGGCGTCCCTACCGTGCCTCCGTGAGCCGAAGCTCCAAGTCCCTGATGCACTCACCTCGGTGGAGGTAGTGTGCACGAAGGGACTCGTAGTGTCCCTCGAGCTCCTCCAGAGCTGAGCGGGTGTGGTAGAGGTGGCCTTGCACTACGTCAGACTCCATCAGCGACTCCCCATACCAAACGGCAAGGAAGTAGCGTTGGTCTCGAATGTGACGCAGGTACGTGTCGCGGCCGTAGCGGTGGTCCATCTGAGTCGAAGAAATTTCCATGAGAGTGAATATAGAGCAACCATGTGGAGAAGAGGAATAAACATGACCTAGAAGTCAGTTTTAGGCTTAGTTTAGGTTTTCCTAAGTCCGTGTAGTAACAGCAGGTTCCTTAAGGCTCAACACTACGAGTCTAGGGGAAGGGCGCCATTGGTCAAGTCCTACAGTCGAGGCGGCTTTGATACCAGCTCTGTGGGCCCTCGGCTTTTAAGACCAGGAACCACTCTTGCTTTGTGTGCCAAATCCCTGGATCAGTAGTTTGGCGAATGCATAACACAGCTCGTATCATTGCATTCAACGGAATGGAGTCTTACACTCGCTTAATTATTACAAAAGGGGAGTACTCGTGTAGGGCCCCGAGGAAACATAACCATCCAACTTGGGGTAAACTAGCAAAAGATAAAGTACGACAGCGGAAACTTAAGTGGCAGTGGCCCTGCGTTAGTCCATAGGCACTCGACTAGTGACTTGTATCCTAAGGCGCCTCCTTTGGTTCCTCGTCCTCCTGACAGATCTCGGACAGTTTGCCCTCAGCATCTATTTCTAAAAAACAGGGGTTGAAGAATGGTGAGTACATGGAGTACTCACAAGCCACCACTACAATATGATTTAATGCACCTGGGATTCAAGGGAGGCCGGGGTGATTTGCATAAAGCCAATTTTCGCAATTCATTTCACAAGCCTATGAACTAGCCATTTTATCAAACCACGGTGTTAAGATTGAAGTTGTTTAACTCATGACAGGGGCTGGCTCCACCTTGCCAATCCTCACTTGGTTCGGTTTACCCCCATTCCTGATTGATCCTCCATGTCCCAACCCTGTTACCATATTCCAAACAAGTTCCCATTTCCATCCATCCCTTGCCTAGCCGAGTTTTAGGAAAATTTTAGAGTCTAGTCAAGGCTAGTACAAGTCCCAATGCTCCTTTAACCGCGAGCACGGCTATTTGAATAGTTTTCTTTTTCTCACACTGCAGTGGATGTATGCTTTACCCCCAACCCGTGATTCTGCCCAACACATGAGCCTAGCCCCAACACATGAGGCCTTTCACAGCCTGGTCTTTTAGTTCCCCTCACGTTGCGGCACCTGCTCCAAGGACTGTGAGCCCTCATGCACCCTCAGCACCCTATGCCTCAAGCTGGTGGTGAGAGGAGTCCTGGAACCCGTGGAATCTAGGAAGTACGCTATATCTGTATAAGTATACACATACTTAGGGTGTGTTTTAGATTTAGACATCAAGAATTTCTCAATAATTCAACCCTTCATAACATCATTCCATTCGTGTGCAGAACCAACCATGACTGGGGTGTCGCCCTACTCGGGTTACCTAATCCTTCAGGTCTATACTATACGAGAGATGCGGTCATACTCGATTTGTTTCCTGCCTATTTTCTTGAGTCGGTCCTTAACTGACTAGGGCCGGCGCTAACCTTTCCCAGAACCACCCAAATCATTCCATGCTGCCATAGTCGAAATGGTTTTGGTTGTTTAGTTTTTGGTTTTCGCAAACAGTTCCTTGTGTGACTCGCGAGTGGCATTTCATGTCTCCACTCGCATAAAATGACGACCGCTCTCTACCCAGAACGATTGTTCCCATCCTGACATTAACCATAAAAGTACGGAATTGCTAATAAGCAACACTAAGCCTTGTGAATACTTGACTTGCGTAGGTAAACCAAAAATTTTAGGCACGTGATTTCAATGTAGCATGCAGTTTATTTGTAAACCAAAAATTTTCGTAATAGGCACAACATGTTCAAGGAGGAGGGCGTGATTACTTGCCTTGCTCAGTTACAGCAATGTCCTCCTCTGCGTCAAGGGTTTCGTCGTCACAAATATACCTTATTTGGATGCAGTAACTATTAAACCTCTAAGTCAAGATACAAAATAATATGGAATAAATAAAAAGAAAAATGGGAAAAATACCAAACTAGTGCCATTGGATCGGTTGATTTTAGATGAATTTTGGTGAAAGTTTCACTCAATTTGATTTAAAATGAGGGAGTTATGGGCTTTAGAAGATTCAAATTTGAATTAAATCAAATAAATGGAAAAGGGTATTGTTTGGTTTCTTTCTTTTATTTCTTTGAATTATTTTCCTTACAAAATCTGGTTCTTCCTCTGGCAGGCGGGCCCTGGGGTGGGAGAGAGAGGTTTCCCTCTCTGGTCTGCCTATCACTGGGGACCAGGGTCCCGGTTGGCTGGGTCAACCCAGCTGACATGGGGGCCCGGGGCCCACCGGTCAGTGGCACGGGGTAGGGGGTGTGAATTAAAAATTTTTGTTTCCGTATGGGGGGCCCAGATGTCAACGACACATACTTCTAAACCGGTTTTAAAATCAGTTTCACTAATTGCCGTGGCCCACATGTCATTCACAGGGGTTAAGGGTGTCATTAAACTTAATGGAGATCATTAGTCCGCGAGTGGGTCCACATGTCAGAGACGGGGAGGCGTTCGGTTGTCTTCCTCCTTGCACTGAGCGCGAGGCCAAACGCCCGACGGGCGACGCTGAGGGCTGATGCGGCTCGGCGCGGGCCCATGTAGGTCCGCTGGCCCTCGGGGCTTCGGTCCTCACCGGTGGTGAGGTCCAGTGCTTCGATTGCCTAGGGCGGCGCGGCGGATTAGTCTCTAGGGGCGGTACGCTATGGTGCAGGAGACCGAGTGGTGGTGGCGCGGTGATTGCGACGGGGAGGCAGCACAATCAGGCGCAATACCACAGTTGAGGAGGCCAGGGGAAGGGAGGGAGTAGCTGGCGAGAGTGCTCACCGTGCGGCAGCCGAGAAGCGGCACAATCCGATTCGCCGTCGAGGCGGTGGCAGAGCAGGTACGGCGGCGAGGCACGGCCCAAGAGAGATGACGGCAAGCTTGCTGTTCATCCTGGCGGTAGCGGCGGGGTCGTCGGCTCCTGGTCCCAACGGTCGTCCCCCTCTCCTTGCACAGCTGTGGTCGTTGCGTTTTTGGGCTCCGGTGGGTCGGCAATATGGAGGCGCGGGTGGCAACGGTCCGTCCCGAGTTCGGGGCGGTGAGCTCCACTTGGGCAGGCAGTGTGGAATTGTGGTGAGGGAGCCTAGGGCCAAGGCGGGATGACGTTCCGAGGCTGGATTGGGCGGTGCAACGGCTCGGGTGGCGGAGCCGTTAGGCACAGCAGCGGCTAGAGGATAGGCTGGTAGGGCGAGGACGGGTTGGTGGTGTTTGGCAGGCGGTGCGTGAGGGCGGAGGTAGTTGACAATCCCCCAGTTCATCCTAGGTCCTCATGGCGCGAATTGCTTCGGACCGCCGGTCCATCTAGTACGGCGGGAGGGGCGAATGGTGGGGCGACAGGGGACACTGGAGGGATGGGGGGACGCGACGAGGCCGAGGCATGGGCGACATCAATGGCTAGAGCTCATTACGGGTGGTGGGTAGGCTAGGCGTAGGCGAAGGGCATGGCCAGTCGAGATCCATCGCCATAACGGCCGATGGCGAACAAGGGAGGGGCACGAAGGCCGTGGTCATTGTGTGGGTCAGCCGGGCGACAAGACCGCTCGGCATCGTAATGGTGGGTCGTCATGTGTTGACGAGACGGGGCAAGCAGGGGGCTAGTGCATGGGCGGCGGTGATGGCTAGTTCCCTCGGGGCGAGTCTACCCGACGGCACAGCGCGGCGCGGCATGGCTTGGTCCGGGCGGGGGCCCGGTAGATCGGGGAGACGACCGCGTGGCTGGTCCCGTGCAGGCGCCCGTCGGGATAGGGTAGAGACTGACGGGTAGGGCCCACAGGAGTGGTTATCGGGCGGGTGCACGTGCGGGGGCCAGCCAGCGGACGGTGGCGGTAGCGGCATGGGCTGGACAGGGGGGTAGCGGCATGGGCGGCGGTGATGGCTAGTCTCCTCGGGGTGAGTCTACCTGATGGCACAGCATGGGGCTTAGCGCAGCGCGGCATGGCTCGGTCCAAGCGGGGGCACGGTAGATCAGGGAGACGACCGCGCGGCTGGTTCCGTGCGGGCGCCCGTCGGGATAGGGCAAAGACTGACAAGTAGGGCCCACATGAGTGGTTATCGGGTGGGTGCACGTGCAGGGGCGAGCCAACGGACGGCGGCAGTGGGCTGCGCCACACCATCTAGGCCACGATCCGGTGCTGCGGCTGCCGACTTGGGCTAGGGAAAAGAAAAGAGAAGAGAGAGGGGGGGTAAGGCTGGCCTGAGGGGGAGGGGAATTAGGCCCAAGACCGAGGTGGGTTACCCTAAATCCTTTTCTTTTAAAGCAATAGCCTAGGGAGGAAAAATCCTAACTATTTATACCAATTGTTTTTAGTATTTGCCCAGGTTTGGAATTTAAGCAAGGTACTTTTGGCACTGGCAAAAAATGATAAGATAAGTTCGAGAAGAACCAACATGATGCATCTTTTCACAAAAATTTTTGTTGGTTTTGATTTTTCATTTCTGATTTTTATTTCATATTTTTCAGGATGTTACAATATATATGTGGGAGGACATCGCAGGCGGGCCGCTTAGTGGCTCACCTACGATAATCGATCTCCTCAGACGGGCCGTAGTGATCCCCCGGATCGGGATTATCATAGGCGGGCCTCATCTTGGCCAACCTACGTCCTCTAGGGGGGGTCCGTCTGTAAAAATCAATTATGTAGTAGTATCCCGCGCCTCCAGCCAAGCCCTTAGGCGAGCGCACTTCGCCACCTCAGCCTACCAGCTAAGCAGCCTCCACCCAGTGGCGCCTCTAGCACTCCTCCACCGACCACCGCTCTCGCAACCGCGCTGCCTGCCTCCGCCCACCACGCTTGCACCGTCGCTGCCTCATGCCTCCCCCAGTTGGCTGTTGCTATGCATGCTAAGGTTTCACCCGTCAACACTTATGAATCAAATAATCATGTCCATGGGTCGTGGGCCTTGGCAGCAAGACAGCAAGTCGCTCCTGTCCTCGACAACTAATAGTGTGCGGCTCGTGTAGCTCACACCTTCGCCCATGGCGATGGTTGTGGCCAAAGCCGGGGATTCTTGAGGAAAGAAATGGGGGAAGGTTGCTCACGGTGTGGCTGAGGTATGATGAGTGCTGCCATAACAAGCGCTCCGACCATTTGAATCCGCTGCTCGGCTGAGATTTTCAGTGGCATGTAAAATGAGGCAAGCCATTAGTGCATGATTGATTAAGTATTAATTATTTTAAAATTTAAAAAATGGATTAATATAATTTTTTAAGAAACTTTTATATAGATTTTTTAAAAAAATATATTTTTTAGCAGTTCGGAAAGTATGCTCATAGATAACGACAAGGTAGGCCATCCGAAGGGCTGGCTCGAACGCACCCTAGTGAAAGGGATAATACTAATTTAGTCAGTTGAATTAGTGGTGTCTGCCCTAACCTATGTGCTACGAAAGATACACGATTTTTTTCTGCCAAAAGAAAGATGCACGACTTGAGTACGACACGATAGAAGGCTGATCATGGTTTCCTTTTTTTATTCACCGGGTCCACACAACTTCCGCTTGTGTGAGTAGTTGTACTTAGGTCGTACTCTCTCCATTTTAAAATATAGTAACATATACTTCTTATCTAGATTTATAGTCCTATGTTGTGCTAAATCTAGTCTTAGATTGCTATATTTTAGAATGGAGGAAGTACGTAAATAGTCTTATGTACAACTTAACTCTTCCCCAGTATGATATTTCAGTTAAGACAGGCTTAATCTGAAGCAGGAGAGAATATTCCCAAGTAGTGCAATACAAGGTAGGAAATTCTTTTGAAAATATATTGTTTTTCTCCTTTTTGCATGTATATACTATTTTCAATTTTTTTGCAGGAATATACCCGATTCGCCAATGGAAAGGGTGACGCCACGACATCACCACGCCTCGAGGCAAGACCTCGCCGTCATTGTCTAAAGGTGAGGCGACATCGGCGTGGTGTCACCAGGAGATGAGGCAAGATTGGACAGGCCATGTTGGAATAATTTCTAAGAAAACCTTAAAAACACATATCATGAAAGATATGCATATGAACTTTAGTACCATCTTGCTAATTCTAGGAGAGGGAGACCACATTAAAAGGTGTGGTGCTCTCCAAGCCACTTGAGCAATCTATGTAGAAGAGAACTAGAGTAACACGCACGCGCTCGCTCACCTCGCCGGGCTAGAGCGCGGGCGGGGGCCACGTGTGTAACATACCCAAATTTTGACTTTTAAAATTTTAACCGAAATAAATTAATAAAAAGATCTCAAAGATAAAATCCTATACTTTCTATAAAGGGAGTGAAATAAGAGGTAGATTGACTAGAGTAAATCCCAAAAAGAAGTGCTAAAGCCTTTATAGTAAAATTTTCAATTTACTCAAAAGCTCATCCTAGGTGAAAATATAAAAATGTTAGGGAATATAAAACACGGCATAGGAATCCGTAATACAAATTCCTAAAACCTTCCTTGGGTCAATTGAAAATGGAAGTAATATATATTCAATTATGCATAAGAAGTATGATTAAGTTAAAATGTTTAAGGGTTGGGTGCATAAAAATTTTAAGAGTTAAATTTTAAAAATAGGAAAGTGTAATATGCCTAATGTTGTATAAATAAAAGTTTGACATAAAAATGTGGAGATACATAAATTCATTACCAGTTCATGTGCATGCTTTCTTTTGATTGTTTTTGGATCTTAAAATGCATTTCCATAATAGGATGCATTTGCATTTGTATAGTCTAAGGAAATTCTAAAAATAATTGGTTTAACATAAACTAATGGGAAAATTCCTATAAACACATTACAACACAAATAATCTGCTGTAAATTTTACATGATTTTATCATCTCAATTGGTACTCCAACAAAATCTCTCAAATCAGCAAAACTAGGAAGCTAACTAAAATAAATTGGTTTACTTCTTAAATTTACCAAATAAAAATAAAACTTATTCAGGCAGTGCCTTATTACCAAAATGTGTACCAAGATGTAACCTACAACTAGAAAAATTGGCATAATTTAAATCTCAAAGGAAACACATAAAATGACAAGTGCAATGCTCTAGGAAATAATTTAACTGCAGGAAAATCAGTGCCACCATGCCTACTTTACAATTTTACCACAGTAATACCAAAAGGCTTTTGGCCTTGGGACTTGGTGAGAAGCTAAACAAAATATTTCTCTTCTACCAAAAAATTTGCCCTAGTAGGAAACATAAATTAAGTGGATGAATTTAAGGTTACAAATTTCTTGAGATCTCCTATCTTTACACTGCCATGTGGGACCCACTGACTCTCAGGACCTACCTGCTAGCCAGAGAAACCGCCCCAGCTTGCTCTCATGCCTAGGAACGTGCCACGCTACTCTCCACGCACCGACATCGCCCAGAGCCACCCTAGCTGGCCATCTCCACATCAAACTTCATCAGTGGAGATAATGCTTCGCCAATAGCACCTTCTCCTCAGTTTAATCACGTTCCCACCAAGAAACCCGAAGGAAATCCCTAGGATTATTGGCGGCGAAGTCGTCTTCTCTGCCACCAATAGTGTTTGATTGAGCCCGATGCAACTCCGGTGAGCCCGATCCCCTCTTGACCTCGGGAACATGATCCCTACCTTTTAATCATTTCATTTTCGTACCCTGTTGCCCTAGGTTTGCTGGTTGAAATTGTCATGGCACCGCCGTCCTCATCCTCTGTCCCGCTGGACTACCACCATGACATCGTCGGTGTTCTGATTAGTCCGAGACGTCACTGGCCAAGTCCTCGCGCCTATATCGTCACCTCGCCCCTAGGAGCTCGCTGACCAAAGGAATCGAGCTGTGGTACCCCAAAGCTCGAGATCAACACGTTCTTTCCCAACTCCGGTCATCGCTCCGCCGCAGCCGTTCCTATCGATTCGGTGAGCAAGTTGTCGATTCCTTGCACATAGAGTAACCTCAAGCTATCCTTGACCTTGTGTGTGTGATGTTTTGGCAATCCATGGGCTAGATCAAGCTACCGACGGCGCACCCGAAGCTACCTCGCGCCGCCGGAGGACATCGTCGTTGCTACACTTCATCGAAGCCTCTCTGCCTCGTCCAAATGCACTCGATCCCACCGGCTATTAAGTAAATATCTCAAAATATCTGCACTTTCATCTTAGCAGTTGACATCATAATATAAGATAGTAGTCTAGCTAATTAAGTAACTTAGTGATACATCCATAATTTACATGGGCCGACCGGCCAAATAGATAGTGGTTCGCAAAAGCTTGTTCTACCCAAAATACCCCACCTGCGACCAACTAGGGTAAGCCCTAGTGTGAACCGTCTTGAAACTCAGGAATATCCCCATCAAGCAACTCATCATCCACTAACTCCTCACCTGCATCAAAGCCTAAAGACAACAGATAACACACAAGTGCAAGAATCAGTACATTTTTACAATGTACTGGCAATGCCATACCTAAAATACATGAAGGGTAATATCAAGGAAAAACTAATAGGGCTACTCATTTGCGTAAAAGCAAGATTTGATTTTTGTAAACATTTTTCAAGGCCCAGTTCACAAACATGTAATTGGGATCCTATATATATATATATATATATATATATATATATATATATATATATATATATATATATATATATATATATATATATATATATCTTGATTCCATTTCAAAACATATAAGTGGCAGTTACCACCCTCCATGGTGGTAAGCCCAAGGAGTTCACAAAATCATCCCTCAAACTTTCCCATTTGTACTCACACAATATTTAACACACTTTCATAAATCTATACTCAACATAAGTCACTAGGCCGCACATGACCGCGAGCATGGCTAATCGATTAGTTCTAACTCTGCAGAGTGTGTACACTTTACCCACACGATGTGTAATAGTGATCATGTCTGACATGTCACACGATACCGTAGTACCCATTTCACTACTCACAACACAACCTTTACATTGCTCACTATTTAGCCCTGCACCAGCGACGACAAGTGAAGATCCACTCTAGGAGCAACTCTAGAGCTGCTAGGTGGTGGGCCCACGCCTTAACCTAATGCCGTGGCGGCAAACCATATGTTTCCCCACGAGGCACTATACCATTGTATTGGATAGATTTAGACACCTATACCGTTACGGGTTAATAGGTAGTTCCTATGAATCACTACAACATCGTAACTCATACTACTCTGGCCTACCAAATGCAAGGCTAAATATTGAGCAACTTAGTAAGCTATGGCTGACCCATATCAGCACATGTGGTCGTACTGTATTTTATAGTAAAAGACATTGAGTTCAGTCCTTAACTAACTCAAGCGGGCGCTCCCCTTATCGGTACGCAACTATCAAATATGCGTACCACTCGCTGCCCAGGCCTAAAAATCATTTTCATCATTTTAGTGCATCATTTTATCACCAATCACATTTTTGTCCAGAATTATTAAAATACACATTTCAATATTTATAAGGTGTCAAATGAATTAAAATACAAAGCTAAGCTAAGCTAAGCTAAGCATATAAACATATATTTATATCATAGATAAGCCCATATGAGTGAAAAAGGCACTCCATACCCATCCTATGGCTACAATGGTGAGGAATTCAAGTTTTAGGGGTTTTCATAATGCATCTAATTGGCATTAGCTACCAATCACCCGTTTTCCAATCATATTTATAAATAGCATGCAATTTAGAAAACAAACAATTTTTCTCCAAAACATAGGAGCAATATGTTCAAAGGGAGAGAGGAGGTTGCTTGCCTTGCTCAGTAGTAATTCCTATATCAGTGTCAAGCTCAGCCTCTTCGTCAAACTCGACTTCTCCCTCTAAACAAATGACATATAATCGAATAAATACAAATATACGAGAAAATTCAAAATGCTCTATTATGCATGCATGTTTTACAATTGGTTAGTACTGTTATGGGAGGATTTTTGGTGAGGAAATTTCTATTTTAATAGCTTTTGTTTGGGAGATACAAATTTTTAAAGGTTTTACACTAGAAATGTGGTATATTATTATTATTATTAAATTTTTAGAAATATTCCAGAGGCTTATGTTGTGGATTTTAACCTTCTAGAAAAATAGTTCACAATTTTATGAGTCTACTGCAATTTTTCCCATCTCAATTGGAGTTGAAATGAATTTTCTATGAATTTTTAAAGTTAAATTCATTTCCTAGTGCAATAGAAAAGATTTTAATCATTTTCTCAAGTTTTCTCGGATTTAAATTAAGGGGGTCCACATGTCAGTGAAACGATATTTGCGCCGAGGCCCTGGGGTTTCTAGGAATCAACCCACAGTCCTAAAACACGTGGGAGGGCGGTATTCATTAAGAGTCTTCACTGATTTTAATTATTACATTCAGATCCTAGGCCCACTCATTAGTATATGGTATATTTGCTAAAAGGACCTTGGGAGTTTTAAATCTTCGCTGACAGCGTTCTCACGTGCTAATTGCGGTAGGGCCCACCTGTCAGCAGCTCGAGAAAGAGTCCGTGACGGCGCGCACGGCCGACGAGCTTCGCGACAGTGGCAACGGCGAACAGCGGCAGATCTCACTGAGCTATCAAAAGAGAAAAGGTAGAGGGTTCCCAGACGCAGCTATTAGTGGCTTTCTTGGCTTCAATGGTGACCGGAATCGATGGTGATGACGGCGGAGGCGGCAGCATGGTTCGGCATGCAGGTGCATATCTCATTATAGGCCAAAGCAACGCATGCATGTGGTATCTAAGGTGCCAAGGGTGCTCACCGAAGGTGTTGCGTGGCTTGACGAGGCTGGGATGGCGGCGAGCTCTCCAGAAGTGGTCCAGCAGCGGCGGGGTACTCCGGGTGAACAGTGTCGGCTAGATCTGGGCTGCAATCCAAAGGAGATCCATAGGCCTTGGCTTAGTGAGGTATTGAGGTAGCTCCATGTGCGTGGAATCTAACTATTGCTCACCGTGGTCAGAGAAAATAAGAAAGGGGTGCATCGATCAGCGGAGAAGAAGAAGACACGAATCTAATGCTTCGGGGCTCGTCAGCTTCTCGTGCTTGGGCCATGTGGTCGTCTTGGGGTTGCGAGGCTACTGGCCAAAGATCAACGCCGGTCTTGCCTTGGTTAGGGAGAACGCGGTCATGCCATGGCGACGGTCTCCGGAGCCAGGTGCGCGACACGGCATCTTCAACCTTGAGGACAAGGG
Organism: Oryza meyeriana var. granulata; assembly: GCA_003991445.1. Classification (NCBI taxonomy): domain Eukaryota; kingdom Viridiplantae; phylum Streptophyta; class Magnoliopsida; order Poales; family Poaceae; genus Oryza; species Oryza meyeriana. The sequence continues at coordinate 286,728 of RYFJ01001329.1, read as the reverse complement.
AAGAAGAAGGGAAAAAAAGATTAGGGATTGGAAGGTTATCATGTTCCCATAGCTCGGCTGCGGCGAAGCTCACCAGAGGTGGACAGCGATGGCGGTGAGCCCGGCGGCACCGAGAAAGGAGGCGGCATTCCCGGCGTTGTGGTGGGGTTTTGCCTCAAGCTTTCTGTGGAGCAGAGAGAGGCTGGAGAGGAGAGCGTAATGGCGAAATGGTTCGGGTTGTCGTCGACCCAGCCGAGGGAATGGAGATGTAGGTGCTGGCGCCGCTCGGTGAGGTAGAGAGGAGCTCTGTCGGCGGGCTGGCGCGTGTCCTCGCACGTGGCACGTGTGTTCTGCGGGGTGGGGCCATGGTGGAGAGTCTCTGTGGCCGACAGACCCACGATGGCTGGGGCCCACTTGGCAGTGAAAGGCAAGAGAGAAACCCTTCTAGAGACTGAGTATAAATGAAGTAGTTGAGGGTTACATTGATCTAGTCATTTGACTTAGTTACATTGGGAATAAAATTATGGAAAAATTACTGTGGTTAGAGGGTGACGTTATCCAACAATGTACCAAATCCCAGGGTCATGTGACATGTAAATTTTTCTTGGCGAAATTGCAAAGTTTGGTACAAAAATCAGCCCCCTCTGCACCCCAGCCTAAGCCAGTGAGTTTTGGTCTGCCATTTTATGTATAAATATTGTGAGGAAGGCATTGAAAATTTTACTGTAATTAGTTAAGGTCTTGACCTGCATTATGGAAAATTTTTGTGGGAAGAAGAGTTATGAATAAATTCTATCAAAATTGACAAATGGCCTGTCTGCAGTGGATGTTTTCTACCATTTTGCTGATTTTAAAGTATTTATTTGAGCTACTCACTGAGATGATAAAATTTAAAAAAATTACAGTGGGTATTTGATGGTGTGTAGTTTTTATGAAAATTTTCCTCAAATTTTTATCTCTCCAAGGTTTCCTTTAAATTTTTCAATAGTTCAGGTTGTACCTATAATTTCTATTAGGTCATATAAGGATAAAAGAAATAGAATTTTGAGGTGAAAATGCATTATATAAAATTAGATGCAACAAGGCATAAGAGTTTTTCAGTTACCACCACCATGGCTCACAAGTTATTTAGGGCTCATGTTTGGGTATGTTACATAGGGTAGGCTCGGTGCCGTGGTGGCATCTAGCAAGACTTGTAGAAGAAGAGGGAGGGGCAGGCAGGGAGGAGAAAGGGGAGGGCAAGGAGGAGGGAGGAGGTGGCCGGAGGGTCTCGCCAGCGCCGGTGGCAGCACCGTTGAGGCAAGGGCGGCGGTGGCACGTGTGGATGGTGGCATCTCACGAGAGAAGAGAAGCAACAACTAAGGAAGACGACAGATTGAGGGGAGAGAATAAGGTTTCCCTTTTCTTTTCTTGCACAAATCTTATAGTGATCTCAACCACTAAACTTTAAGTGATTCATTTTACAAAACAGGTGAATGGCATTCCCCTCTAGGGATTTTCTATAGGTCGCCAGTATATATTATAAATATATGGAGCTGAATAGAGCCCAAGACATTACCGATTCCCTTTTACGGTTTAACAATCGACAGTTCAGCTTGGATTTATGGACTATAGCTTTTGATGTACATTGTAGAATCCACAAACTATACATGTATTGCATATAAAAAATATTTTCTAGAATTTTTTCATAAATATATTTATCCAAGGTTTTGTTAATTTTATATTTATATTCGTGATATGATCCATCGAGGTCATCTTCTTCCATTACAACGCACGAGCATATTGCTACTAATATAATAGATTGACAATGGGCTTTCACACCCTGTTGATCTTACCTCTTACATAATTTTTTCATGGCAGTTTCTATTGTTAGTAAAATCAATCAAGACCTTTAATTCTATCTTTTCTCATCCAATAAACATATGTATTTATATTAATTACCACATTAGTTATTGGTAGTAGAATTAATAAGGAGGTATAATTGTTTCTACTGGTGGCAGAGTTCCTAAATTAAAGGCTTAGAACGTTTATATCCATGATAATACTGATAGTACCATGTAGATACCACCGTAAAATTAGATTACTTTGGCCTTATTGCTTAACTCGCAATGAGCTGCCTGATATTGATCAGGGAAACCAACGGCGTGGATCCATCAAACGCAACCTTGGCGAGTTTCTCGGCCGTGATCTCCATCGGATGGACGATGTCCCAGTTCGTCCGATTGGCACGGTAGGAGCTCGCCGGCGTGCAGAGGAACATGGCGTTGTTGTCCCCTGGGCCGCAGCACGCTGCCTTCACCTCAGTATAACCTATAGAAAAAAAACGAAGAAAACATCGAAACAGCATTGGATTGGAGATATTAATCATATTTTCAAGTGAACATTTGTAGTAAAATGTTGAGAGATTTCAGTATACATCGATTGCTCTGTATAGTCTACAGTGTAGTACCATGTGGCTCTGGCTCCCGGATGTATTGCAGCAGCGCGGTGTATGTGTCGAAGAAGGCGTAGGTCATGTCCTGATGCCTCGCGCTCATGTCGCGGAGGAGCGCGGTCACCGCGTCGTTGTACCGAGCCGACAGGTAGTTGGCCCCCGCGTGGCATTCCTTGTTGGGGCTCTGCTCCCGCAGCAACGGGCAGCGGCGCCGCGCCCACGAAGAACAGCCTGCGACTCCTGAGATCGTACATGCTCTGAAATCCATGCCATGTCATATATATTCATGTGCGGTACGGTTCAGAGATGATCGATGTGTTTTGTTCGATTATATATGGCAAATAGTTGAAGGTGAAGCATCAGATCGTTGCAGATGGATGGATTTGAGACGAAGGTGATATGCTACGTTGACCTAGCTCGCAAGATTTGCATGTATATATACCTGCAGCTGGTGTTTCAGGGATTTGGCCAGTGAGCTGATGAACTGGTCTTGGGAGCCTATGAGCTGGCCGATGGGACTCAACAGGACGTGGTTGATTATATCGTTGCCGCGGACGGCGACGGCAAAGAGCGATTTGGCAAGGTGGATCGAGGCCTGAGCCTGGCCGAGCTGCTGCACCAGCGTTGCGTGAACATTGGAGTAGTGCTGATCTATATGTTCGTCGAAGCTGATGCACTGACCCTGCAGGCGCAATAGTATACAAATACTCACGTTATTATGGTGTACCACATGACAAGAAATTAATTAATCCGTAAGCGTTGAATCTCATTATCCAGAAAAATATATTGGAAGAATTTTATTTTCGAAGGAAGTTTCAAGTTCTAACCGAGGCGCTCATTGTATATATCGTCCTATCAAACCGAAACGATATTTATCCTATCTATTATCTTAAGTTTTATAGTATTTTGATCTTAATATTAGTTGCATACAATTCTACCGGATCTTACGTAAGATCCCAATCGTACAAAAATATTATATAAAATAAGATAAATTAAAAATAATGTGGATAAGTTCACTCAAATTTTAAAAGTCAACTAAATTTATAAAAATCAATACAAATCTAGAAAAATTCAATTGATAGCACCGAGATGGCTCTGGTACCAGAAAATTAAAAAAACAGCTTGGAACCACAGCTCTGTCAAAATCTTCCGAAATTTGCCACTGCCGTGACAATAACCCATTATCAATGAGAATTCACACGTAAAATGACCGAAAACCCCCCTCAAACCAACTCTAACCTGCTTGACTCGATCTATTCCACTTCTTCCTTCGTTGCCGCCGCCGCTCAATGGCCCCTTCGCTTCAGTAGTACAACACCGGCAGATCGCATGCGGCAGTAATGGTCGCGGCCCATCGTTGCCGGTTTCTGAACCGGCAGGGATACTCCTTTATGTGCGACGAAAAGAGCTACAGCCGATTGAGAGGATACAACGGCAAGATGACGTAGCGGAGGCCATAAGCAGAGCTTGAAGTTTGGACGCATCATGTAGCCATCATCCCTGACGAGGGCCTTCTCTAACTTCAGGTCTCATCGATCCCTGACCAGCAAAGGCTCCAAATTCAGTACTTAGATCGATCCCGCCGGCAACAACTCCCACACATCGATCAAGGTGCAGCCCGTGCCTTCCTCGTAATCATTCTCCCCATAGCCTTCCTTGTGCTCTCCAGTCTCCACATCGACCCACCGCCTCACCAGCCAGCCTGTGGGGGAGCGGATGCAGGATTTTGAGCCACCGAGTCATAACTACCTGTAATAATATTATGTTTGGTCATAACTACTACTACTAATGTCGTGTTTGGAAGGGCTAGAATTCTGAATATTTTCTAAGCTAGGTATCTTTAGCTCAATTTTTTTTGGAGCTAGAGCTATGAGTAGATTTGGGCTGTTTTAATTTGCTGAACACAAAGGTTTAAACTCTATATTCTACAAGAATTTATAAGTTAGAACCATATAATTAATAGGACCTGATAACATTGTACTCTTTTGGTTATGGAAGTTGTTTACTAACTTAAAAAACACGCCTAACATCTAGTAGTTGGTTAACAGAAGGACTAGCCTATTGCATTTGCATATATACACACACTGTATACGCCCGTGCCCACGTCGCTTTTCCGATTTCGGCAAAGCCAGAAAGGAGTCGGATAGATGCCGCAAGTTGTTTGTTTGTTTAGCAAGTATTTTCGTTTCTCAGCCCATTTGGTTTCTCAACCCATTGTGTTAAAAATCTAGTCCATCTAGAGAAAAGTCCACGAAACAATCTAGTTGACAAGTGTCAGGCCCATGAACAATAATAAGATAATAATAAATAGTTGAGTTGAAAGTTTTGAATTTGATTTGAATGTTTCAAATTTGTAGTTGAAAATTTTGATATTTAAGTTGAAATTTTCAAATTTAGAGTTGAAACTTTCAAATTTGGAGTTGAAAGTTTCAAAAGTTGGTTTGAAAGTTTCAAATTTTGAGTTGATTTTTAAAATTTATACTCAGATTTTCAAATTTGAGTTAAACTTCTTGTTGAAAAAATCATATAATTCTAACCAATGAAAACTCAAACTGCCTAATGACCTAATCCACGCCGCAAAGTAAGCAATGAGTCGGAAAAAACCACAGCACGAAGCCCATCTTGATCCTTCTTGATCGTATGAGTGTGTGGGCCCCAGGTCCCCAACACGGAATCGTGGCGCACGCGCCAATTAGCAAGAACGGTTGTAGATAGCTATAGGAGCCAAAAGCCATCATTGATGACTAGCTATCTGTAACAGCTTCCCTTTAGGAGCCATTATAGATGTGGTGTCAGTCATCTATAACGGCCCTGCCGCCATGCCACCGCCGCCCCGGTGCTAGGATAGCCTGATGCTTTCCGCCAAGGTGCAGCGGCCCACCTAGCGAGCTCGAAGCATGTGACCGCCAGCATAGCCACGGGCGGTCATCGACCAGGATCTAGGCAACTGAGACCGCAAAACGTCAATCCTATGTGTCAACCAAAGCATCTGCACAGAAAAATGCCAGACCGCAAAGCAGCGGATTAGTCTCTCAGGCTTCACCAGTCTCTAAACATGGACGTCTGAACCACGTGCAAGCAGAACCAAATGAAGAAGTGTAGCATCTCGAGACAGTGGAAGAAGAAGATGAAGAACAAGTCCTCCCTAAAGAAGATGAACCACAGCAGAATTGACCACCCCAGCTAAGCAGAGTAGCTGACAGTCCAAAGCAAGGTTTACAAGTCAACCAGAAGAAAGACCTGAAGCGACAGAAACAACGAAGAAGTCGAAAGACCCGTTTTGTTCTCTTTTGTTCTATCCGCCTTCAAATCTCGAGGACGAGATTTTTGTAAGGGGGGCAGGTTTGTAATGCCCCGCTTTTAGCGAGACGTTAAACTTTATTTTAATAAAACCTATCTGTGAAAATTTCACTCTTTGCGTGCTGTGTCGTAAATCGTGCCTGGATCTCGGTTTGACTTCTTGTCCTTGATCTCAAAACCCAACCTCTCAAAACCTCCGTCCCAAAATAATCTCGTCAAGTTCGAATCGCCGTATTCGAATTTGCTCCTAAAACCCTAACGGCAACCCCTCAAAAACTCCGCTTCAATATCCATTCTGATGATTCAAACCAAAGCCCTAATATCCATTCCAAATCTCTGTATCGAAACCCTAAGATATTCTTCCTTTGAAACCCCTCTCCCTGTTTGCCCACTCAAAAGTCCTTGAAGTCAAAAACATTTATCCCTGAAGAAATACTCGAGGCATCCCTTAGAATTACCCCTTTTGAGTCCATTCCAAAAATACCCAAAATTGTCCCTTGGCTTCTCCCTCCCTTGATTCCTTAAATGCCCCTGAGGTCAAATATATATTTTGAATTCAAATCTCATTCCAAAAGCTCCCAAAACCCCTCCAAAACAATCTCTGGAAAAAAATTGAAAAATTCCACCATTCCCCCTGGGCCACCACCTCTCCCCGACCGGCCTAGTTGCTCCTCCCTTTCTCCCCTTGCTGCCACATGGCCCACTGGCCACTGTCCGCACCACACTGTGGGATGGATGCCACGTACCCCCTGCACTCACGCGACACCGTCTGATCTCACTAATCTGCCTAACTTCGCAGCGCACCGATGGATTTTTGCCATGAGTCCCCGAGCCCGCGCACCACCGTTCATCACCCCTCACTCACTCACTCACCTGTGCAGACCGCCGCGCCCTGTCAGATCAGCGCCGTGTGTCCACACCCCACGCTCAGCCATCCAATCTTTTTCCCAACAATGTCATCTCCTACCTCCATCCCATTCCCCGTTCGCGCCCCTATGGTGTTCGATCAAATGCCGAGACCACCGCCGATGTCACCCGGCGTCCCACCATGCCCCTCCATCTCTGCCGCTAGCCACCAACAGTTGGGCGCCCCTCACCGCTCTATTTCCTGCCTCTTTCCCCTCCTTTCGTCTCTCCCTTGCCCGGACCACGACCGGTCAAAAGGGGATCCGCCGTTTGCATCACCCTAGACCCTCCTCCGCTATCGTGCCTTGGACTGTGCCAACCCGTCCTCCCGCTCTCATGTTTCAAACCTCGCCGTCCAATTGACCAACCTCCACCGCCCACGAGAAATCTTTGCACCATCCGGCGTCTCTCCCTCTCACCCCCATGATTGACAACAGGAAGTCTCGGGTATGCCCTTGGACTGACTTAGCATCCATTCTCGAGCTCCTCCACCTCTATAAAATCCTCCCCAACCAAGACCCTTTTCCATTCCTCTCCTTGATCCCACTCCCGTCGACGCCGCCTGGCCTCATCCTCTTCCCGCGTTCCAGCCGAGCCGCACCACCGCTGTAGGGCTTTGGAAACCCCACCTTCTCTGCCGACGTGCTTCGGGTAACACGAGGAGCACCGACCCCTACCGTCACCGTCGGCCTTCTCCGCCTCCCCAACCCTGTGGCCACCGCCACAGCGCCATCCCCGCCGCCGGTGAGCTCCCCGTCGAACCCCTCGCTTGTATCTCCTCTGGATGCTACCCTGTGTCTCACTCCTTCCTCAGCTCCCCTCGGATTCTCTCGGCTCGCCCTCGGCACCACAATGGCCATCGCCCCTATTCCCCTCTTCTCTCTCCCGCCGCTATGGCATCCCATCGCCGGCCACCATCACTCGTCCTCGTCCAGATCCGAGCCGCTCAGATGTTTTGCCTCAGTCCCCTCCTCCCATCGACGCCGCCGCTCACCGCTGTTCACCGTAGCTCGCCGGAATCAACTCTGCAGTGAAGAGAACATTAAGGTTTCGTCCTGATTTATAGCCGTTGCCTGTGGTGTTAGGAATTAGTCCGTTGCTCTGTTGCTGCCGCTTCCTCTATGTTGTTCATTGCAGTCTTCGGCTTGTTCCGAAACTGCAACGTAAGTTAAGGTATAAATCTATTTATTTATTTAAGGTTTGGGCTGATGTATATCTGATTTTCGTAGATACCAACACTGTGTCCTGTGAATAGTATCGGTATCGCTGTTTCGGAGAAAAGCAGTTCATGTTATTTTCCTGTAGCATGCCCTATTTGCTATCATTGTATAGTGGTGTCAGATTAGGGTGTGACAATGGCTCCTCGTTTTGAATCGTCACAGATGAGACTTCACATCAATGACTAGGTCTAAGTCGTTACAGATGACTGTTTTAAGCTGCTATAAGAGAGTCTCTACTAGTGATATCAATATGTCGAATTGTGGCATTGGTGGTGGCCGGCTTGACAGTAGCATAAAAACAAAGCTGTTCGAAAATGGGTCGAGTACCTAATTAACTACCTATAACGCCAGTTAAAGGCTGTTAGCTGGCTGGCCGGGGTCATCAAGCTTAGGCTGCTGGGGTCATTAGCTAAAAAATGACGAGCAATGCACTTGGTTGATTGGAAGTCATTGGGATCACCTGACCCCGGTGATAGTACTGTGGATCCGCGCTGGAGTCAACCAGCTACTCGCCGGCGAACACGGCCGTGTCGACATTATATTGCCATGTTGCCGCATGTGTTGAGCAGCGAGTCCCGTCGGCAGACATCGGCCGGCCGCCACGGTCGTTTCAGATGTCAACGCCGCTGGCGACGACCGAGATGGTGGAAGCTAGCTGTTGGTAGACCCTTGAACCAGTCCTCGGTCAAGACAGGGAGCAGGTTGGGAGACGCCCGCGGCCGGCCGTGGTGGAGACAATCGGTTAGCCCCTCGCCGGCGTGAAGGTGAGATGAGATGAGATGAGAGGGACAAGCCAGAAAAGGGGGCAATTTTGTCCCTGGTTCCACCGTTAGCGAACAAAGGGACCAAAGTGGTAGATTTCGGAACTTTCTAACCAAGCTGTGGTTTCGGAGCATGGACGGAGGCATTAATTTTCTGTGCTCTTTTTTACCAGGACAATCTTTGTTCTATCAATCGAATTTTCTCTACAATTCTTATATAAAATGTGTACCTTTTGAAATCTTATGGAGTAGTAGAATCCTACGATATTATTTGGAAAAAAAATAACCCTATCTAGTATATATCCCAATATTGACTATCTTGGTTCCAGCTTAGTACCTTGTTTATGAGCTCAGACACCCCTGATCCTCCTGAAGCAAAGTTGACACCCCTAAGATATATGCTGCTCGAGGTGTTGCATATAAAGAGGTATGGAGGAGGGCTGGCCACCCCGAGACTGCCAGCTGCAACGGAAAAAGAAAAAGTAAGGCACGAGAGAGATGCTTAGGCTATTCTCAGTGGGGGTTTCATGAGAGTTTCATGGATATTAAATAGGACGCCACATCAGTAAATATGATGACATGGCATGCTATTTAAGAGGAGAGAAGTGATCCTAGTTTCATCACCATGAAACTAGTCCAACCCATTTCCAATGTCTTGGAAATCGGATGAAACTTCCATTGAGGCATCTTTGTTTCATCATGGCTACGGTGAAACCTCTAAAGTACTTTCAGTAGCAGTTTCATGGGAATTTCATGTAGTAATTAAATGGTGTGGTTATTCTTGGAAACAATGAAATGAAACTCTCCACTGAGAGAGATTATTTCATTTATAGTTTCACGGTCTTAGAAACAGTGAAGTAAAACTGTCCATTAAGAATAGCCTTAGTACTCTAGCTATTTACTCTGTAGACCCAAGACAGAGGATGCATGCCTGCATATGTCTCGTTTTCAGAGAAAATCAGAAATCAATTAGCTCTTTTGACAAAGGAGGTACTCCACATTTTTAGCGTCTTCACAAACTAGAAATAAGCACAGTCATTACAGCACCATCATGTGCTATAAGCATATCGCCAAAAGGCCGGCCAAATACAATCAATATGATAATTCTCACGGAAAGGCTAGCCGAAATAAAACAAAAATACATCGTCTAGCTAGCCCGTCAATTGGACAACTAGCTAGCTAGGAGATCGTGCATGGTCCATACGCGAATGACATGTGTGCGCTACGAGGTATGTCTCGGCAACGATGCCTCTCTCCAGGCAAATGACACATCAAAATTGCTATGTCCAATGTCCAACTAACCAAAGGTTTTCATCTTGGAGATCGAAAGCTGCTCTCAGTAAAAAAAGGTGACACCACTATAGGACAACATGATCAAGAGGGCGATGCTACTCAGGTAAGTCAGATTGACGTTGTTTGTGGCTTTGTGCCAACGCTGCGTCTAAACAGTGAAGGGCAGACTGAGGGTTTTCACTCCAAAGAAGTAACAAGATCTCCAAGAACACGACGCAGCACACTCTTAATTGTGTCCTTCTGTTCTTAAGATCTTCTTGGTGGTCAATGTGTGCGTGCGTCAATTCTATATGTAATTAAACGTCGCAATTAAGTGCGGACAGAGATTCACCTTGCGTTGGCGGCAGAACGCGGACCTGTGCTTTTTCCGCGACGACGTGCTGATTTGCATACCGTCGGTCCGTAGCACGCACGCACGGGAGGGTCCTTCAGGGCGTGCTCACGTCGGTTTGTCTTGGTAGCTAGTTAAAACTTTCTCCAACGTTGTAGAGATGAGACGATGAGTAACAGTGGTTAAAAGGGTAAAGAGCAAAGAGATAAATAAAAAGATAAAAGAATAGATTGATTTTGTTGATTGGTGTTCCTTCGATTGGTTTGGCCTCCTATATTTATAAAAGGAATGGCCTTGTATAAGCAGTCTTCTCCATATACTATCAGGCATGGAATGCATCAGGATTTAAGAAGTCCCAGCGTCTAAGTAAGGAAACACAAGAAAAGCTAAATTAAACTTAGACTAGGAGTCTGCCTATCAGACTGTCCATACACATACGGTCAAATCACTATTTATTGTTCGATCAGATTGATCATACACCTACGGTCAGACTCCGGCTTATTGTCTGACCGCTCAAACAATTGCAGTCAGATCGGCTTTTGCGTAAATACTGTAGTCCCTTTCTTAAATTAGCATAAATTTGATAGAATGCCAAATTTAACTATCAACATTTTGTAAAAAAAATTAAATTCACCTTACCCATTTTTCTACAATAACCAGGCCGATATATGTATCTTGTACCCTATTGTCAAGAAATAACCACAAAGCCAAAACCAGATGCACCCCGATAGAACATATTTGAACTAGAGATTTTATGGTGCTTGGGAGGCATGATAGCAGTGGATTAATCTAACTATTTATAAGAGAAGGTACGTACCGAAAGATACTTAAAAATATATGGGCCAGGTATAAACGAGGTTCGGCACAAAATTTCCGAAATTTCGGGAGACACCCCCACCCCCCAAAGCATGAAACTATTTTCATCCAAAAAAAATTCAAATATTTCATTTTTTGAATTTGATTAAATTTTATCAAGTTTGGTTAAAATCTGTTCAAAATTAAAAAAATTCGTTCCAAAATATTTCGAAATCTCAGAAATTTTGGTGCCCCCTGCAGAAATAAGCAAACGAAACTGTAAACCTTGGGTATAACTTAAACATTAAGTGGAAGGTTAGTGCAAACCTCGGGAATTTTGTGAAGGCCAAACTGTGGGCCTGTTATTAAGTTAAACACTAAATTTCTTCTCGTTAGTTCTGCTCCTTTCAAGCAGTTTGAGTTCTAGCTCTTGGCGGAGAACAATGGACTGAGCAACGCAGCCGCTGCGGTCATGGTCCGCGCGTTATGGACTGTCAATGGCAGCTCAACAAATACAACGCAAGAGGGGCGACGTGAGGAATCATGATCTGCTGACCTGCATGCACCTGATCTGGATGGCTCGATGGGCAGAGGTAATTGGCTGTCACGGTGGATGATCATCACGGCTGTCCAGGAGATGTTCTAGTCATACTGCACATGTTTATGTTATTTTCTATTACTAAACATACAGTTTACTATTCCCAAGCACCGTAAAAGCTCTCGTACTGAACAGACGAAACAAACCGCATTAAATACAGGCAAATTAAAAAACATATATATATATATATATATATATATATATATATATATATATATATATATATATGCCACGAAAATACTTTTGCTTGAGATAATGGCCATGAATATACATAGCCAATATCCTTTAGATGAAATACTCACCGAGGAAGTCGACGAAGTTGTAGCCATTGGTGAACCTGCCGGTGGCCTTGCCCCCCGGTTAGTCGACGCCATTGTGAGGGAAGTTGGCCTTGTACAGCGGCAGCGTCGCTGGCAGGTAGTTGTTGTTGCCGACGTCCGCCTGCGAGTCGCCGAGCACGTACAGCGCCGCACGCGCACGTCAGGCAGCAGCAAGCCAAAGCCAGGAGGGCGACGCCGACGCCGACGCCGCAGGGCAGTCTGCACCAGTAAGTAGAAGAACCCATTCGTTCGTTCACAGCGTGTGAAGCCTGCCTCCCTCACGGCCTCACAGGAGGACGTTTTATGAATGAAACAGATTGATGCCTACATTTATAGACGGCAGCTTTGTCAACTTTATGATTGGAGTGTGACTAGTGAGCACGTGCCGCAACGATCTTAGTTTCTTCTACTATGAGCGAGTAAATTTAGTACGCACTAGAAAATAAGTGTGCCAGTTGGCGCGTCCACTCAATACCCCCTATATACTGCTCCATTTAGGATAATGCGAAAATTTTATGAAGTTTATAGTAATATGTTAAATTTTTCATTAAATTGTTTGCTACCTCCTTGCTTAATTAGTTTGGTAGTTGCAGCCTTTAGGGGGCCATTCTTTATGGCCGATGGATTAAACTCGTAATCATTCCTCATCGAACGGGATGTAAGTAAGGCACAGATTCACTCTTTCGTTCATCGAAGCACCTTATAACCTTTTATACAGATTATAAGGACAATTCAGTATTGACAAACTAACGTAGCCTGTGTTCATAGTTCACGTATATATAATTTTTATTCAGTGTCATTCTAAAATTGTATATAATAATCAGTACAGTTGAATAACTAACAGAATTTCGACTACCAGTTGACAAATTAATACAAGGAAGCAAATAATAAAATTACATCATTTGGTTCTAGTTATGCACAGATGCCTTCCGGTTCCAAATCCAATCAATGGCCTAGTGGTGGATATACTTGTGTGTTCAAGCACTAATAAATTACTAATAGAAGTATTTGTATTGGGTTAGTTTCACGCACATCACAGTAGCAGGTTTTTACTAATTAAGATTATCGATCTTACCTACGCGGTAACACCAATATGGAGTACATTGGTGTATCATGAAGTCCATACAAATAACGGTCCATTTTTATATGTTGTGTGCTGCCGGTGTGTTTGTTGTAGGATCACGATCCGCGTCGCTCTACATCTAATGGTCCAAGCAAGCTGCACCTATCGCTGTTCATCTCCTGACACACTCTTCCCACGGTGTCACCACACCGTTATATCTGTACCTCCGGTTTTTAATAAATAATATTGTCGGCGAAATGGGACTGGGGGTCCCCCAAGTCCCCAGGGACGCACGGATGCCCGGCCACGTCAGCTCCTCCGGACCCACTTTCTGCAGAAGAAACGGCTGGCTACGGTCGGGATTCCGCTGAGCCCCCGGGGCACCATCGGCCCCGGGGCGCCATCAGGTCGCCCCGGACCCGGGCGCCGATCCCCCGGCCCCGGGTGCCGATGACCGGGCCCTAGGCCGATGCCGACTGACGATGCCAAGCCGACTGCCGATGGCCGATACCGATTCACTTGAGGAGCTCGGCGGACCAACTCCCCAAATATACCTGCATTAATGGTGAAGCGACAGGGCGCCCCCCGCTTGTCTCCCGACAGCCTCTCCAGGGGACAGCCGCCTGCAGCAGTCGGGCAACAAGACAAGCAGACCTGACAAGGCGACAGCAGATCAGCTCTAGCCGCCGAGCAGGCGGCGACTAGACGCTCCTCCAGGCGCGGCGCAGCAGGCGGGCGCCAACCGGCACGACAAGACGTAGCATATCTCTCTCTCACCACGTATGACCGGCACTGTGGACTCCCCTCGCCTATAAAGGATGATCTATGCCACATTTAGAACCAGATAGGGGAGGGGGGACGAACTCTAGGAGCCCGGGTCTTCTTCTTCCTTGAGCTCGGGCCCTCTTCCTCCTAAGTTCTAGTTCACTCTAGGAGCCCGGGTCTTCTCCTCCCTGGAACCCGGGCCCTCTTCCTCCAGGGTTCGATTCTCCTTGTAACGCAGTAAATACATTCACCCCCACATAGCATACACACAGGAGTAGGGTATTACGCTCCGGCGGCCCGAACCTGTATAAATCCTCTTGCCTTCTCTGTGCGCAACTGTTGATCGTCTTCCCGGACGCTCCGTGCGACCACCACGCTTCGGACGGTCCGGACCCTTCTACTTCACTACGGTTCGGACGGTCCGGACCCGCGTCGGACGGTCCGAACCCCGCAGCTTCTTCTACGTCTTCTTCGCGTGTCTTTCTTCTACACCCTGACGCCGGCTTCGCCTGAGAACTACTGCCCTGGCTGAATCTCAAAAGGGGGGTCTCCCGACTTCCCGCCGTCGAGGTTTCATCCTCCGACAAATATTATTATTTTTTAATATAATATTTGATTATTCGATTTATTCTAGACACTCAAATAAGTTGATTTTTTTTCTTAAGATGGCTCTTGGATTTATCTGGCACCTAACATTTCCCTTTGATGGTTGAGATTTGAGAACTTGATGGGAAACTGTTGTTGTTAAAGTAGTGCAAAGGAAGCACTGCAAAATAGACCAGAGTATTGGGACTTGGAAGCCTCGACAAGTCGAGATGGTGCTCTCAAAGTTTTTTTCCCCTTAGATCTCATCACTATAACGCATATTTGGTTATGTAAATAATCTTAAATAAAAATATTATTAATTATAAGTTGTAGATCTTGTGTAGATCTATAACTTTGATATAGGGCATGTCTCCCTCCGAGTTTATTTGATAATTCAAATTTTATTTTTAAAATAGATCCCATCACTTATACCGCATATTTAGGCACTAAACGATCTTAAATAAAAATATTATCAATTATAAAGTTACAGATCTCGTCGAGTTTTATAACTTTTATATAAAATATGTTTCATCCAATTTCATATAAAAATGTTATTAACTTTTATAGAAAAACTATAATTTGAGTATATTCCCTCATCTATGATAGTTCATTCCTTAAAACACTCGTCGCAAATGACTTGTCACATATGATGGGTCTCATCATAGATTATCTATAATGGATTAGAACTATGATCCATCATAGATGATCTCTCATCTGTGACGGGTCATTCCCAAGTCATATCTCAAATGAATACTTTTTGACTCATCAAAGATAAATCATCTGTGATAGATCGTATTGACCCATCACAGATGGCCCGTCATGGATGTCCAAATCTGTAGGAGTGTAATAATTTAGTTGATAATTACAAGCTGCTTCCAAACATGTCCAAATGTGTCCTAACTTTTGGGTTGCACAGCCGAAGAGGCTAGGTTCTTAGCCAAAAACTGAGTACTTAGGCTGTGTCGGATTTGAAGATTTGACATAAGTTTTACTCTTTTCGTCCCATAATATAGCTAGTTTTGGCTATAAATATAGATAATTTGTCCACATTTATATCCAAATTCATAGTTAAAAGTTACTATATTTTAGGATGAAGGGAGTAGTTTTTAGTGGAAAAATTAAAGTCAAGTGGTAGTATGTACTTTTCTTTGATAGGTTGGTCCATTGAAAATTCATTTCTACAAAGAGTACACGTATGCTTTTCTACGTGTTGCCAAACTCTAGTACTACACTACAAGGTTCACAGTTTGAATTTGATCTAGCCCTGATTCTACGAGATATTTGATGTAGGTGAGATTCATTTACATTGTGAAGGAAAATCTGAAGCAAATAATATATGAAGATTCATTTGTTTTAATTTGTAAGCTTTAAGTACCATAAATCGATGCAATGGTTTAGAAAATATTTCTACATTTCTCAGCATAAAAGGTGCTCCCTCCATTACTAAATATTCATTAGTAGTACTGTTGATCAGCACTGTTCTGATTTTGACCTCTAATAATTTTGAAATCGTTAGACTACGATGAACAAAAATTTAATGCTTATGTTTTGGATGTAAAACATGTCGATAGTACGACATCTTTTAAGTAAAAATAAGTAATCAAAGTTTAAATATGAATAGTATCTAGGAACAAGTATTTGGAAACGAAGGCAGCAGTGTATTAAGTTAGAGTCAACTTTTTTGTACGGATGAAAAATAAAATCATAAGTCAAAGTTAATGCATCTTTGAAGGAAAATTCCGATGAGGTCATGACAAGTTCTATAAAGTATTACAAGTTCGCTATAAGTTAATAAGTACATCATTGAACATAGCTAGCTAGTTAAAATAAATTATTTTAAAATTGGGTTTTATTTAAATCATAGTGTTGCTTGGGTCAGAATGTGCACTTGCATTGGCTGCCAGAATGAATTAATATGCTCATGAATAAAGATACTAGGACATGACCAAAAAGTCCTAACCCGTGAGCTAAAAAATAAAGCTGCCAAGTACAGAGTGTTGCTTGGGTCAAAAAAAACACACGGCCGGTCCCTAAACTTATTTGTCTATCTTATCTAGATCTTTATACTCTCAAAACGTAGATATAGACCCTATAACTTATTAAAGTATGTCATCCCGGTTTAAAATTGCCATGTCCATTCCGGGATGCTATGTGGTGCTTATGTGGTTGCCACCTCCTCTCTTATGTCTTCTCTCTTTCTCACTCCCTTTTGTTTTCTTTTCTTTTTCCTCTTCTTTTTTTCTTTTGTTCTTCTTCCTGCTGCCACCAAGCTTCCATGGCTGCGCTGGTTGAGCCTTCAAGGTGCCTCTCCTCTCTACCGCCACGCCGGTCGCCACTCCCCTCTCTCTGCCGCCATGCCAGTGCCCGCTCCCCCCTTTCTCTACAGCACCAGTCCTCGCTCCAAGGGCGGGGCAGGGATGAGCTCAACGGCCAGGGACGATAACTTAAGGGCATGGCTAGGGTAAGCTCGATGGTGGTTGTCAAGGGCAAGAGCTCGAGCACCATGTCCGTGTGGAGCTCAAGGTGCATGGCGGTGGCCACAGGGAGATCAACGATCGTAGTTGCGAGGAGCTCAATGTCAGCTACTGCAGGGGAGTGGACGACAGCGGCCATGTGCCGCCGACCCTTGGGGATGCTGGATTTGGCCTCCCTCCATAGGAGAGAGCCACCAGATCTAGCCATCGGTAGTAAGCTCCTCCTCGATCTCCCTTCTTGCAAGCCCATGGCCAGATCTAGGGCCATAGCAGGTGGAGGTGGTGACGAGCCCATGGCCAGATCTTGGGCCCCAGCTCTTGGTGGAGCAGCCATTGAGCTCGTCCCGGCTACCGCCCTAGAGGTTTCATCCTGCCTCCTCTCCTGTGCCGAAGAAAATGAGGAAGAAGAGAAAAAGAAAAAAGGAGGAAAGAAGAAAAAGAGGAAAAGAAAAGAAAACAAAAGGGAGAGAGAGGACAGAGAAGAGGGGAGGTGGCAGCCACGTAAGCGCCACATAGGATCTCGCAAGGGACATGACAATTTTGGACCGGATGACACACTTTAACAAGTTTTGGGACCTAAATCTACATTTTGAAAGTATAGGGACCTAAATGACACATACAAACAAGTTTAGCGACCGACCGTGCACTTTAACAAGGCAAAGCATCAAGGTTCAGTCCTCTCTTTGTGCTGAGTTATTATCCATGTGGCTAGAAAATGGGTTCAAACTTGAAAGGTACTCATTATCAAGCAAACGTAAAATTTGGTGGGGATTGTTGTGAAAAAAATGCTTTTTCCTAGAATTTTATTTTAGAAATAGCAATTTGGTTGTTGTTGGGCTGGCTATTAGAAGCCCATTAGGGCAGGATAGAAGAGATGAGGGAGAAAGGGAGAGACGTTGCAGGAGGTGGCTGCTGCTCCGGTGTTCTTTTCTTTTTCTTGGAATTACTAGGTATTAGGTGATCGAACGGTTAGGCATCCTCTTCAAGCTCATGATGGGGAGAGGGAGGGAGGAGGGAGGTAACTCACCAGCGAAATGTAGAATTCAACATCAGCTTCTTGTAGCGCCGGCAAGCTTTTCATCTTCTTCAGCACCAGTGACAATAGCTAACGATGGTGGTAGCGTGTCCGGCCGTTCAGGTGGGGGTTGAGTGGGAGGGGATTGAGGGAAGGAGGAAGATGGTGATTTCGCCGGGCTTATTGGGATGATGGCGGACCTGCGGTGGGCGGCGGACATAGGCAGGCAACGCAAACATAACTACAAGGTTGGGTGAGGACAATGGATGGTGTGACAACGAGGATGTTGGATCAAAATTGGTTAGGAGGCAGGGGCAGCTTTGGAGGCGCAAACCGCCAAAAAGAGGAAAAACTGTCATGCTCTAAACTGACCTTCCGGGAAGGACGAGTCTAGGCCATAGAATTATCCTGCAAAACTGTACCAGTCCCAGGAATACAGTGCTGGTACAACAGGTGATAGAACTGTCGTGGCACAACTTGTCTTTATTAATAGACATAGTCTTACATCCAGGATGGAACTGCGGACATACTCCGAGTTCACAACGATACATTAGCAAAAGAGCGGAAACGAAATTCTCGCCCAAAGCCACAAGCGCGACTCGGGAACTAAGCCGAAACCCTAAAACTCCTCGAATCCAGCCTGCTCTTGGAAGAACTCCTCATCAGTTGGGTCCATCTCGTCTTCCAGCATTGGGGGGAGGGGGAATAGATATATATAGAGCAAGGGCGAGTACTAGCGTACTCAACAAGCCATGGAAACTTAAGTGGTTAATGCAAGCTTCAAAGAGTGGTTGGTCGTTTTGGTAATTCCTTTCGTTTGAATTTCCTTTTGAATAGTCTAAGTGTGTGCTTCTCAACAATCTGAGTGAGGTGAAGTCTCGCTCGAATCAGAGTGAAATGTATCAGTCTTAGATTCAGCGCAACTCCCAAGAGTTGGCTTTAGGGATCCAGCTCCACCAGCTGATCCAACAACATCGGGCCCACAGCCCTGCTGTCCTCGACAGCTTCACCACATTTCCGAAAATGGATTCCCTATCCACAACATCCTTTCACAAGCAGTAGTCAAACAAAACTACGCTAAGGAATCACCTCACATCCATCGATGACCGTGGGTACGGCTGTTCAAATAGTTTAGACCTCTGCAAAGGGGGTACACTTTACCTACATTACACGACTTACCCTATCACCCAGCTCGCAAAAGAACAGAAACGACTGGTGACCAGGGGTTTTCGCGACAAGCCATTTCCGAAGTCGACACCAGGTTACCCCATGCCAACTGAAAGGGTCCACGACCAACGACAGGGTAGGTCCTTGACCATGCTATGCTAGGAACCCAGGAGGCATCCCCGTCGCCCTCCCGCACGATCCACAGTCCAATGGTATGCAAGGCATCCCTAGGCAGTTAGTTACTCAGCTAAGGGCTATCCCATATCACCCATGTGGTTGTACTGTTGTATGTTCGGATGAAATTCCAAAGGAATCGGTCCTTAGCTGCAATGCGGGAGACTCGCCCTGCTGGCACGATCCCCGCATTGTGGTTTTTGTAAAATCATTTCATTTTCAAGGCACTGACCCAGGTGTCAGGTCTTTCAAGGTTTTTATAAACCCAAGTTTTACCTAACGTGGTCTTTTTAAATTTGATAGGCAATCACCAGTATCATGCCCGTCGGCATAGGTACCAGGATCTGTCAAGGGAGGTGACTAGGATGTTAAGAGGATCACAAACAGTCAAGGAGACAATGCAGCAAATGGGTTGGCGGCCCGTCGGTCGTCTCACAACCGCAGCTGAGAAATCATTTTAGTGTAACCTAGTAAATACAATTTTGATAATTAAAGTACTTAGTTCCACAATTATGGGTGCAACATGTTCAAAGGTGACTTGCCTTGTGTTAACGCCAAAATTTGGCACGGCTCATATCAGATTCGGTAAAGATAGAAGCTATATCAACCGGAGGAAATTAATCCAGAAGAAACCGGATTTGAGAAGGAATCGTGAAGACCACGTTATGGCAGTTATTTATCTTATCTATTAGATAGTTTTATCTTTTAGGAAACCTGATCTCTTGTCCGATCAGGTCTGTTAGTTTTCCTTTTCTAGTTAGGAAAGTCCTGTCCCGTGTCCTATAAGGACTCATGTAACTCAGGGTATAAATACGTACGCCCGGGCACCTTGTAAATTATCCACACAGATCAATCAAATTCGACGCATCGCCACCTTTTCGACGGGTTCTTACTTCTCGAGCGGGGCTGCATCGGTTAGGTCCGAACTCCTGCGAGAGGGTAAGACTCGTCACCCCTTACCCAGGTGTATCTGCCCTGTTTACGGCTGCATCAGTTCGGTCCGACCTCTTAGGCCGATCAGGTATACCACATCACGCGTGCGTAGATCTTATCAGCTTACTGGGGGCGATTTATCATCAGTTCGTGCTGCATCGGTTGGGTCCGACTTACTGAGCTGCCAGCGATAAATCGTTCCTGCTAGGTTGATGGTTTTTGCGCAAGTGTCTTATCGGAATGTATAGCCGATAAGTTATCTTATTACATCACAGTTGCATTAGGTCTATCGGCTTGTTGAGGTTCCTTTATTATTATTAATCTGTGCTGCATCAGTTAGGTCTGAACTACTAGATTGATAATAATAGATTTATCCTTGACGAGCCGATCGGTGTATATGCGACATTCTATCGGAGTGCTTAGCCGATAGGTTATCTTTTTATAAAGCCGACTGTATTATCTTTACTATTTTGGTCATCTATATTATCATCGGTTTTCTAGCCGATGCACATGTGTTTCCTTGGCAGTCGGCTAGCTTACTATTCTGCCTATCTATTTTATCATTGGCTTCTAGCCGATGCACATGTTATACTGACAGCTTATCTATTTGCTTATAGCGTTATCGGTTTCCTAGCCGATACACAGGTGCCATCGGCCATCGGCTACAAGGGGCCTACATCAGTCCGTATCGGCCGATAGCCGATGTGCAATTGCTGCTGACCCGGGCACGAGCACAAGCGAGGACCCGAGCACGAGGACAAGGGCCCGGGTACAGGCGTAGCCGATGTGCGAGCACTGTTGGCGCCATCGGTTGAAGGAAGACTTTATCGGCTTATCGGCCGATCGCTGCTGGTAGCCGGACGCGGGCACAAGGTCCCGGGCTCGGGCAACAGACGAGAACCCGAGCGTGGGCAACAGGCGAAGACCCGGGCGCGGACACAGGCGAGGGCCCGGGCAAGTCGGGTAGTCGGTTCAGGGGAATTCGGTACAGGAGATATCGGCAATCGGTTGGAAGGAGTCTACATCAGTATGTCGGCCGATTGATTCACTGAATTAATATTTTCTCCTTGTTAATTATTGGGTCAAATTGACTGGCACGCCTGCGAACCTCAAGATTTTAGAACCTGCACTGGAGCTAAGCAGATCTCCCAGGCCTTCGTATGTTCAATCGCATCAAACCAGATCATCAACAAGCTTCTTGGCACACCCGGTGGTTTTTGGTGCGAACACCTTGCTCAAGACCTGAAGCTTCGCCTTCGAGATCCACACCCTGAGGATCCTCCAACTCTGATGTAACACGCGAAATGAGACAACTCAACGAAAAGACTAAGATAATAGCCCTATTAGTGACCTCTAAGACAGCCCAAGCAGCCTGGACGTGGGAGGCTGGCGGGAACGGGCCAAAGGCCTCTCGGCCCAGCAGGACTCAGAGGGGACGCGGGAGCAATCTGTCAGGTGGGCCCGGACCGACATGCGAGGGCCGCGGTCAGTCTCCCGGTTCACGTGAGTCTTGCCCACAGAGGAACGGAACAGGAGAGTTGGTGTGTTCGGCGCACCCGTGGTCTACGGTGCACCAGAGTGCGGCGGGCCCACACTCAGCCAACTGGCTCACCGGGGAACGTGCGCAGGGAGGGGGAATAGAAACTGAGCCCCCGGGCACACAAGAGGCTGGGGCTGGCCGACATGGTCGCTAGGTGGCTCCAACATGACAGACACATGAAGGCCACAGAGGGTGGCAAGGGGAGGAAGAAGAACAGTGCTGAATCGAATGGCCGACAGTGGCGTGACCTGCTGGAGTGGTCCCTGGGCTTCTAGCAACGGTGAGACCACTGGTGGGTAGAGAGGGATAGGAGAATTAGAGCCAACGGCTCGGATTTGAAGGACGGTGGACGCCGGTGATGAATCGTGGCGGCGCGCCTTGGTGGTAAAAATTTGGGCGTTTCTCCGGCGAGGTTCCAAGGGGCTATTCCGAGAGATTGGGGGCTCTCGAAGCTATCCAGGGATGATTCCCGGGGCGGCGATCGAGGGTGATAGGCGCTAGTGGGCAGACGACAGTGATCAGCAAGGCGGCGGAGTGGCTATCGTGGCACGTGGCCTACAGCGGCATCTAGGCTCTTAGGAGGCGAGAGCAAGCTCCTATGCAGGCTAGGGGAGGAGACAGAGAGGAGGCAAGGGCAGTCTAATACTGTGACAGCGGGGCGCTGTGACGAGCAGCCGGTGGCATGAACGTTATCATTCGTGCCTCGGTGCGAGCGTGGCAGAGAAGGAGGGGATCAACGTCGACGGTGGTCCTCGGTGGTGCACGAGCTCGTCAGGGCTTCAAGGCTGTACGGCAAAGGGGAGAAGTTTGGAGGGGTGGTCCGATGTCACACCCAAAAATTATCTATTTAAAAAAATACATGTGGAAATACAATTTTTAGAAATTATTTGAAAGCTTAAAGAAGAGGTTAATAAAAATCCTTAATAAGCTTCAATATAAAAATGGGTCAGATAAAATTTTATTAAATATTTCTTTAACTCTTTTAGTCCCTAGAATTTTCTGGAATTAATTGAGCCAGGGAAGTATTTTTAGTAATTGGAAAACAATTTCAGTGAATAATAAAAAGAAAAATATTTTAAAAACCCTCCCCTGGCCATTGGGCCGAATTCGGCCTAGCGCCATCCCTCTCTCTCTCCTTTCCGTGCCGAAGCCCAGCTGCCAGCCCACTCCTCCCTCTCTCTTTTTCTTTCCTTTCTCCCGCCGACAGGTGGACCCCACCTGTTGGGGTCATCGTCTAGCTCGGGCCGGAGGCCGAGCCCGCATCGCTGTCATGTTGTGCAAAATCCGGCCGCCCCATTCGATCTTTTCTCAAATTGGGCGAGGAGATTTCTTTCCCTTTATCGCCTCCGCCTTTCCCCTCAAAATCCGGACCAAATCGACTTGGAATCGGGCTCGAACTCGAGTTCTTCTCGGAAACCCGCAACCACCCGTTTTTGCCACCACCCTAACTGTTGTGTCTGCCTCGGACTCACCCTATTCGCAGCCCTATAAGTAGCCCTGTCCTCCCCTCTGCGCGCTGCCACCCTTACCCTAGCCAACCACTTCCCGTGGAGCCCTAATCCTCGGTAGATTGCTTCACCGCCGCTGCCATCAACTTCAACCACGCCGTGTGTCACGTCCAGAAATTCACCAGAATTTCCAAAGCTAATTTGTGCAATAAATCCTCGTCCAGAAATCAGCCGAGGTACACAAATCGACAATTTGATAAACATAACCAAATACGAAATAACGATAAATACTTACAACAGAGGCACTTAGTCCTTACACAGAAGAAATAGCAGCGGAACGGCAACTAGCATAGCTTCAGAACCAAGCCACAGGCAGCTCAACTAGGGTATAAGCCAAACAACAAACTTCTCCTCGCACAGCTTCACTCTAAAGATTGCAATAATGCAAGACTAAGTATCACCCACCGTACTCAACAAGCCACACTAGGGAATGCAAAATAATGCAATAGGATACCAAAGGAAAGGCATATGATACCCTCGGTGAGATAACAGTAGACCACATCAACGTCATCATTGTCCCCACCTGAAAGATGCAGCGTGAGTACACAAGTACTCAGCTAGACTTATATAATAATAATAGTTCAAAGGAGTAATGCTAGTCTCTACATCAAGGAGTATGGCTAGCTCGATCTGATTTTGCATAAAGCTGATTTTATTGAGCAAGTACTACATTTAAAACATAAGCATTTGCAAAATATAGCAATATGAAATTCTAGGACAGCAAGCTTATAGTTCTGAAATGTACTTAAAAGTGAGCACAAACCATGCTCTAATCATCATCCATGGGCCACCATTGCCCAATTATATATGCTACATAAGCATACCACTTTTCATGACTAAACCAAGTCATATTTAGCATCAAAGCCTTTTATGTAAACCCATTCATCCATGACTATCCTAAGTCATGGTATCACCATATATTCCCGTAACCACATATCCCAAGTTAGATGCTAACATGAGTAACTAACACATCAAGCGGTCGTCCTGTAACCGTGGACACGGCTATTCAAATAGTTCTTACTCTGATCAGAGGTGTACATCTTTACCCACACGATGTGATAGAAGCCAAACGGCTACACTCTAGTTTGATCTGTACCCGTCGGTACCCACACTCTACACATTGAGTGCGGACTAGAGGTCACAACAGAACCTTTTGCACACTTAGCCCCAACCACCTAAACCATGTCTGGGCCCCCGACGACTTAGTCGCGTGCGTGCGTGGCAACTAAGGTGGGCTCACCGTTGCGGGAGGCACCTCCGGCCAACTGCAGGCTCGCAATGAGGTCCTCCAAAGGTCTCTCCTCACGACTGATGGATGGGCGTAGATGGTCACAGCCTCCCGTGCTACTGAGTTAAGCCGTCCCATACCGGCATGTGGAAGTACATAGGGTGCTTGAATAGACGTCAACATGCTCGGTCCTTAACGACCCAGACGGAGATACTTGCATCAGGGAAACACCACCCCGTCATCGCCCTATCATCCGTCCAAGTCAAACATTTTCTCAATTATTAATCAGAAGTTATTTTTGTCAGATTTTAACCCATCCATTTGTATTAAACTAGTTTTGAACCGATAGCTCCATCTATCGGATTTTTCTAAGTCTAGAAATAAGCATGGCTAAGCATTCGATAAAATAAAAGTATCCCAAAGTCCTTAACCAGGGGTGACAAGGTATAAATATGGAATCAACAATCAAGGAACGGAAATGCATTCAATTGGGTAATATTGACTCTACCCATTTTCCCATTTTAAAAAGACCGAAACATGCATATAGATATTGCTTTCGCAAACAAAACAATTTATTGAAAATATAGGTTCAATATACTTTGATGCTTGCATAGATGCTTGCCTTGCTGTAGCGAGTGGTCACTCTCAACCTCTGGTTCTTGCTCCATGTACTCCGAATTGTCTGAATCTACCGATAAAAGCGAATATGCAAATAAGAATCAATTAAATATGCTCATGCAAAAATGATCAATAAAATCTGAGATAAATACAGTAGGTAGGGCATGTCCTAACAAGATTTTAGGAGAAAGAACCAGGTCATTTGCATCTCTGGATTGGGAGATACAAAAATAACAAGGTAGAAGGGCTGAAAATGGCAGTTTTGTAATTATTTATATTGTAAACTCAAGTTATTATAGTTAACTGACATTTTCTATTAAGATTTCATAAAGGCATGTATTTTTATATAAAAGAGCATAACCTACTGGTTCCAACAAAATTTGGTTCACTGAAATTTGATTTAAAATGATTTAGTTGTGAATTTTACAAATTTATCAAAAAGAAAGGTTAGAAAATACTTAGGCCAATTTTGAGAGGTAGTTTTGGTCAAATACAAATTTTCCACAGTAAAGGTTACAATTTTCTGAGTTAAACAAAAGTGGTTTCATATTTTTAGCAGTTAGGATGAATTTTGTAGAAATTTATAAACTTCTTGGTTACAAAAATGTATATAATAGATATTTCCATTTTTAGAGAAAAATCCCACACAGAAGTTCTCACTTTTTATTTTACAAAATTAAAGAGCACATTCTTATGAATCCATAGAAATTTGGTTCACCTCAAAAGGAGTTATAATGGATTTTATAGGAATATTCCAAGTTCTTAAGCACAAAATAAGTTATTTTTGCTTCATATTATTTTATGGATATTTTCTGTACAGAAGTGGTATTATTTTATTTCACAGTATTAAATTTTACAAATTTACAGAACTAACAAAATTGGTTTCACTCAAAAAGGAGTTAAAATGAGAAAGTTATGGATTTACAAATTTTGACTATTTTTCTGTTGGAGAAGTATTTCAGTTTAACATTTCTCTTCTTTTCTTTTTCTCTCTTTCTCTCGTACAGGTGGGGCCAGAGCGCCATAGAGACAAAACAGAGCAGGCGCAGATAGACTGGGGGTGGCAAGCTTCTCGGTGGCGATGACGGCGATGGCGGCGTCGGCTCGGGTAGCGGCCAACAAAGAAAAGGTAGAGGAGACATTGGCGAAACCATCAGTGGTCTTCTCGTCGTCGGCGGTGGCCGGAATCTCGCCGGCAGCGTGGATAAGCGGCGGATGCTCTCGGGACACTGAGGCAAAATGCCCTACGGGCTTAAAGCGGTCCAGCTAGTGCATGCATAAGTTACTACTGGGTGCAAGGATGCTCACCCTGCAATGGCCCAAGGCGGAGGAGGGTTGGACAGCGGCAGCGACGGAAGCTTCGGGCTCCACGGCAGTGGCTTGCTCCCGTTGATCTGCGGCCAAGGCGAATGGTTCCCGAGGTCAGTGGCTTCCTATGGACGGCTCCTATGCAAGGAATCGGACTGAGACCTACCAGAGAGAAAGAAATCGACGGTGGCGGCAGTTTGCCGAAGAGGGAGAAGATGACCTCGATCTCGAGCTTCACTGCATATTATCTCGATTCCTTCGGGTAGCGGGCTTCTGGAGGCGAGGCGGCATTATTGGCGCAAGGGATCAGTCAGACTCGCTCTGAGGCGGCCGGAACAGCGAGATGACGCCAGCGGCGGCGCTGCAGAGCAGAAAGCGAAGCACGGCGGCTTCGACTGGTGATCCTAGGGCAACCAAGTGCAAAAATGGAATGGTCAGAAGGTAAAGATCATGTTCCCGAGGCTTAGAAAGGATGGAGCTCACCGGAGCTAGCTCAAGCTCGGTCGAACACCTTCGGCAGTAGGGAAAATGGCTCTGTCTCCGGTGATATTTGGGGATACCGTCGGCTTTCTCGGTGGGAGTGTGAAGAGGATGAGGAGGAGGTTCTGCTGGTGAGATTAGAGGCGAAATGGTCGAGGTCTCCAAGGTTTGAGCTCATCTAGGTCTCTCCAAGGGCTCTGACACGTGTGACATGCACTGCTGAGCTGCTCCATTTCTACAGTATTCTTGGTGGGTCCCACATGTAGGAGAATATTGTTTCACACATTTGTGGTTAGGCTTAGCCTATGACATGTGGGTCCTTGGAGTTAATTCCTATGGAGAGGAGAGAGGCATGGGTAGAAATGGGGTGAAACTCACTGTCCCAAGATTGGCAGAGGCTTACAGGTGGGCCAGGGTCCTGTGGGTCCCACTGGTCAGTGAATTGAGAGAGGAGAATACTCTAGAGACTGTTTTGTGAGCTGTCCAAAACATGCAGTATCTAACATACTGTTTCACTAGGTTAATGAGGAGCATAAATTATGGGAAAATTACTGGAGGTAGAGGAAGATGGGTTTAACCTGCTGACCAAATTTTGTGGTTAGAAGTGGTCTGGTTTGCCTTTGGTGAAATTGCAAAGTGGGGTTACTGATCCAGTTTTTTCTGCAGTTTGATTTATCTCCCGGTGCCTTTACTCCTATTATTTCATGTGACTTCTTTGGGAATTAAATTGGGCAAAACTTACTGGTGGTAGATTTATTATTGTCACACACTTTGGAAAAAGGGATCTGTCTAATTAGCCTTCATTTTTATGTGGTAAATTTTTGAAGTAAACCAATTTATTTCAGCTAGCTTCCTAGTTTTGCTGATTTGAGGGACTTAGTTGAAGTATTTATTGAAGTGATAAAATTATGTAAAATTTACAGTGGATCAATTAGGTGAGATAATATTTACAGGAATTTTTCTATGATTTTATGTGCAACCAAACATCTTTAGAAAATCCTCAGACTACACAAATGCATAGGTCAAGGAAAAGGATCTAGGCTGAAACCTGTTTGAATTTTTAAGAGGTCTAAACTAATGAAATAAATCCTGGAAATATTATATTAATTCATGATAAGTAAACTAGTATTTGAATAAACTATTTCCCACATATTCTTCTGTTCAATTTGATGCACTATTTGGTAGTATTTTGTTTTTGCCGATTAGGGTTTACTATTCATCTAGAACAAACTGGTACTGATCTTTTTAATTGAGGTGCTCCCAGAAGGGATAAAATTATGAAATCTTTACAGGGGCTTACTCACATCACCTGACATGTTTAGGAATTTTTCTAGGATTTTTAGACATACAGAACTTGGGAAGTAAAAACTAGCACAAAGCAAAGGATTAGCTAGGGCTTAATTTAATTTGAGTTACATGAAAAGATGATTCAACATTTTTAATTAGAAGACATTGATGGTTCTAGGAAACTTAAATAATTACCTCTATTAGATTGGGGATGTTACAAAAAATAATATAGTTTAATTATTAATCAGTATTGAATCAACCACTGAACAGCGCTCCAATGCAGTTCAGGCCCAAACCATAACTCTCCAAATAGGAGCTATCAATATTCCATCATTTATTTCCATTTTTGAGTAGTGTGGGACTAATCACAGAAAACATTACTAGGCTCGCTCATTAACCGCGAGCACGGCTATTCGAATAGTTTTACTCTGGCCAGAGATGTACCAATTTACCCACAAGACACAATCTCAACATCATGTCAGCCATGCGTCGCAATACTCGAAAGTACCTGAATAGAGATTGTGACAAGACCATCCATATAACTCGCACAATAGGAGAGCCTCCCGCCAAGCCTCCGGTCTCCGGTAGGGGTGATCAAGTACCTTCCCGCGAGATGGCTCGACGTCCAAATGCATGGACTTATTGTCACTGCCATGTGTGGACTTACACCAGCCACAAACCTGCCCTGGTGCCTCCTATTGAACTCATCACACTTCAAGTCCTGCTATCCCACTCTAGCTTGTGGTTAGCACGGATAATGCTTCGCAACAAGTAGTCCGTGAACCGGTCCTTAATTGTTATGAGCACCGCTAGCAACATCACCAACCTGGTGCTCACAACCCACCATTCAGTCAAGTTTTAGTTGACATATTTAATTACCCAACCACGACCAACTATCATGTACCACTAGCCATTAATCATTAATTATCGATAAGTGAATCATCAATTTTCCCTACATAAAATGACACTACAGTTTCTATGCATGGCTAAGCAAAATCCTAAATAATCTAGCCAGATAAATAATTAAACATCCAGCTAGTCAATATTATTACCCGGGGTATCAATATAAAGGAATCAATATCGACATGGCCATAATAGTCAAGGATCATAGGATAGTAAATAAATACCCATATAATGACATTCAAAAGCGTTGCATGCAATATTGTTAAAACAAAATAGATTTCACAAATGGGATCAACATGCTCAAGGAGATTGTCGTGTGACTTACCTTGCAATCGCAAAACGTCTTCAATTGCTCTTCCGTAGACTCCGCAGTCTTCCGAACCAGCGACTATATACGTAACTACATGTAAAATGATAAAAACCCTAAGAAACTCCAAATAAACATTACATAAAAATACATAACTAGTAAATTATGATTTTAGATGAATTTAGGAAGAAGAACGGGTCGAATCGGAGTTCAAACGGAAAAGATATGGCTTTTGGAAGGTTGAATTCAGAATAAATCCGAAAAGGAATTGGAAAAGAATATTCTCAAGAATATTCTTTGGATTTTGGGATTAAAATGAATATTTTAAAAAGGGAACTGACACGTGGGATCCACTGTCAGTGACTGGACTTATGTAGACTCGATCTATGGGACAAAGGAGAGGGGGCTTTAGTGGATAGGTAACCTAGATGCCATATGGGCAAAGGGGTACGAGATGGCGATGAGGTGGATACCACCATGGCAATTAGGGCTGAGGTGGCAGGATCTGAGAATCAATGGAATTTAATGTTTCGGATTTGGTCTGGATGGGTTGAAACGGTAGATCTATTTGGGACTTTTATGCAGATTGGATGGCCTAGATCATCTTCATATCATCGGACGGCTAAGGTTCAACGGGACACTGTGTTCGGGCCCGCTGGCAGTGTCACACAGCGGAGCAGCCGAGCAAGGCCATCCATGGCGGCTCAGCCAAAGAGGACGGCACAGGGACAGGACACCGGCGACGGTGTGCTTCGACGTCGACTGGCGACCGACGGCTTGCAGCGGTGGCGCGAGGTGGGCGCACAAGAGCAGGCGCAGGCGCTGGTCCAGTGGTGGCAGGCGGCGAAGCCAGCAGAGAGGAAACGGCAACGGTGGTGACAGGGGCGGAGACGGCGACGATCTCGGGATGCAGGGGCAGCGACGACGGTGCACGGGAGCAGGGGCGACGGGGCGGCACAGAGAACGGTGACGGGGCATGGGGAGCAACAGAGGGACGGCACGACGGGGTGGCGGCTGCGCTTTGCCTCAGGGCGGGACGGCAGAGGAGGAGGCACAGGCAGTGCTAGCGCAGCAGTGGCGTGCAGAGGCGACAGCAGCGACAGGCAACGACGAGCCGGCAAGGTGGAGAGGGGAGTTGGGCTCCGGGTAGATGATGACGTCGGCGGCCATTGGCGGCGCGGTAGCGACGCATCGGCGATGACGAAGGACGGTAGCAGGCGACGGCACCAGGGACGGGACCGGAGAGGCCTGCAGGACGGCGGCGGCTTCAGGGAAGGGGTGGCGGACTTCGGGCTCACCGGCGGCGGGTGAAGGACATGCAGGCGGTGACGGCGTCCGTGGCGACCGGCGTTGGCTCCTTGCACGGTGGTGGCGGCTTGCGACGGCAAGGGCGACAGCGCTGGGGAGCAAGAGGCGGTGGCTGCTAGGGCTTCTAGGGCGGTGGCCATGATATATATAGGGGCGGCGGCACCAAAATCCAGGGGCAGAACGAGGCATGGCGGCACAGGAGCGTGGGCGACGGCAGGCCAGGATAGGCTAGGCGCGGCGCAGGGAGGAGGTGCAGGCGGCGGCTGAGCTGGGCCGGCGGCGAAGCGACGGTGCAGGCTGAGAGCGCGGAGACCAGGCCGAGGCGGGCGCAGGCCGAGGAGAGCTCGGCCCGGGCGGCTCAAGGTAGGGCCAGCCCGAAGAGGAGAGAGGAGAGAGATCCAGAGAAGAAAGATGAACAGGAGAGAGAGAGGGATAAAAGGAAAATAAAAGAAAAGATGGGGGAAAAAGAAAGGAAAAGAGAGGGGTTTTTTGGAAAAACCCAAAATTTGGAAATTTGGGAAGTTTGGAATTTAAGGAATATTTCTGAATTGAAAATTTGTAGAAATATTACAAAATTTAGGAATATTCCAGGACTCGGAATATATACATACCTACATACATATATATACTTGAGAATCGGAGAACATTTGGAGGAGATTAGGAAACGGAATGTACTCTAAGGGGTTCGGGAAATGGAGGGTATTTCATCAAGGAATATTTGGGGAAGCCGGATCTTAGAATAATTCTAGATTCCGATAAAATTGGAAATTTTTTTGCAGAGATCAATAGATCGGAATATTCGAGCCATAATTGAACTTCCCAAAATATGTGGATATTTTGGAGATGCGGGAAATTAGAATGTTTTCTTGGAAACTGGAAAAATGGAATATTCCAAATAAAATATTTCGGGATTAGGGAATTGACGAGGGTGTTTTATTGGGACAGGAATTTGGAGAAATCCCAGACGATTGGAGATTTGGATTTATTTTGACAGAAAAGGGGTTTAAGAAAATATCTGGGATTTATCTCAAAGGGAAATATAGTTATTTTGAATACAAAGGATCCCAGATGGGGAGTCCAAAAGAGTTCTAGGGTTTCAAAAATGAATTAATCTGGTAACTCCGGATTTAGGTTTCCGAGGTGACTTTAGGGTTCTGGGAACGACACAAAGCCCTAGAAGAAAAAGAGAGTCAGAGTTCACGATGAACGAGGAGACTTCAAAGGACTGAATCAGGAACGACCTGAACAAGGGAAAGAAAAAGGAATTTGTTTATATTTATTTAATTACTTTAGTGATCTTTATATCATTAAAATTAATTCTATAGCTCCGAAAAATCCAAGAAAATTTTAGAGAGTTTATTAAATCACAGGGAATTTACCAGAAGTAAATGCCACCACGAAACACAAAGAATTTATTATTATAAATACTCAAACGCTTAAAATACTTCGACAAAATCCCTGGAATATAAAAGCATCCAAGTATTTATTTAAAGATTTAAACTCAGGATTTTTAATATTGGAAATTTCAAAATTTTATTCAAACTCTTTTCTCAAACAAAAATTTTCTAGTGTATTCTTGTATTTCTATTTACCCACGATAATTTTTAATTAAGACAATTTTCAGGGCGTTACACCGTGCCACCACTCGGGTCGTCGCTGCCCCTCGCCATGGCTTCGATCGTGATCGCTTGGAGGAGCTGCACCTCGTCCGTCGGTCCGCAGCTGCTCACCACCGCTGAAGCGCCGTCGTCGCCAAAGACCCAAAGGCCATCCGCCGCTTTTGCTCGTTGCCGGTGACCATCCGTCGCCGTTCGCTGCCGTGTGACTGCGGGGTAGGTTCGCCTCGTCGAACTCTTCCTTTTGGTACATCTCATAGCCACCGTAGTGCCCTGGATCGCCAGCGAGCTCCACCGCCCGAGCCGTCGCCGTCGCTGTCGCCGGTCATCCCCATCGGCCGCCCCGTCAGCCACCCCGTCCCCCGTGGCTGCCAGCTGGGCGCCATGTGTCACCAATCTAGGTGCCCGAGATCGGGATCCATCCGGGCCGTCCGATCTTGTTTCCTTAGATTCTAACCATCGGTTCCCGTAAACCGTCTCGGTGAACTCGGTCTACGGTGGACCAGACTCCGATGACGCAATAAATCCCTTTTTCTCTTTCAAAATTAATTAATTATTGCGTCATTATGGCTTTAATAATATCTATATATGGTTTTAATCAATTTAAACTTCTAAAAATCGTAACTAATTCATACGAACTCGGATTGAGGTCATTCAAGTCTCTAAATTCTTTAAAAATCAATATCTATCCATTAAAAATATCCACATGTGATGTTACTATGTGCTTATTTACTGTTTTTGCTTGTTTTCTATTTGTCTTTAGTTTCCAACGTTCCGGAGGAGTCAGTTTACATTGAGCAAGGTTCAGAAGACTTTGCAGAGCAGCAAGGTAAGTCACATAGATCCACAACCCTTTGAGCATGTTGATCCAATGATTTAAATTCCTGTTTTTATTCAAACGTGCATTTATTTTATAATGTCATCGGGAAGGAAAAGCCTTGATCTTTGTTTACAGCTCGGTTGCCTTGATTACCTGTCATTGTGCCTATGGAATTAATTTGACTAGCTAGCTTAATTTATTGGTTAGCTAGAATAATTTTAGGACTTTGCTTAGCCATGCTTAGAAATTATAGAATAACTTAAGGGTTATTATTCAAATGTTGACTCACATGAAATAATGGTCCCATTCACAACAAAAGTCATGTAAGGTTAATTTTAATGGGCAATTGAAACCTGATTAAATGGTGGTTTGTGAGCACATGGAATGAACATATGTTAGTAGTGCTCATGATAATTAAGGACTGGTTCATGAGCTACTATTGTAAAGCATTTACCGTACTAACCACAAGCCAGCATGGACAACGGCTGGATTTGTAGTATAGCATGCCCCAGCAGGAGACACCATGGTGTGTTTAGTTGATAGGTGGTAGTGTCAATAAATCCACAGTGGCAGTGTCAATAAGTCCATATTTGGGAGCCAAGAGTTTCTCTAGTCTGGAGGTTGGACCACCTCTACTGGGGACTTGACCGGTGGTCATTCTGTTGGGTGTGTTATGCAAAGAGTCCTGTCACGACTCCTTTTCGAGGTATCGTGGTGGTACCAAGGTGCATGGTAATATGTTGTGGGGTTGTATCTTGTGGGTAAAGTTGTACACCTCTAGCTAGAGTAAAACTATTCGAATAGCCGTGCCCGCGGTTATAGGTGAGCCTAACAATGTTTTTCGTGATTAGTCTCATCTATCATTTAATGGTTAATAATGTGATATGATAGTTAAACCAGCTCCAGGTTTGGGGCGGTTTGGGCCTGTGCAGCCAGGTAGGCTGTACAGTGTTGGATTAATATTGTTTAATTGTTCAACTGTTTTATTACTCTCTTAAATGCTATTTATGCAATTTAGCCCTATATGACATCCTTTGTTATCCTGTGCACTTGCATATTTGTTGTGTGGCTTGTTGAGTATTCCATGTACTCACCTTGTAATATCAAATCATCAGAAAAGGAGTTCTATAGTGATGATGGAGATTTGGAGGACTAGGCCAGGTTCGGGTCAAGTTGCCTGTGGAGCTTGGAGTCGTCGCCTTCTCTAGTTATATTTCCGTTGCTTAGAACTTTATTTGGTTGAGAGGTTCCATCTGCCTCTGTAATAATTATACATTCGTTATTTTATTAGTTAAAGACTTGTACTTTGCTATCAACTTTGTTATTGTGTGCCTCAGCTGATTCCTAGACGAGGGTTAAATACATATATAAGCGTTTGGAATTTTGGATGGAAATTCAGGGCATGACATCCGAGATGGCGGCGAGGATTTTATAGGTGATGCAAGGTCGGTTGCGGCCAAGGGCTTCAGGGGAATTTCCTGTGCAAGCGGCGCTCCGGCTTGGTCTTCACAGGGACGTCAAGCTGGCAGGGCAGCGTCAGCAGTCTATGCTCCGTCGCGGGTCGTGACTAGACGAGGAGCAGGGTGGGCTCTACTTGGCGAGGAAAAAAGGGGCCGGCGAGGGGTATCCCGAGCACAAAAGCGGGTTGGAGGGAGGAAAGAAGGGTGGTCTCTGCTTGCTTTTGGGACGGCGGAGCAAGCGAGCGCGCGGGTGTGCGCCTCCAAAGCTTGGTGGCTTGCGGTGTGATGGCAAAAGCGGCGAAGCAGTTTGGTGGCAAGCGGGGGCAAGGCGGTCGTCGGCGCAGAGATAGGTGGCGGTGGCATCCTTTTGGTCGGTGGTGGCTGGGCGCGCGGGTGGGATTGGCGAGCCACAGCGCAGGTTTGAACCGAACGGCATCGGCGACGGCAGGAGCGAGAGAGAGAAAACCAAGGAAGAGCTCTTCCTCTCTCGCGAGGCACATGCCACGCACGTGCCTACGCAGTGGGGGGCCGAGACGGCCTGCAGTACAGTGCCAAGCTGAAGGCTGTGGCCTAGGCGGATAGCCAAGAGGGAAATGCGGCTAGGGCTAGGCCGGGAGGAAGTCAAGGAGAGGTTTTAGGCTGTTACACCCTGAAAATCGTTTTAATTAAAAAATCAGTTTGGGTAAATAAAAATACAAGAATATGCTGAAAAATTTTTGTTTGAGAAAAGTGTTTGAATAAAATTTTGAAATTTCCAATATTAAAAATCGCAAGTTAAAAATTTTAAATAAATACTTGGATGCTTTTATATTCCTAGGGGTTGTGTCGTAATATTTTAAGTGTTTAAGTATTTATAATAATAAATTCTCTGTGTTTCGTAGTGGATTTTGCCTCTGGTAAATTCCCCATGAGTTAATAAACCATCTGAAATTTTCTCAGAATTTTTGGAGCTCTAGAATTAATTTTAATGGGGCAAAGATCATTGCAGTAATTAAATAAATATAAAATAAAATCCCTTTCTTTTTTCCTATTTGGGTCATGCCGGATTCAGTCCTTTGAAGTCTCCTCGTTACTTTGACTCCTTTTTTCTTCTAGGGTTTTGTGTCGCTCCCAGAACCCTAAAGCCTCCTCAGAATCTCAAATCCAAAGTTCCCGGGGTTTAGTATTTTCTAAAACCCATTT
The DNA here is from genome assembly GCA_003991445.1 of Oryza meyeriana var. granulata. Taxonomy (NCBI): domain Eukaryota; kingdom Viridiplantae; phylum Streptophyta; class Magnoliopsida; order Poales; family Poaceae; genus Oryza; species Oryza meyeriana. The sequence goes on along the minus strand of RYFJ01001329.1, from coordinate 251,050 downwards.
TCCGTCGAAACAAATCTAAATCTTCAATCGTCTGAGATTTCTCCAAATTCCAGTCTCAATAAAACACTCTTGTCAATTCCTTAATCCCGGAAGATTTTCAATACTTAGAATATTCCATTGTTCCGGTTCTCGAGAAAATACTCTAATTTTCCTCATCTCCAAAATGTCCATATATTTTGGGAAGTTCAATTATGCCTCGAATATTCCGACTATTGATCTCTGCAAAATAACTTCCAATTTTATCGGATTCCCAAATTATTCCGAGCAGTTCCACAGTCATCGATGTCCTAGAAATATTCCCCTGAAACCCTAAATATTTCTTTTTCCGAATCTTATATATACATATATATCAGGAATATCCCAAAAATTCTAAATATTTTCACAACTTTCGATTCGGAAATATTCCTCAAATTCTTAAACTCCTATTTTCCAAATTTTGGAATAATTCCTGGAAACCCTCTCTCATTTCTTTTTTTTTCCCCCTTCTTCCTGTTCATCTTCCTTCTTCTTTCTTCTCTCCTTCGGTCTCCTCCCTCCGTCGTTCTGGCCTGCCCCAGGCGCCGCTCCTGCCGCCTCCCAGGCTCGGCCTGGCCTGCCCCTGCCGTGCCCTTCGGCCCGACCTGCCGCACCGTCGCCGGCCCAGCCTGCGACCGCGCCGCCGCCTCATCCCATTCCCACCGCCTGCGCCCGGCCCGACCCGAGCTGCGCCGCCCTCCCGCAACCGCGACGCCACCGCGCCGCCACCGCCTACGCCCTACGCCCTAGCCCGCCGCCATCGCGTCGTCTTCGCCTTAGAGAGCGCCGCCGCCACCCCTGCACAGCGCCGCCGCCGCCCCTGCATAGCGCCGCCGTCCGGTCACCATGGCCGTTGCTGGAGACCTCCAGCCGCCGTCGAAGCCGTCGCCTTCGCCAGCCGCCGGTGAGCCCGCATGCCCAAGCTTGCTCGCCGCCTCCCCTCCTCTCTGCTCCGGGCCGTCGACGCCGTCGTGTCGCCCCGTCCCTCGCCGGTCTCGGCATCGCTGTCGCCTGTTGCCGCCGGTTGGTCGTCGCTCAGTCGCGCCGTCCCGTGTCACTGCCGGTTCCCCTCCATCGTCCCCGTCGTGCTCGTATCGCCGCATCATGGGCACGGTGGCCACGCCCAGGGGCGCCATGACACGGGCGCCCTGTTCTTTTTCCCCTGGATGCTGATAGGTGACCCCACGGGTCGGACTCTTCTCTCCGGATGACGAATGGGCCTGGGAACAGTGATCCGATCCGATCCCACCCATTGAATTCTCATGATCCAATCTGAGCCGTTCAATGCCCATAAAATCTCAATCTAATCTCGTCCGTCCGATCTTCCCGAGATCTAATCCTAGCCATTGGATCCTCTTCATCCAATCCCTCTGAGCCACCTCAGCCCCAGTAGCACGTGTCACCATGTCATCCCTCAGCTGCCACCTTAGCATTTTATCCACATGTGCAGTCACGTTATCGGTCCACCACCTCTCTTCATCTCTTGTCCATAGACCCGTTCCACCAGAAGCCATGTCTATGACAATGGGCCCCACTCTTTTCTGGTGCCAAAAATAATCCTTTTAGTTTAATTTCAAGGGAATATTCTTTCCCCTTTTCTTTTCGGATTTCCTCTGAATTTAAACTTCCGGAGGCCGTATCTTTTCCGTTTGAACTCCGATTCTATCCCTTTTTCTTTCTAAATTCATCTAAAATCATAATTTACTTGTTTATGTACTTTTTATGTACTATTTATTTGAAGTTTCTAAGGGTTTTTCATCATTTTGTGTGTAGTCACGTATAATCGCCGTTTCAGAAGATCGAGTCTACGGAAGAGTTCGGAAGAGCAATCAAAGACGTTTTGTTGCAAGACAAGTCACACAACAATCTCCTTGAGCATGTTGATCCTATTTGCAAAGGCTATTTTATTTTAAAGTTATTGCATGAAATGTTTTGGAATGACATTATATAGATATTTATTTATTGTCCAATCATCCTTGATTATTATGGCCATATTGATATTGATTCTTTTACCTTGATACCTTGGGTGATTAATACTGACTAGCCAGATGTTTAATTATTTATTTAGCTAGATTATTTAGGGTTTGCTTAATCATGCATAGAAATTGTAGCGTCATTTTATGTGGAAAAAATTAATGAATCACTTATCAATAATTAATAGACAATGACTATATTATCACGACAGTTGGTTGTAATTGGTTAATTAATTGTGCCAACTAAAACTTGACTGAATGGTGGGTTGTGAGCACCAGGGTTGTGATTGTTGCTAGCGGTGCCTATGACAGTTAAGGACCAGTTTACGGACTATTTGTTGTGAAGCAATACTCATGCTAACCACAAGGCAGAATGGGTAATGGCTGGAACTAAAGTGTGATTCGTTCAACCGGAGGCCCCACGGTGAGGCCCCACGGTGTGTTGTGGTTGTGTCAATAAGACCACCATGGCTGCGTCAATAAGTTCATGTCTTGGGCGTTGGGCCGTCTCCCTGTCGAGGAACCTGATCAATCTTACCGGAGACTGGTGGTCCAGCGGGTGGCACTCTTGTTGTGCGGTTTACATGGAGGGTCCTGTCACAATCTCTATTTGGATACTTTCGAGTATCACGATGCATGGCTGACATGATGTTGAGATAGTGTCTTGTGGATAAATTAGTACACCTCTGGCCAAAGTAAAACTATTTGAATAGCCGTGCCCACGGTTAATGAGCGGGCCTAGCAATGTTTTTTGTGATTAGTCCCACACTACTTATTAATGGTGATAAATGATAGAATCTGTATAGCTCCAATTTAGAGAGTTATGGTTTGGGCTTGAACTGTGTTGGAGCGTTGTTCAGAGAGTGGTTTAATGTTGATAATAATTAAACTACATCGTTTTCAATGTTTTTAAATGTAAATGTTTTAAATGTTGTTTTACGCAAATAAGCCATACTATGCTTTTACTTTGGTATCCTGCTGCATTATTTTGCATTCTCTGTGTGGCTTGTTAAGTATGGTGGGTGGTACTTAGTCTTGCTATATTACAATCATCAAAGTGAAGCTTTGCGAGGAGGAGAAGTTTGGTGTTTGGCTTATACCCTAGTTGAGCTGCCTATGGCTCGGTGCTTCCACTTCGCTAGGATTCCCGTTCCGCTGTAGTTTTCTTCTATGTGAGGACTAAATGCCTCTATTGTAAGTATTTATCGTTATTTCGTTTTTGGTTATGTTCATCAAATTGTCGATTTGTGTATCTCGGCTGATTCCTGGACGAGGATTTATTGCACAAATTAGCTTTGGAAATTTTGGTGAATTCCTGAGTGTGACATGGGCCCAACGAGATGGGATTGATCTATTTGATTTTTAACCTTCTTTGGAGGACTATGGGAGTGAAGGATTTGAATTTGAATTGGGGGATTGATCTTAGTGATGGGGAACTTGATCTGGGGAGGGGAGGATTGGGACCTTGGCACACACACAACATGAAATAAATAAATCTAATTTTTGCAATTAGGGATTTTGTTTAATTTAGATTTACGCCTAACGCTAGGGCGTTACGAACCAACCCCCCTAACAAGAATCTCGACCCCGAGATTCCGAACCTAAGGGAGCAGCTCTAGAAATTCCACGTGGAGGTGATCTTCTCACTCCCTGGTTGCCTCCTTTTCTGAGTGATTGCTCCACTGAACCTTGTAGAACATGATTGTCTTTCGGCGAGTCTGTAGTTTAGCTTCTTTGAGGATCCAGACTGGATCTTCCTTGTAATTCAGATTTTTTGCAAATCTATGATCTCAAGGGGCACTTGTTCCTCTAGCATCTGGAGGCATTTCTTGAGTTGGGATACATGGAACACATTGTGGACATCAGCCAATCCTTCCGGTAGTTCTAGCTGGTAGGCTACTTCGCCGCGTCTGGCGGTGATTTGATATGGCCCAATGTAACGGGGTGCCAGCTTGCTTGACATCCCGAATCTCTTTAAACCATGGAGGGGAGATATTCGCGGGTATACATGGTCGCCTTTTTCGAACTCGAGGTCTCTCCTACGGTTGTCTGCATAGCTCTTTTGTCGGGTCTGCGCAATCTTCAGTCGTTCACGGATGGTCTTAACTTGCTCTTTGGCGGTCTTGAGTTCCTCTAGGCCAAACAATTGTTTTTCTCCCACATCCATCCAACAGAGAGAGGTGCGGCACTTGCGTCCGTAGAGTGCTTTGTTCGGGGCCACTTGAATACTGGATTGGTAATTGCTGTTGTATGAAAATTCTGCATAGGGAAGGCAGTGATCCCAGGTGCCTTCAAAGTCAATCGCATAGTCTCTCAGCATATCTTCTAGAATCTGATTGACGTGTTCCATCTGACCATCTGTCTGTGGGTGATAAGCTGTGCTAAAGTTCAGATTGGTGCCCAGGGCTTCATGGAGTCGATGCCAAAATCGGGAGGTGAGCTGAGTTCCTCGATTTGATACTATCTTCTTTGGGCACCCATATTGGCAAACCACTTGTGTCATGTATAGGTCTGCCAACTTCTTTCCGTTATATGTGGTCTTGACTGGTACAAAGTGGGCAGCCTTAGTGAGGCGATCCACGATAACCCATATGGAGTCGTATCCGCTGGGCGTCCTGGGTAAACCAACAATGAAATCCATGACGATTTCTTCCCACTTTCATTCGGGGATTTTGAGCGGTTGTAGGAGACCGGCATGCTTCTAATGCTCTACTTTAACCCTTTGGCATATGTCGCACAAGGCCACATATTCTGCCACGTCTTGCTTCATGCCTGACCACCAGATGTACTCCTTAATATCCTGATATATCTTTGTACTTTCGGGGTGGATGGAGTATGCTGATTCGTGGGCTTCTCGCAGAATGAGGTCTCTTAATTTCTTTTGTGCGGGTACGCAGATGTGCGGATTAAACCAGACGGTTCCCTTGTCATCTATGGTGAAACCGCTGACTTCGTCCTTTAGGACCTTCGCCTTGAGGTTCTTGATTCCTTCGTCCTCTAGCTGGGCTTCTCTGTTCTGAGCCTCCAAGGTAGGCTGCACGGTTAAACTGGCCAGGGTGCCTGTAGGTACCAAAGTTACTCCTAGCTTCGATAGGTCATTGCTTAACTGATCCTGTTTTGGTCTGACGTGGGTGACGTTGTAGTAAGTCTTCTGGCTCAGGGCATAGGCGACCACATTGGCCTTGCTAGGATGATAGTGGATTCCGAGATCGTAATCCTTGATTAAATCCAACCATCGTCTTTGTCTCATATTTAACTCGTTCTAGGTAAAGATGTACTTTAGGCTCTTGTGATCAGTGTAGACTTCGCATTGGTTGCCAATTAGGTAGTGACGCCATATCTTGAGGGCATGAACTACTGCGGCGAGTTCATGTGGTCTAAGTTGCCTGGAGGCGTAGGCAACCACCTTTTGGTCTTGCATTTGAACACATCCTAGTCCTTGCTAGGAGGCATCGTAGAAGATCTTGAAGTCCTTTTGGATATCCGGTAGAGTTAGCACGGGAGCAGAGGTTAACCTTTTCTTGAGTTCTTGGAAACTGTGTTCGCGTGCTGGGGTCCATTCAAACTTCTTTTCCTTCTTCAGCAATTCAGTCATTGGTTTAGCCATCTTGGAGAAACCTTCTATAAACCTTCGGTAGTAACCAGTTAATCCCAGGAAACTGCGGATCTCTGACACACTTCTTGGCGAATTCCATGCCACGACGGATTCTATCTTGCTGGGGTCAACTTCAACACCATTGGTAGAGATGACGTGACTAAGGAAGGCCACTCTGTCGAGCCAGAATTCACACTTGGAGAACTTGGCGTAAAGCAGATGATCTCTTAGCTTTCCCAAAACCAATCTCAGATATTCAGCATGCTCTTCCGCGTTCTTGGAGTAGATTAGGATGTCATCGAGGAAGACAACCACGAACTTGTCGAGATATTCCATAAAGATCTTGTTCATGAGATTCATGAAGTAAGCTGGTGCATTGGTGAGTCTGAAGGATATTACGGTATACTTGTACAGGTCATATCGCGTTGCGAAAGCGGTCTTGGGTATATCTTCAGTTGGTGATATCCGGACCTTAGATCAATCTTGGAGAAAACCTTGGCTCCTTCCAACTGGTCAAACAGGTCGTCTATCCTTGGAAGAGGGTGCTTGTTCTTTATGGTAACTTCATTCAAGGCCCTATAATAAACAACCATGCGCTTCGAACTATTCTTTTTCTTAACCAATGGTGTTAGCCTGGAAATTAACTCCTCCAATTTTCACACAAACTTTCGGGCATAGTTTAGTTGCCCTTATATCCTGTCTAGGGGAATGTACAACCAAAGGTACCCTTAGGTTTTGGGTTTCCCAACCATTTCTTTGCACAAAAACTTGCGATATGAAGGAATGAGAAGCTCCAGAATCAAACAGAATGAGTGCGGGCGTTGAGTTAATAGAAAACGTACCCATCACAACGTCGGGAGCTTCCTGGGTTGTTTCAGCCTAGATATGGTTCACTCGGGCTCGTCCGAAGTGATTGACGGACACGTGCGAACTCTGTCCACTTGTTGGGGTAGAGGGGCGAGACTGTGCAGGTGCAGGAGTCTTAGCCATACTGACATTGGACTTGGCAGGGGCTACGGCTCCCTGATTCTGAGGGCAGTTCCTAGAGTAGTGTCCCAAGTTGCCACGGGTGTAGCAGTTCACTGCAGCTATGTTGGTTTGTGGTCTGGTCTGAGTGTTGAAGGTAGTGGCACTGTTTCCTCCAGCATTGCCACTGAAGGTGAGCTGCTCCTCAAGGTGGGTTCCCGGTGTGAGTGGACTTGCGCTTCTTGTATTCCTCAGTGGCTTCCTTTCTAGCATCCTCCAACAGCAAGGCTTTGTAGATCATGTGCTGGAACATGGGGAAGTCATGAGCGATCAGCTAGATCCTCTATCCTATTGCGATTCCCTTCAGGAACTTCCTTATCTTCTTTTTGTCAGTGTTTACTTCCTCAGGTGCATATCAAGCCAATTTGTTGAAGTGACTCAGGTATTTATTTACGCTTCCAGTTCCTTGCTTGAGCTTGTTAAATTCCTCCTTCTTCATGTCAATGGTGCTCTCGGGCACGTGGTCGATACGAAAGGCTTCGGCAAATTCGGCCCACTCAATGTTGGTAGCATCTGGGTGGGCATTGCAATAGTTTTCCCATCAATCGGCAGTAGCACCTTCGAGCTGGTGAGAAGCATAGAGAGTCTTCTCCACCGAGATACACTGCACCAAGCTGAGCTTCCTCTCAACGTCCTTGAGCCAATCGTCAACCTCGACGGGCTCCACAGTGTGAGAGAATTCTGGTGGACGCGATCTCAAGAAGTCTGTCAGCTTGGAGCAAGGGTTATGGCCATTGTGATGGGCATTCTGGAAGGCAGGTGCTTGAGCCTGCTGGTGTAACCCTACAATACTATAGGCTAGCCCTTGTAGAATCTGCGTCTGAATGGCCATTAGGTGTTGATAATCATGCTGAAATGGTGGGGGTGGTGGCAGATCCTGATGATAGGTTATCTGCTGAGGTTCGGGTATCTCTGTTTCTCCGTGTTCGGTCTTTGACACCTGATCCTCAACCTGAACTTCTTGGATGGCCTCAAAACCCAGACGGTTTGGAACTCTGACTGCACGGCGCGGACGGCCAGCAGCGTTGTTCTGATGACGTCGGCCTGCCATCTAATCTCCTAGAAAAGGGCGGGGTAAGAGCGAGATCAACACTTAAGGGGAGAGAAGTAAACAACATAACAACAGATGCCATGCAATAATCATAAATCAGTTTTCTGAAACTAGAAACATCCCTAAAACAACCAGTATGGTCAAGTCGTAAAGCTACGCCGAGCTTGACTAAACGCACAACTCAGCAACACGGACTACCATGCAACAACCATACAAACACACTTACACACTACCATGCCACGACTCCAAAAGAGTTGGCGGCGGTACAAAAGGTCTGACTGAGCACTCTAGGCTCACACACGCTCTACTACAGCTCCTCGGGCTGGCCAGCGTCGGTGGTAGGCTCGTCGGTCGAAGAGACGTCGATCGGTGCACGGGACGGGTACACCAGATCTTGTCGAGAGGGACTGCAGCAGGTCCTGCTAGGGTAGGAGTGAAATGGAACACCGTAGTGGAAGGACCCATAACGCTCTTGCGAGTGGTGCGAATCAGACGGAGTCCACGATGACTGGTGACTAGGGAGTAGCCTAGGGTGTAAGGTGGCTATGGCGGCGTGGGCGTGGCGAGAAGTAGGGCGAGTAGGGCACGCGAGAATTGGGAGTGCGTGTCCCACTAGGCGTGTCTGCAAAGCTGTGGGAGCTGTAGAAGGAATGGGTGAGGGAGTGGCACAGGTGGCCCGAGTCCTAGGAGGTGGTGTCCACAGAAGTGACACCCTACTTGGCGAGGCGGTGCTCGAGGGTGGCACTATGGTGAGTGAGGGCGCAGTAAGCCTCCAAGAGTAGGTCAAGCTGCGTAGCCTAGGCGTCTAATAGCTCCACGAGTCGAGTCAAGGCGGGGTGCGACTCACGGTAGGGGCAAGGGTAGCGAGTGTCTGAGCGGCCGCTGGGTAAGCGAGGGAACAAGCGGAAGGCCGAGCCGGTGAGACGACACATGTAGGTGTGGGCCAGGCGGCGGAGTGCCGTCCAAGCCAATGCTTGGTAAGCCAACTGAGTGGTAGGAAGGGTCCTGGTGAAGGTGTGGGGGTGAAGACCAATCCCGTGGGTACCTCCACGAGAGTAGATGTGCACAGTAAGTTCACAGTGAGGAGGCTAACCAAACAAGGTGTAGCCAGCGTACTCAGGAAGGGTGAAGCCAAGGAATCCTGCCATGTCGCGTAGCTGGTCAACGCAACCACCCTCTCTCGCACCATGGGAGGAGATGGTCTGGCTAGCAGCCATCTACAAATTTTGAGGGGGAGAAGAAGTCAGTAACTGCTTTTAAACGAATCTAAAAAAAAAGAAGCTGCAAGAAAATCCTAGGTTTTTCGCATATAGCTTTTTATGAACGTATCGTCCTTATGGTCTTAGGGCCGAGCCTGTGCTCTGATACCATCTTTTGTCATGCCCCAAACCAACCTTCCGGGAAGGGCGAGTCTAAGCCATAGAATTATCCTGCACAACCATACCAGTCCCAGTAATATAGTGCTGGTACAACAGGCGATGCAACCATCATGGCACAACTTATCTTTATTAATAGACATAGTCTTACATTTAGGTTGAAACTACGGACATACTCCAAGTTCACAACGATACATTAGCAAAAGAGCGGAAACGGAAATCTAGCTTAAAGCCATAAGCGTGACTTGGGAACTAAGTTGAAACCCTAAAACTCCTCGAATCCAGCCTGCTCCTAGAAGTACTCCTCGTCAGTTGGGTCCATCTCATCTTCTAGCACTGGGGGAATAGATAAATATAGAGCAAGGGTGAGTACTAGCGTACTCAACAAGCCATGGAAACTTAAGTGGTTAATGCAAGCTTCAAAAAGTGGTTGGTCGTTTTGGTAATTCCTTTCGTTTGAATTTCCTTTTGTATAGTCTAAGTGTGTGCTTCTCAACAATCTGAGCAAGGTGGAGTCTCACTTGGATAGGAGTGAAAATTATCAGTCTTTGATTCAACGCAACTCCCAAGAGTTGGCTTTAGGGATCCAGCTCTACTAGCTGATCCAACAACATCGAGCCCACAGCCCTGCTGTCCTCGACAGCTTCACCACATTTCTAAAAATGGATTCCCGATCCACAACATCCTTTCACAAGCAATAGTTAAATAAAACTACGCTAAGGAATCACCTCACATCCGCCTATGACTGTGGGCATGGCTGTTCAAACAGTTTAGACCTCTGCAGAGGAAGTACACTTTACCCACATGACGCGACTTACCCTATCACCCTGCTCGGGAACGAACAGACACGACTGGTGACCCGGGGTTTTCGCGACAAGGCATTTCTGAAGTCGACACTAGGTTACCCCATGCCAACTAGAGCGGTCCACGACCAACAACACGGTAGGTCCTCGACCATGCTGTGTCAGGAACCCAGGAGGCATCCTCGTCATCCTCCTACACGATCCACAGTCCAATGGCATGTAAGGCATCCCTGAGCGGCTAGTTACTTAGCTAGCGGCTATTCCATATCACCCATGTGGTTGCATTGTTGTATATTCGGATGAAATTCCAAAGGAATCGGTCCTTAGCTGCAATGCGGGAGACTCACCTTGCTAGCATGATTCCTACATTACGGTTTTTGTAAAATCATTTCATTTTCAAGGCACCAGCCCAGGTGCAGGTTTTTCAAGGTTTTTATAAACCCAAGTTTTACCCATCGTGGTTTTTTAAATTTGATAGGCGATCACCGGTACCATGCCCGTCGGCACAGGTACCAGGATCTGTCAAGAGAGGTGACAAGGATGTTAAGGGGATCACAAACAGTCAAGGAGGCAATGCAGCAAATGGGTTGGCAGCCCGTCGGTCATTTCACGACCACGGCCAAGAAATCATTTCAATGTAACCTAGTAAATACAGTTTTGGCAATTAAAGTACTTAGCTCTGTAATTATGGGCACAACATGTTCAAAGGTGACTTGCCTTGCTTAAGGCCAGAAGCTTCGCCTTCGAGATCCGTGTCCTAAGGCTCCTCCGACTCCGATACTACACGCAAAATGAGACAACTCAACGAAAAGACTAAGATAATAGCCCTATTAATGACCGCTAAGCATGCCATCGGATAGATCTCATTTTTAGAAAAATTCTGGAAGTGAAATGGAGTCAATCAGACGAATGGTTGAAAAGATATGAATTTTGGAAGGTTTCTGGAATTTCTGGAATATCAAAAAAGGATTTAGAAAAGGTTTCCAACTTTAATTCTCTTCCTAGCCACTGTCAATGGGGCCCAACAGTTAGAGGGGCTAAGGCGGCTGGTGATTGGGTCTGGGCCGATCAGACCGAGATGGCCTAGACGGCTTGGGCGCGGGAGGCTAGCAGGAACAGGCTGTTAACGCCAAAATTTGGTATGATTCTTTATCAGATTTGGTTAAGGAAGAAATCACAGTCAATTAGCGGGGATTAATCCGGAGGAAGTCGAGTCTGGGAAGGGATCGTGAAGACCATGGAAAGACAATTAATATCTTAGCTAGCAATTAGGCAGTGTTAGTATTTCTTTCCTTTAGGAAACCTGATCTCGTGTCCGATCGGGTCTTTTGAGTGTTTTCCTTCTGTAATTAGGAAATCGTGCATCGTGTCCAATAAGGACTTGTATCAACTCGGGGTATAAATACGTATGCCCGGGTACCTTGTAAATCATCACACAGATCAATACAAATTCAGCGCATCACCACCCTTTTCAACGGGTTCTTGCTTCTCGAGCCAAGCTGCATCGGTTAAGTTCGACCTCCTGCGAGAGGGTAAGTCTCGTTACCCCGACTATCGTATCGGCTAGTACTTCCTCGGTTAGGTCCGATATTCTAGTCAGTCTATGGTAGTCGGCTTACCACGATATATCTATTCTGTCTACGGCTGCATCAGTTAGGTTTGATCTCATAGTCCGAGTAGATATATCACATCACGCGTGCATAGATTTATCGGCTTACTAGGTGTAATTTATCATCAGTTTGTGCTGCATCGGTTAGGTCCGACCTACTAAATTGCCTGCGATAAGTAATTCTTGCTAGGTTGATAGATTTAATGCAAGCGTCTTATCGGGGTGTATAGCCGATAAGTTATTGTATAATACAACACAATTGTATTAGATCTATCGGCTCATCGAGGTTCTTTTATCATTATTAATCTGTGCTGCATCGTTAAGTTTGACCTACTAGATTGATAATGATCGATTTATTCTTGTTCAGCCGATGGGTGCATATGCAATGTTTTATCGGAGTGCCTAGCCGATAAGTTATCTTTTAAGCCGACTGCATTGTCTATTATTCTGATTGTCTACACTATCATCGGCTTTCTAGCCGATACACATCTTCTATTGGTAGTCGGTTGATTTATTTACTTTACCTATTTATGCCATCATCAGCTTCCAGTCGATGTATAAGTGCTTTAGTTCATATCGGCTATCGGCCGATGAAACGAGTCCAAATCGGCTTCCAGCCGATTGGCTCGCCGATCTAATGTTTCTATCTCCTTGTCAATTGCAGGGTCAAATTGACTGGCACGCCTACGAACCTCAAATTTAGGACCTGCACTGGAGTTAAGCAATTCTCCCAGGCCTTCGCGTGTCTAGTGCATCGAACCAGATCATCGGCTCATTCTCAACGCTGCCGGTGATTTTCGGTGTCAACATGTTTTTGGCACGCCCGGTGGGACACAGAATTTCGACATGGCTGAAAAAGAGATCAAAACAGACAACGTGATTCTAGTCAGCATAGAAGATCTAACTGACGAGCAGAAACAACAAGTCGAGTAGAATATGGCCAATTTTCAGAAGCTCTGTTTGGAATCTTTTGGCATGACGCGGCAAGGACCGATTCAGAAAACACAGTTTCCAAAACCAGTTCTAGTCGGAGAATCGAGCCGTACACCACCTGAAAGTCCACCAAAACCCTTACAAGAGATGGTAAATGAAGCAGTGCATCACGCGCTTATCAATCAATCAGGAATATTGGTGAACACGTTGCATAACCTTATCAAAAAGGCGGTGGATGGATCAATTGCTCAAGAGCCCAATCGGGGTCCTATTTACCTCCCACCAAAGATAGAGCCAAATCAAGTCACTTTTGGCACCAGAAAAGATATACCGAAAAATTTGTTTTCACATATACAGAACCAGGCTGGGGGGCAACAAGATATTCCTTCAGGATACCATCGAACGACTTATTATTGGGGGTATCAACAAAATTATCCAGGAGGTGTTCCTGATTCAGATAATTATCACATAGAATATCCTAAGCAGAATCGGCTACCAACTCCACCTATACAATATCAACAGGAAATCCCAAGGGAGGAAGATTTATTGACAAGGGTTGCAGAGATAGTAAGAGAAAAACTTGGGATAAAACCAAAGGAGCAAACATTTATGTATCGGCATCCGTATCCTGAGTGGTTTGATAGAGTTCCATTACCACACCAACACAGAGTCCCAGATTTTTCTAAGTTCTCAGGACAGGATAGCATATCTACAGTAGAGCATATTAGCCGGTTCTTGGCACAGTGTGGAGAAGCATCGGCTGAGGAGGCTCTGAGAGTTAGATTTTTCCCCTTATCATTGTCTGGATCGGCTTTTACATGGTTCTCTTCATTACCACCAAATTTAGTTTGGGGATGGGCCGATCTGGAGAAACAATTTCACAAATACTTCTTTGCTGGGATCCATGAGATGAGGCTGACAGACTTAACATTGGTTAGATAAAGGCCAGACAAAACAGTACCAGAATACGTCTAGCGGTTTCGGGACGTTAGAAACCGATGTTATAGTTTGAATCTAAGCAATGGACATCTAGCCGAGTTGGCTTTCCAGTGTCTCCTAGCTCCCATTAAAGAGAGGTTTTCATCGCAGGAGTTCGAGAGTCTGGCGCACCTTGTACAGAAGGTATCGGCTCATGAAAGCCGATTTCAAGAAGCAAAAAAGGAGAAGTTTCAAAGAAAGGTTGCTCAGGTGCAAGCTTATTCATCGGACTCGGATGATGAAGGATCCGATGTTGAAGTTGGATTGGCGGAATGGGCTAGAAATAAGAAATCAGTATCATGCCCGTGGGTGAAGGATATCGGCAAGGAGGAACGATATGACTTTGACATCAATAAAGCCGATAAAATCTTCGATCTATTGCTACAAGAGAAATAGATACAGCTTCCGCCAAATCACGTAATTCCATCAGCCGAAGAGCTAAAGAAGAAGAGATATTGCAAGTGGCACAACACGATATCACACCACACCAATGAATGCAAAGTTTTTCGGCAACAAATCCAATCGGCTGTAGAACAGGGAAGGATCAAATTTGAGGACAAAAGGCCGATGAAAATTGACAGACATCCATTCCCCGTGAACATGGTTTATGCAGGATCATCGATGGATCAAGCCGATGAAGGAAGATATCAAGAATTTAGAAGATCTAGAGTTACTTCATCGTAGCTGATAGATAAATATTCAAGGCGTGAAGAGGAACAACGGGCTTCGTCATACGAGGAGAGATATAATCCACATTGGGATTGCCCGTTCTTTCAATTTTGCTGGGAGCGAGGGATAAGATTGCCATCGATCAGAGATTGTCCTGAATGTAATGCTACAAGATCTTGGAATTTTGAGCATGAAGAATTTTCACGAGATCAGCCACTTGAAAAAAGAGCATCGGTACATAGCTGATTAGGGCCGATCCATGAAGAATTTTTTGAAGAAAATGATGAAGGATTGCTGAGAAGCAACAAATTCAAAATCCTCAGTGGTGTCCTAGTGGGATATTTACAAAGAATCAGAAAAGAAGGGCACAACGGCTACGGCATCGAGAGCAACAGGAAGAACAATGGTGAGATCACAAGGAAGCCGATCGTCATCACAAGAGGACTAAGCGGGTATGGCGTGTGAAGAAAAGTGACGATGAGGTTGATCCATCGGCTCCGGTAGACATGGTTTTCTTTTTGCCTCGGGAATATAGAGCACCTTCGTCTGATGAGGAAGGCAATGAAGAGGATTTTGCTCAGTTAACGCTGCAACCTGATCAGGCTATATTTGATAAGCCTGAAGAATCAAAGCATCGGCATTTAAAGCCATTATATATCAAGGGTTATGTAAATGGGAAGCCGATGACGAAGATGCTAGTTGATGGGGGGGCAGCTGTTAATCTAATACCGTATGCTACGTATCGGAAGTTGGAGAAAACCGCTGAAGATTTGATCAAGACAAATATGGTGTTAAAAGATTTCGGCGGGAATCCATCGGAGACGAAAGGCGTGTTGAACGTGGAATTAACAGTGGGGAACAAGACATTACCTACCACGTTTTTTGTTATCGATGGAAAGGATCATATAGTCTACTCCTTGGCAGGGATTGGATTCACGCAAACTGTTACGTGCCCTCGACGATGCATCAAAGTCTGATACAATGGCAAGGAGATCAAGTTGAGATAATCCTAGCAGATCAATCGACCAACATTGCAATGACCGATTTGCTAGTCTGGGAGGCCGATGGTGTCGATTGTTTGTCTAGAAAAGTATGGGAGGGGGATTATCTTAAGATCACCAGTCAGGAGATACAGCCGATTCGGCAAGTCGGCTCGGAATTAATACTCTGATGGGCACCATTGAAGATTTCAAAGGAAAGTTGGGACAAGGGTTTACGTCGGCCGATGATTTGGAAGAAATTGATATAGGACCAGGAGATAGGCCAAGGCCGACGTACATAAGTAAAAAATTATGTCCCGAATTTCGAGAAGAGTTGATAAAATTATTGAGAGAGTATCAGGATTGTTTTGCGTGGGAATATCATGAAATGCCAAGATTAAGCCAATCAATTGTTGAACATCGGCTTCCTATTAAACCAGGATATCGGCCGTTTAAACAGGCTCCAAGGAGATTTAAAGCGGAGTTATATGAGCCAATTAAAGCAGAAATCACAAGGTTATATGATGCGAAGTTTATAAGGCCGTGCCGATATGCTGAGTGGGTTTCTAATATCGTCCCGGTGGAAAAGAAAAATGGAAAATTGAGAATATGTATCGATTTCTGGGATTTGAATAAGGCTATCCCCAAGGATGAGTACCTAATGCTAATAGCAGATTTGTTGGTGGATGCAGCATCAGGCCACAAGATTATTAGCTTCATGGATGGCAATGCAGGATACAATCAAATTTTTATGGCAGAAGAAGATATACATAAGACTGCGTTTCGATGTCCTGGAGCTATCGGCTTATATGAGTGGGTAGTAATGACGTTTGGATTAAAAAGTGCCGGTGCGACATATCAGAGGGCGATGAATTATATATTTCATGATCTCATCGGCTTATTAGTGGAAATTTATATCGATGATGTGGTGGTTAAATCCAAGAGTGATGAGAGCCATATAGCCGATTTGTGAAAAGTGCTGGAAAGGGCAAAGAAATACGGATTAAGGATGAATCCCAATAAATGTGCTTTTGGTGTATCGGCTGGATAGTTTTTGGGTTTTATGGTTCATGAGCGAGGAATTAAAGTTAGTCAATAGAGCATCAGAGCCATCAAGAATACAGAACCACCAAGCAACAAGACAGAGCTACAATCGTTGATCGGCAAGATTAATTTTGTAAGGAGATTCATATCAAATTTGTCAGGAAGGATTGAGCCTTTTACTCCGTTGTTGAAATTGAAAGCCAATCAAGAGTTTGTGTGGGGGGTAGAACAACAGAAGGCGTTTGATGAAATTAAAAATTATTTAAGTTCCCCACCTGTTTTGATTCCACCGCAGAGAGGAGTGCCCTTCAAGTTGTACTTATCAGCCGATGAAAAATCCATCGGGTCTATTTTAATACAGGAATTTGAAGGGAAGGAGTGAGTCGTGTTCTATCTAAGCAGAAGGCTTTTGGATTGTGAAACAAGATATCCTGCGGTAGAAAAATTATGCTTTTGTTTATATTTCTCGTGTACAAAGTTAAGGCATTACATCCTATCGGCTGAATGTACGGTGGTTTGCAAGGCCGATGTGGTAAAATACATGTTGTTGGCTCCAGTTTTAAAAGGGCGAGTTGGTAAATGGATTTTTGCCTTGACAGAGTTTGACTTGAGATATGAATCGGCTAAAGCGATCAAGGGACAGGCAGTAGCCGATTTGATTGTGCAACACAGAGGAGTTCATCAAGATTATGTGGAGTCGATCCCGTGGACTTTATTTTTCGATGGATCGGTTTGCAAGCATGGATCTGGTATCAGATTGGTCATTGTATCGCCTCGGGGGACAAGTTTTGAGTTTGCTTTTACAATTAAACCCTATCGGACCAATAATCAAGCGGAATACGAGGCAGTGCTGAAAGGACTTCAACTTTTACAAGAGATCAGGGCCGATATCATAGAAATTGTTGGAGATTCCTTGTTAGTGATCAAGCAATTGTCTGGGGAATATGAATGCAGAGATGATGTTTTAAGATCATATTATGAGGAATGTAGAAATATATTGAAGGATTTCGGGATGGTGTCATTAGATCATATTCCTAGAGAACAGAATTTAGAAGCTAATGATCTTGCACAAATTGCTTCGGGTTATCGGCTGAATAGACAGATTGAGGTTGAGATAGCCGATAGTGATATTCAGGATAAAGCCAATGATTGGAGACAAGAAATAATTGATTATCTACAAAATCCATCGCAATCGGTTTCTAGAAAACTTCGGTATAAAGCTACTAAGTATGTGTTGCTTGATGGGGAGCTATATTATCGAACTTTTGACGGGGTTCTACTGAGATGCCTAAGTTTAGAAGAAACCAAAGTGGTTATGTGCGAAGTGCATGAGGGCGTTTGTGGAACTCATCAATCGGCTCATAAGATGAAGTGGATATTGAGAAGAGTAGGATATTTTTGGCCGACAATGTTGGAGGATTGCTTCAAATATTATAAAGGATGTCAAGATTGCCAGAAATTTGGAAATATACAACGAGCACCAGCATCGGCTATGAATCCTATCATCAAACCGTGGCTGTTCAGAGGATGGGGAATTGATATGATCGGCTAGGTTTATCCTCCATCAAGTAAAGGACATAAATTCATATTGGCGGTAACAGATTATTTTACAAAATGGGTGGAAGCAATTCCTTTGAAGAAAGTCACGTCCAGAGATGCGATTGAGTTTGTAAAAGAGCATATAATTTATCAGTTTGGAATTCCTCAGACGATAACTACCAATCAGGGATCTATTTTCGTGTCCGATGAGTTTCAACAATTTGCTGCCAGTATGGGAATTAAGCTACTGAATTCATCACCTTATTATGCTCAAGCTAATGGACAGGCAGAAGCTTCGAATAAGAGTCTAATCAAATTAATTAAGCGGAAGATTGATGAACAGCAGCGACGATGGCATACTACATTAGCCGATTCATTATGGACCTATCGGATGGCATGTCATGGGTCTACTCAGGTACCACGATACCAATTGGTATATGGACATGAAGCAGTTTTGCCTTGGGAGACTAACATCGGTTCTAGGAGAATTTCTTTACAGAATCAGCTGACAGCCGATGATTATTATAATTTGATGACAGATGAACTCAAGGATTTGGCTCAGAATCAGTTAAGGGCACTGGAAAGGATCAAGGAAAATAAAGCTAGGGCGGCTAGGCATTATAACAAAAAGGTGATGAATAAATCGTTTACTGAGGGAGATCTTGTATGGAAGTTGATTTTGCCAATCGGGTCCAGAGATAGTAAATTCGGAAAGTGGTCGCCTAATTGGGAAGGGCCCTATCGGATTAATCGTTGTGTACCTGGCAATGCCTATATATTGGAAGATCTTGAGGGGACGGAGTTTGCTAAAGCACTTAATGGGAAATATCTCAAGAAGTATTATCCGAGCGTTTGGATCAACTCCTGAATCAATTGAATGCGGCCGATTTCTAAAACAGTTCAAAGTAAGAGCCGATGTTGTTACATCGCCTAAAGATAGCCGATATCATTTGGTATCGCCTTAAGATGAATAAACACACTACCAAGCGAAGATGGGATAAGGTAAATAGATAACAAAACCGACCAGATTATAATACAACAAAAAGGGATTGTTTTAGAGCAACGTTATAGTTATCAATGTTAAGATTTTACAAGAATTTTTGGATTGTTTCAATCGCGTGCAGCCGAATCTGGTCAATATCGTCGATGGCGCGGATGTCATCTTCATTGGAGCTTGGAATGGTCTTTAAGCTTTTGCGCCGATGAACAACTTGACGCACTGCTGCTGCAACTTTGGCTTCTTGATTTTGTACAGCTTGTGGTAGGCCGATGAGCTAGGATTCTGTTGTCTCGATGTCCTTGCGAATTTCTTCAAGTTCTACCAGCAAATCGGCTTCCCTTTTCTTTAGTTGGTCCAGTTTGGGTTGGAGTTCTTGAGGGGCAGCTACCATATCGTCAAGCTTTTTCTTTTCTGTTTGAGCTGACAGCCGATCGTTTTGGATATCTTGGACTATTTTCTGTTGATCAGCACAATCGGCTATACGCTGCCTGAGCTTGATAAGTTGGAATTTGTGGGATTCCAGATATGCTGCAGGAGTCAATGCGTCAATGAGCTCTTCGGGCAAATGATGCTCAATTTCTACAAATCTTGTCCGGATCGGCCCACAGTCTTCCACCAAAGCGTCGATCGGGTTTTCCAGCAGACGAATGATATTCAGCAAGTATTCGCGCACGTCAGCTGGAAAAGATGATTTGGTTACCACGCTGGTGGCTATTTCTTCATCTGCCTCCAAGTACTTGCCGATGTCGAAGGAGAACAAGTCAACTAAGGACTGCAGATTGACATCGGTAAACGGATCAGTAATGAGTTAAAATGAAATATGGATGTAAAGAGGTTACCTGAGGCAAGACATCGGCAGCTTGAGTGACATTGGCGTCAAATGGATGAGTGGGTTGTTCTTCAGGATGGCCGATGCCTGGCACTGAAGTTGTAAGAACAGCCTCAACGTCGGCTTGAGGGCTAGGTGCTGGAGTTGGAAAAGTCATCGGCTCGATGCTTGTAAGGATGTCAGGTGAAGGTTGAGGTTTGGGAGCCGATGACTCGAACTGAAAATAAGATCGATAATGTAAAGATGGGAAACAGATAATAATATCAAGACTTAGCACATACCCGCGGGACTGAAGGGGCCGATGTTGTTTGAATAGCAGGTGGCGTCATGACCACGACATCGGCACTGGTTTTCTGCTTCTTTTGAGAAGGACGAGACGCCAGCTTCTTGTGTTTTGGTCTTGTCGACCATGGCGCCCGGAGAAGAGATGATGGAGGGGGAGCACTATGCCCCAAGTGCGGATTGGCCGATGGTGGTTGGTATATGAGCGGCCGGCCACTGGTGCTTGTTGTCGGTGGCTCCTCGTCGACAGCCTGCGAGATAAGATTATAAGAAATGATCGAAGACAATGATTAAGGCTTATGGGATGTTACCTCTTCATCGGATTCGACGTAGTTGGAGTTGAGGCGGGAGCAGTATTGGATGGCCGATGAGTTGAACAAGTGTTTCTTCCATTCTGACCACCATCGGACAAAGAGCTTTGTGTTGGCAGTGCAGGTCTCCACGCTGGTGGCGGTGCCCAGAGGTAGGGATTCCGTTAGAGTCCGCATCCGATCATACTCTAAAGCACTGTTGACATTACCCCGGGCCTGGAGTTTGTCAATGAAGAATAGGCCGATGGGAAGTTGACCGAGGCCAAGCTGGCGAGAACCGACCGATGGATGGTAAAATTCATAGGATGGTTGTTGCAATCGGCCCTGAGAGAAGCCAGTCGGCAGTAGGCAGGGGGTAATGGCCGATAGAAATATGGCCTTGGATTCTTCATCGGCCAGCGCGTCAAGAGGATTGAACTTGAAGGGCATCTCAAATGATGTTGCATCATCATATGCGAACCAAAGTGTGGCCTCCCTGGTGAAGCCATAATAAAAACCTTTGAACCATTGGCTGAGTTCGACGGGGGTCATTTTGCAGCCAGGGAGGGCCGATGCAGCTTCGCCCACAGAGATACATCTGTGTAGGGATGAAAACGGAGCGGATACGGACGGATAATACTCGTACCGTATTCGTTTTCATATTTTTAGTCGGATACGGAAACGGATATGAATAACTCGGATACGGAAACAAATACGAATCATTTCGAATACAAATACGGTTCGAATAGGATCGGACACGAATACGGAAACAAATATTTCTCCGAACAAGAAACCACTTAAACTGTTCGTAGAGACAAATAGAACACATATATTTATCTAATTTATTATAAATATTTATCATTTTAGGGGACATCACAAATTAAACATAGTGCATTGAGTTAAACGGTAACGCGTAGATAAATATAACACACAACACAATCTCATTTTAGGAGACCTCACAAATTAAACATAGTGCATTGAGGCTTGAACAAATCAACATTAACAACTTGAACAAATCAACAAATTATCCTGCCCAGCCGAGGCGACGACGGTCGGCCGAGGTCGGGAGGCAGCGGAGTCGGGCGGCCGAGCTCGGGAGGCGGCGTCGGCAGCTTGAGAGGCAGCGGAGTTGGGCGGCCGAGCTCGGGCTCGAGAGGCGGCGGAGTCGGGCGGGGAGGCGGCGAGGCGGCGGAGTCGGGCGGCCGAGCTCGGGAGGCAGAGGCGGCATCGGCGGAGTCGGGCAGCCGAGGCCAGGAGGCGGCGGAGTCGGGCGGCCGAGCTCGGGAGGCGGGGCAGCGGCGACGGGCGGCCGAGCTCGGGAGGCGGCGGAGTCGGGCGGCCGAGCTCGGGAGGCGGCCGGGAGGCGGCGACGGGCAGCGGCCGAGGTCGGCGGCGACGGGCGGCCGAGAGGCAGCGACGGGCGGTGGTCGGGAGGTGGTGACGGGCGGCGGTCGGGAGGCGATGACGGGCGGCGGCCGAGGTCAGCGGCGCGACTGGGGCGGCGTTGATCTGGTTCTACTTGGCTCTGCTGTCCTACTTCCAGTTCCATCCAATACCTAACGGCTACAGTATTGGGCTTTTGGGCCGTTCAATTAGTGGGCCAATTTTTTAGGGATGGGGATACTTCTGGGCTGCTGCTTGGGTATCGCGGATATCCGAATATAATAATCTTCGGATATCCGGCTTCATATTCGTATCCGTCGGAAACTGCGATACCGTATTCGTATCCGTATCCGAAAAAAATTATCCGTATTCGTATCCGTATCCGGATTATCCGAAAATTATCCGATCCGAACTGTATCCGTATTCTTTTTCTCCGGATCGAACGGAAACTATCCACTCCGTTTTCATCCCCACATCTGTGATAGATGGGTTCCTGTTCCTCTGTATGATCGGCTGGGAAGTTTAAATTGAGAAAGGAAGTCCCGGGGATTGCCTTGGATGTATAGACATTGAGCCATAATTGCACAAACCACCAAGGACCCCCAATATGGCCGACTGGCTAGCCGGCCGATAGCTTGACTGCCACTTAATGCAGCAATTGGTAAGTGGCACCGAGAAGGTATTGCCCCAAGGGGATTTGTTTCCGATCAACCAAGCGTTCTACCAAACATTGCATGTTGGTTGTTGGGCCGAGGGTTGCACCACCAAAAACGAATCGTTCCAACCACGGGTTCAAGAAAGCAGTGTGTTCTCGATCGTCGACTGGCCTAGTTACCTTGTTGTGAATTGATATATACTTGGTCCAGCCACCGGTATTCTTCGTCTAAAGCCGATGAGTAGGCTTAAATTGGAGGTTGAGGGGGTTGATGTAACTTGTTGTGTTGAGGCAGGTGAGCATGGTTACATCCATCAAAGTTGGGGTCATCGGCCCGTGTCGGAATAGGAAGGCGTTGAGGGCGTCTGACCAGAAGTACGAAGCCGATGCGAGCAAAGGATCGTTCTTCTCTATCTCGGCTAGGGAAAGATTGATGCAATGGCCAATATCAGCTTCTTCCTAGAGAGCTTTCTTTGAGGCCGATACTCTGATATACCAGTTCCTCCACCCGGGAAGCTTGCTAGGCCATGACCTAAAACTATTGGTCCAATCACTAGCTAGCATGGCAGAGTTCTTGAAAGGGAGGCGTTGGGTTTCGGCGTTGATGAAGTCTATAGGGTCTTCGCTACCCATGGGGCCATGATAGAAGAAATTTGGATAATCAGCGGCCGGAATCAAGATTTGGCCTCGAAGGTTCTACAGTAAATAAGAACACGATGAAGAACGGGCGAGGGATATAGCAGATTTAATCTATCTAGGTTACAAAGTAGAGAGAGCAATCAGACAAGAGGGTTACCTCTGGGACAGCGATTGCTGAAGCCATTGCGGAAGAAGAGAATGAGTGTGGAGGCCATGGGCCCCGGGTACCTCATTACTAGCACATGGGTCACTCGGATAGAAGATGGGCCAGATCATGTAATTAGAGATAAGATAGCACCCGACAGGCTATGCCTTGTATAATAAGGAAACATAGCCTTAGTCGGGTAGGATTCTATCTCTAAGAAGGAAATCCCTTGGTCGTATCCGACTGGGATCCTTACCCTGTACCCCTGTCCCCTAGTATATAAAGGGAAGCAGGGCGCCCCGTGAGGGCACGCAAGATCATTGATCGCAAAACCACCTCAGAGGAATAACACCTCAACTGGACGTAGGGTATTACCTCACATCGAGGGCCTGAACCAGTATAATTCTCTTGTGTTCCTCTGCAATCCACCGAATTCCAGGTCGCCGAGTAGCCCCATAGTATTATTGCCGGTGCAAAGCATCGACAGTTGGCGCGCCAGGTAGGGGCCCGGCGAATTCTTCATCAACAGATTCGATGGATCCCATCAACGGAGTCAAGGGCTACAAGTTCTCCAATGGAGACACCATCACCTTCGGGAGCCTTGATTTCGTCACCGATCAACTCGGCAATCTTTCCTTGGCTGAAGCAGATCCGATCTCACCAGCTGAGGAGCTAGCTGGCGTTGCGCCAGTCGGCCCCAGGGACGTCGCCATCTCCTTCGACGATCTACTACGACGCTCCCTCACATCGCCGGACATCGGGACAACTCTTTCCTTTGGCGTCCGACTCGCGCTAGGCCTTGAGCCGGCGCGGGTTAGGCCGAGAAGGGGAGAGATCGTCAATCTCCCGTACAGATTTGGCGACGCTGTGCATCTACAACCCGCGCAGTAGACCCAACCTCCAGCGATTCAGTTTGGACACGGTCATGAACGGTTTCAGATTGGATCTAGAGAGGTCGGAGTCGTCCTAACTCCGATAAACTACTCGGAGTCTGACACCAAGTCAGATAGCGGTTCGAGCATCAACTCGGACTCTACTCTGGCGAGCTTCCTCCTCCCCCGCGAGATCTTCATGGCGTCAACGCCACCTTCCGAGGTGCGCCGACTGCAAGAGGAGCAGCAAGAGGAGGCGCGCCGACTACAACAACAAGAGGAGGCCAACCGCCAAGCTCGCAATGACGGGCTACGACAGGCTGGGCGAGCCGCCCAGCAGCAGATCCTCCAAACCAAGGTCGGCGACCACGACGTCTTCGTCACGCCACAAGAGAACGTGGTGGCCGCCGCAACCCTGCTGGACACGCTCCAGTTTGGACCTGATCATCAGGCCATACCAACTATCGCCAAGATCAAGGCGATGATTATAGCTGCCGCCTGCTAGCAGCAAGAACAATCAGGCAACACTCATATACCGACCAATCGGACGGGTTCTCCAGCGGCGGAGTCATCTGCATCAGCGCGACGTCGGGCAGCCGGCTCCAGTCGGCAACGTGAAGAGTCCCGGCAAACAACGCTCGGCAACACCAACTACGACAACCGGCGGGGTCGCCAGTACGACCGCCGACCCAATCAAGACCTCCGAATGCGAATACAACGCGATCTTCGCCACACCATAAGAGCCCGGCGCGAAGAGCGTGAAGAGGATGAACGCCGCCGACTAGAGGATGAACATGAGCGCTTCGGCCTCCACCACGAGCGGCTACACCGCCAAGATCGAAGTCCAAGCCCTCACGATCACGAAGGCATTCCAGCCTTTACTCAGGAGCTACAGGACGTCCGCTGGCCAGTCGGCTTTAAGCCTACCGGGATCGAAAAGTACGACGGCAAGACCAACCCAGAGTCCTGGCTCACCGTTTACGTCCTAGCAGTTCAAGCAGCTGGGGGCGACAGCAGAGCCATGGCTAACTACCTCCCAGTCGCATTAGCCGACTCGGCGAGGACATGGCTGACAGGCCTCCCAAGGCGGTCGATCGGTTCCTGGGGACAACTCAGGGAGCGGTTCATCGCTAACTTCTAGGGGACCTACGAGAGACCGGCTTCCGAGCACGACCTTTACCAGCTGCATCAGAAGAAGAACGAGTCTCTGCGTGAATTCATCAAAAGGTTTTCCGAGAAGCGCAATCAAATTCCAAGTATCAAAGACGAGGTCGTCATCGCCGCCTTCCGCAAGGGAGTAAAAGACGCCCCGCTCATCGCGAAGTTCACTCGGAAGCCACCATCCACTGTCCGGACTCTCTTCGACATGGCCAACAAATACGCCGACTCGGCTGAAGCCGTCGCTGAGGCCTTCGACGAGAAGAAGGAGCCCCGACAAAGAGACAACAAGGCGAAAGCCGACAACGAGCCGTCTCAGAACAAGCCTGGCAGCCGCAAGCGGAAGTCAGACAACGAGGTGGCCAACATGGAACGCAGTCAGTCGCGGCCCGAGCGGAACAACGACTACCAGAAAGTCATGAGCGGGCCTTGCCCTTTTCACCCCAAAGGCCGGCACGCGGCCAAGGACTGCCACATGCTCAAGAAGTTCGCCTCCGAGCAAGCTTCATCGTCTGGCGCCGACAAGGACAAGGACAAGCCAGACTCGGATCCGGCTGATGGTTTCCAGGACCCCCAAGCCGAACTCAACCACATCTTCGGGGGGCCACTCGTGTACGAATCCAAGCGCAAGCAGAAGCTATCAGCGCGGGACATTAACTCGGTCTCCACGACGGATACCCCCCAATACCTGCGCTGGTCAGAGATGGCTATCACCTTCAACCGCGTAGATCACCCAGATCGGGTTTCCCACCCGGGACGATACCCACTCGTCCTGGACCCGGTCGTCAGAAATATCAGGCTGAAGAAAACCCTCATCGACGGAGGCAGTGCGCTCAACATCCTGTTCGCCAAGACTTTGGACGAGATGAGAATACCTCGTTCAGAACTACGGCCGAGCACCGCGCCCTTCCATGGGATAATACCCGGCCTATCATCAACCCCACTCGGGCAGATAACCTTGCCGGTAACCTTTGGCACTCGGGACAACTTCCGTACAGAAAACGTCTGCTTCGAGGTTCCCGACTTCGAGACCGCGTACCACGCGATACTCGGACGACCGGCCCTCGCCAAATTCATGGCGATACCGCACTATACATACATGGTGCTGAAGATGCCCGGGCCAGCAGGAGTCCTCTCCCTCCGCAGTGACGCCAGGCAAGCCTTCACCTGCGACAAGGAGAGTTGCGAACTGGCTCAAACACAAGAAGCAGCACTCAGGCGCAACATTATCCGGCAAGCCGCCACACCCGAAGTCGATCAAGACCCAGTTCCGGCGAAAAAAGCAGCGAAGTCGGGAATTTCAGCGGACTCTGACACAAAGAAGATCCCCTGGACCCTTTCGACCCCTCCAAGACTGCCTTAGTCGGGACCGGACTCGACCCCAAATAGGAAGACGCGCTCGTCACCTTCCTCCAAGCCAACAAAGACATCTTCGCGTGGAAACCGTCCGACATGCCGGGCGTACCAAGGGAGGTGATCGAGCACGCCCTACACGTAAAGCCAGACGCCAAGCCAGTCAAGCAACGGCTGCGGCGCTTCGCTCAAGAGCGCAAGGATGCTATCCGGGAGGAAATCACCAAGCTCCTCGCAGCCGGGTTCATCAAGGAAGTCTACCACCCGGACTGGCTGGCAAACCCAGTTCTGGTCCGGAAGAAAAACGGTAAATGGCGCATGTGCGTCGACTACACCGACCTCAACAAAGCGTGTCCCAAGGACCCATTTGGTCTTCCCAGGATAGATCAGGTGGTTGACTCCACGGCCGGGTGCGACCTACTCAGTTTTCTCGACTGCTACTCGGGATATCATCAAATTAGCCTGAGGGAACAAGACTGTTTAAAAACATCTTTCATCACGCCATTTGGAGCGTATTGCTATATCACAATGCCGTTCGGTCTGAAAAACGCAGGCGCAACCTACCAAAGGGCTATTCAGCGGTGTCTGCACACTCAGATCGGGCGCAACGTGGAAGCCTACGTCGACGATGTGGTGATCAAGTCCAAGTCCAGAAAAGACCTCATTGCCGACTTGAAAGAAACCTTCCAAAACCTTCGAAGATTCAAGATGAAGTTGAACCCGGACAAGTGCGCCTTCGGAGTGCCGTCTGGGAAGTTACTCGGCTTCATCGTCTCGCACCGCGGCATCGAGGCTAACCCGGAGAAAGTCAACGCCATCAAGAACATGGCGCCCCCGACCAACCTTAAAGACGTCCAGAAGCTGACAGGCTGCATGGCGGCACTCAGCCGGTTTATCTCCCGACTGGGCGAACGGGGCATGCCTTTCTTCAAGCTCCTCAAAAAGGCGGACACCTTTCAATGGACTCCGGAAGCCCAGCGAGCCTTCAAAGACTTCAAAGAATTCCTCACATCACCCCCCGTGTTGGCTTCACCCCTGCCCCAGGAACCACTAATGCTTTATCTGGCGGCAACAACACAGGTAGTCAGCACGGTGCTGGTAGTGGAGCGATCCGAACATGGTCACATTCAGAAAATACAACGGCCAATCTATTTCGTCAGCGAGGTCCTTGCCGACTCCAAAACGAGATACCCGCAGGTCCAGAAGCTGCTATACGGCCTACTCCTCACAGTTCGAAAGCTAGTGCATTACTTTCAAGCACGTCAAGTCACGGTGGTCACAACGTTTCCACTCGGGGATGTCCTTCATAATCGCAAGGCCACCGGCCGGATCGCTAAATGGGCACTCGAGCTGATGGCGTTCGACATCACCTTTCAGCCACGGACAGCTATCAAATCTCAAGCTCTAGCCGACTTTGTGGCCGAGTGGACAGAAGTTCAACTCCCAACACCAACAACAAAGCTAGAGTACTGGACAATGTACTTCGACAGTTCCCTACGAATCGGCGGTGCCGGGGCTGGAGTCATACTGACATCCCCCACTGGCGAAAAATTGAAGTACGTACTACAAATCCACTTCCCGGCTTCCCACAACGTCGCCGAGTACGAGGCACTTGTTCACGGGCTCCGCATCGCCATATCACTCGGCATACGTCGACTGGTTGTGCGCGGAGACTCCCAACTCGTGGTCAACCAAGTCATGAAAGACTGGACCTGTCTCGACGACACAATGGCGGCATACTGTCAGGATGTTCGCAAGTTGGAAAACAAGTTCGACGGGCTGGAAATCACGCACGTCCTGCGTCAATACAACGACGCGGCGGATGAGTTGGCAAACATGGGATCCAAGCGAGAAGCAGTTCCGACTGGAATCTTTGTCGAGCAACTTATGGAGCCATCAGTCAAGAAGAAACCGGCACATGTGCAGTCGGGAGGCGAGCCTACCCCAACCACCGACGAAGTGCTGCACATATGTCAAGACTGGAGGGGTCCTGTTCTCAAATTCCTCCTAGACGATGAACTCCCAGAAGATCGCAGTCAAGCCGAGCAGATCAAGCGTCGAAGCAAAAGCTTCCTGCTAGCCGGAGAAGACCTGTACCGAAGGAGCGCATCCGGTGTCCTCATGCGCTGTGTCACCACCGAGGAAGGCAAGCAGATCCTGCATTCAATCCACTCGGGCATATGTGGCAACCACGCTGCATCCAGGACGTTAGTCGGAAAGGCTTACCGGCAGGGATTCTTCTGGCCCACCGCAGTCACAGACGCTAAAGATATCGTTCGCAAGTGCGAGGGTTGCCAGTTCTTCGCAAGACAGACAAATCTCCCCGCCCAGGAACTCCAGACTATCCCTATTTCCTGGCCATTCGCAGTATGGGGGCTCGACATGGTCGGGCCATTCAGGAAAGCACCAGGAGGGTTCACGCATCTATTCGTCGCAGTGGATAAATTCACCAAGTGGATTGAGGCTAAACCCGTTGCAACAATCACAGCAGCACGAGCAAAGGACTTCATCCTGAGTATACTATACCGGTTCGGGGTCCCTAACTGCATCATAACCGACAACGGCACTCAGTTCGCGGCTAGCGTATTCCAAGACTTCTGCGACGATTTCGGCATCAAGATCTGCTATGCATCCGTGGCGCACCCACGAAGCAACGGACAGGTCGAACGAGCCAACGGAATGGTTTTACAAGGCATCAAGGCCAGGATATTCGACCGACTACAACCATACGCGGGCCGGTGGGTACAAGAACTCCCATCCGTCCTCTGGTCTCTCCGAACCACGGTTAGTCGGGCAACAGGGCAATCCCCTTTCTTCCTGGTCTATGGTACCGAGGCCATGTTACCAACTGAGATACAGTTCGGCTCTCCGCGAGTCCGGGCCTACTCAGAAGACGACTCAAACAACACCCGACTGGTCGAGTTAGATCAGCTGGAAGAAGCGAGAGACGCCGCAACAATCCAGTCGGCAAGGTATCTTCAAGGCCTGCGTCGCTACCACAATCGCAATGTCCGTGGCCGCGCCTTTTTGGTCGGGGATCTCGTTCTAAGGAAGATACAAACCACCAAGGATAGGCACAAATTATCCCCCATCTGGGAAGGGCCGTTCATTATAGCCGAGGTCACGTGGCCAGGCGCCTACCGACTGAAGACCAAAGACGGCGTCCTCATCACCAACTCATGGAACATAGAACAGCTACGTCCTTTCTATACCTGAGTTTTACATTTTCCATGTGTACAGTTTTTTCTGACTCACTACGCCGCTTGTTTCAACCGAGTAGTGAGTCGGGGGCTGCATGTATATATGTGTTCTGTCAATAACATACGAGCTTATTTCACCCCGGTTATGAAGCCTTGCCACGACTGACGCGTTTGCCCGAGTATAGCGTCTTACTCTGAACGTTTTTATCAAGTTCTATTGGACTAACTCGGTGCATGCTACACGGTCGGGTAAAGCTAATGACAACCGAATGATAAGCTTGGCGGCACGACACACATATTTACACATGACCATGTATGAAAGCTTATATACATACCTACTACATAATGTATTGCCTTTACAGACCCAGGTCTCGGGTAATTACTTCAGCAGTCGGCTTCGCCTGGGCGATCAGCTCCAGCGCTTCCTCGGGCGTCGTCTCCTCGGAAAATCCCTCCCCGATGGCCTCAATGTCCGCCCTCGGGTAGATGGACTTGGTCATTGCTAGGGTCTGGGCCACGCCGGCGGCAACCCGCTCGTCCGAGTACCTTTTCAAGGCGCTCGGTGCGTCCTCGAGACGCCCCATTATCTGAGGAATTCTGCTACAGCTGGTTCCCACTGGGCGGGGATCTACAAGGTCAAGGAGCCCTTTCACGGACCCGACGAGGGCCTCCCGTGACTCCTTGATCAGCCTTATCTCCTCCGTGTAGAACCGATACTGGGCCTGGACGTTGGCTCTCATGCCTGCCCAAATCGGCCGGCAAGTAAGCTTGTCAAATTCGGCTACACACAGGATAACTAATGGATTGGCTGAGATCACAGTCGGGTTGAGGGCTTACTTTCATAGTCGGCCTCCCACCCGGCCACGGTCTTCTCCAGTTCAGCCTTCTCCTTACCGAGCTTGACGACGGCCTTTTCCAACTCGGACTTCTCCCGGTCAAGCTCGGTGTTGGCCTTCGTCAGGTCGGCCTTGACCTTTTCAAGCACGGCCTTGGCTTCTTTAGCCTCCTTCAGCTGCGATTCCCTCTCTGCTCGGGTCTTTAACTCCGCTTTGAGGTCTGCACCACAGATTAGCCAAGAGCTCAACCGTGCAGTCATGACATAACCGGGCAGTCGGGAACAACGCGGCTGGATGAGTACATCAGCGGTTCGGTCGGGAAGACAGGGTCAGGGTTTTTACCTCTGATCTTTTCACCTAGAGCCCAATTCTCTGCCCTGAGCTGGTCGGTGCCACTCTTCAGCCAGGCCTTCCTCCCCGCGTGACGTGCCTCCATCTCGGCCTTCAATGCCCGGAGTTGCTGCAATTCCGCGAGGTGGGGAGCCATCTCGACCAAGATCTCCATCATCGCCTCGTTGCGGTCGACGAGCTTCTGCTCGGGACAAGGAACAAACCGACGACAGAGTCAAAACATCAAAACAAGAAGATTGCTGGAGCTTTACTACAAGAATCATACCGCGACCCCTTGGGACCCGTTGATGGCGGCGCGAAGCAGGCTTTCGCGCTCTCTCCTTGCAATGACTTCATCAAGCCTGAAGCTTTTCGCGGTACCGTCGCGAGTTGTCCACGTAAAGGTCCGGGGCATCACACATGGAGGAGCTTCGATCCGAGGCAGATGTGGGATCTCCGGCGGTGGCGGCGGTGGCGGCGATGGCGATGACGATAACCACGACGGCGACGGGGTCCTGGCCTCAGCACCGCCTTCCCCTACGACTTCGGGGACCGGCTTAGGGGCTCCGTCCGCGGCTTTCGCGACGTACGGTGCCTCGGGGGCTGGAGCTTTAGTTTCAGCAGCCACTTCTCGGTCGGGTGGCGGCAGCGGCCCTGTAGTCGGAGCCACCTCGGTCTCAGCAACCGGGATGGCCGCTGGCTCAACAGGTGTGTTCACTGCCGCTGGCCCGGCTGGAGCAGGCTCATCAAGTGGAGCAGACGGGTCAATCTCCTTGAGATCGATATCGGCCCGCTTCCTACACGACGAAGCAAGACATCAGGACATTGCTTCAACACACAAAGACTACAGAAGACCCGGAGTAGCACACCTCTTGGAGAACCTCAGCTTCTTGCCGGGTGGCCCGCCTCCCGGCGGAGCGCTAGCGTCGGCAGTCGGCCCGGTCGGCGTCATCGATGGCAGAGGCGTATTAGCCCGAGTCGGCCTCGACTCTGGTATGGTTGGCTCAGTTTCCTTCGCCCCAAGCGGCCTCTGCTCTAGCCGGCCCCTTGGTGGCACTGCTGCCGAGCATGACAACGTCAGGCCCAAACCTGCCGATCTCAGCCTGGGACTCGACCGCGTGGGCGTTGTGGTAGCGGTGTCCTTTATTTTCAAGCTACCGCTTACGGCACGCGCTGTCATGGCCCCCTCGCCCCGATATAAAATCGGCTTCTTCCCCGCTCTCTTAGAGTCGGGTTGGGCAGCAGAGGGACTCCTCGGCCTCTTCTTCGACGCGACCGCCGACAATGGACGGGAATCTTCATCAAATTCCTCATGCCACTACAAGCCAGTCAACGAGATACCATCATGCAAGGTTGAACAATCGCCGTTCCACAGGCGTTCACCACAGAAGAAAGTAGAAGGTTACCTTGGTCCGTGGCCGGATGAAGCTATAGGCTGCAACTCGGCGGTTATCATCTTCGGTGGCAATCACCCCTTCGGAGAAGTAGCCGAACAAGGTCTCGGTCACCGCCCCCTTGTCCGCCGTCTCGTTGCTCACTCGGTCGGGATCGTTTTTACCTTTGAAGGCCCAGCCAAATGCGCTACTCAACTTCAGCGGCTGGACGCGCTTCGTCAGAAAACGACGAGCCACCCAAGGCCCTGTCAAGCCGGCCCTCTTGAGGTCATCTATCTTCGTCAGCAATATATGTGCCTGGCCCAGTTCTTCAAAGGTCGGCTCCGAGGACCAGCTTGGCAACACCGCCGGCGGCATACCAGTAAACGGGCGCAAGGAAGGAGCTAGATCGGCGCAATAAAACCACTCCTTGTGCCAGCCCTTCAGAGAAGATTTCAAGGGCAAATCGATATACGTTTTCTTCCCATCGCTCCTCAGTTGAAGACCAGCCCCTCCAATCACACTGATATTACTCTTGGAAGGTTGGGGCTTGACATGGAACAAGTGCCGGAAGAGGATGAAATGGGGTTCAACACCCAGAAAGCACTCGCAAAGAGTAACAAATATGGAGATCTGAAGGATTGAGTTGGGATTTAAGTGCACCAGCTCCAGCCCGTAGAAATCAAGGATGCGGCGGAAGAAATCAGAAGACGGAAGACACAAGCCCCGATCAAAGAAAGAGGCGAAAACTACCGTTTCACCAGGTCGGGGGTTGGGGGTCGACTCATCCCTCGCCGACCGCCAACGGATCACTTCTTGGCTGGGCAACTTCAGCTCGCTCTCCAGTCGTCTCAGCTTCACCGAGCCACAATCCGAGATCGGCCAAGAACTCCCTGGCGCACCCGCAGGATTCGTCGCCTTCGGCATGACTGGAGGTGGTGAGATTTGGGGGAAAGCTAATCGGGGGCTTGGAATAAACGAGGAGGATTGAAATCGCCCAAGTCCGGGTGGGGAACAGCGGCTGCTAACCCTAGCCGGGCGGGAGGCGAAAAGTTAGGCGTGAAGGTGGAAGACGAAGCGATTAGCCGATTTAGGGAAGACGACGGAATCTTTCTCTCTCCCTGTCTTTTTATAGCCTGTACCGACTAGATGGGCCCAAGCCTGCACAGTCGGTATTGGGCCGACAAGATATGAGTTCCTACAGTAGCATGCTCCATGTGGGCCGCCTGCAGGCTGAGTTGAAATTATAGCGCTGGTGCTACCAACAGGAGCCGATGAGGTAAACAGATATGCTTCATGAGAGCCTTATTGCTAAACATATATGTTTGGGTATCTATTTTATCCACCAGGTCTCGAGGATATATCCTTACAAGGATCACAAGCTGGTCTTCATTAAAATTGGGGATGCAGGTATCTTTCTCGAGTACACCTGACCACGCCGTGGATTTATTTTCATAAAGTGGTACTCGGCCTACATACGTGGCCAACAGTTGCCATGAGCAACATTTTACCCGCTGACATGATGCGGAAGAGTCTAACTTTCGAGTAGTGCACTACTCGGGAAAGACTATAAATATCTATTCCCGCTGACATGACGCGGAGGAGTCTAACTTCTAGATGGGACGCCACCCGGAAAAGACTATAAACCTCTTTTCCAGCTGACATGAAGCTGAAGAGTCCCATATACGAGTAACATCTTACTCGGCAAGACTATAAACACACATTCCGACTGACATGATGTCGAAGAGTCTTACATACGAGTAGTTCCCTGCTCGGCAAGACTATAAATTATATTCCGGTTGACATGATATCGAAGAGTCTCATATACCAGTAGTAATCTACTCGGGAAAGACTTCAAGGTTAAAGATCTTTGACTTTATGTTTAATTGTTTTCACAATTAAGCACAAAGTCGGGGGCTACACCTAATAGGTGCGCCTATTCGGCGCACACTATTTATATATCTACATGAAGCCCTTCATAGCCTCGCTGCCAGCTGACATGAAGCAGGACTCGGGAAGACTTACTCGGACAAAGAGTACTCAGGAGCATCGCACTCGGGCAACCTTCACCGTGGAGGATGAGCACTCGGCATCAGCTGTGACTCAACTATGAAGGTCTCAGGGGCTACTATGGAGGCCATGGGCCCCGGGTACCTCATTACTAGCACATGGGCCACTCGGATAGAGGATGGGCCAAATCATGTAATTAGAGATAAGATAGCACCCGACAGGCTATGCCTTGTATAATAAGGAAACATAGCCTTAGTCGGGTAGGATTCTATCTCTAAGAAGGAAATCCCTTGGTCGTATCCGACTGGGATCCTTACCCTGTACCCCTGTCCCCTAGTATATAAAGGGAGGCAGGGCGCCCCGTGAGGGCACGTAAGATCATTGATCGCAAAACCACCTCAGAGGAATAACACCTCAACTGGACGTAGGGTATTACCTCACATCGAGGGCCTGAACCAGTATAATTCTCTTGTGTTCCTCTGCAATCCACCGAATTCCAGGTCGCCGAGTAGCCCCATAGTATTATTGCCGGTGCAAAGCATCGACAATGAGCGAAGGCCGGTGGTTGAGGAAGAAGGTCGCAGAGGTTCACCTGGATCGCCGGAGCTCGTCGAGGTCTCGGAAGAAGCGAGAGGGCTCTGGTGATGTGAAAGCATGAGAAAGGAGGCTAGGAAGGCGAAGCGGTTTCTAGAGGAATGATGACTAGGCGGGAATCGAGGCCGTTGGCACTGTTTCAAACAATTAAGGAAAGTGGGCTACCTTGGGCCGCCTCGGTGTGAAAGGAATCTGAAAGCCCAGATGGGAGAATTTTGAAGTCTTATGAAAAACTCCGAAATTGGGGGCATGTGTTAACGCCAAAATTTGGTATGATTCTTTATCAGATTCGATTAAGGAAGAAATCACAGTCAATTAGCGGGGATTAATCCGGAGGAAGCCGAGTCTGGGAAGGGATCGTGAAGACCACGGAAAGGCAATTAATATCTTATCTAGCTGTCGGAGGATGAAAGTCCAACCGCGGGGAGTCTGGAGACCCCCCTTTTGAGTTCGGCCAGGGGAGTTTGTTCACAGGACGGCAGCGGCGTCTGGGAGATGATCGGCGGAGAGAATGGCACGCAAGGGGACAGGAGGAAGTAGACAAGTTCGGGCCGCGCGGAGGCGTAATACCCTACTCCTGTGTGTTTTGGCTATGTGGGAGATATGAATGTGGTTGGCTTCTTACAAGGGGTTCATCAGCCCCGGAAGCTCTACCGGAAGCCGGACGTGGAGAAGAAGAGGACTAGAACTCTACCAGGAAAAGCGTAGACCAGCCGAGGTCCTCTCCCGAAGTCCCCCCTACATGCAGGCATGGATCCTCCTTTTATCGACTAAGGGGAGTCCACAGTGCCCAGTATACAGAGAAAGCTAGCTACAGTTTGTCTTGTCGCACGCACGCGGCCGCCGGTCGCGCCGCACCGGAGGGACATCTAATCGCCGCCTGGCTCGGCTGCTGCGGGCAGCTGGAGTTGGTCTGCTGTCGCCACGCCGGAGTCGGTGCTGCATGTCTGGTCGGCATGTTGCCGGGCTGCTGTGGGCGACTGGAGAATGGAGATGTGACAGCGCACGCCTCCGTTGCCAGAGTGCGGAGAATCGAGGCCCTCTCAGCCGAAAGTTCTCTGACGGCACTAGGAGGGGGCCCACGGAAGGTCATCATGACGGGGCACGTATGTCCGACCGGGAGACAGGCGGGAGGCGCCCCGTCACTTCTCCATTAATGCGGGTAGTTGGGGAGTTGGTCCGCTGAGTTCCTCAAGTCAATCGGTACCCGGGACCGGGGCAATCGGCACCCGGGAGCAAGGCAATCGGCGCCCGGGAGCAAGGCAATCAGCAACCGGACAATCGGCCTCGGGACCGGGCAATCGGCACCCGGGCAATCAGCCTCGGGACCGGGCAATCGGCACCCGGGCAAGGCAATTGGCGCCTGAGAGCAATCAGCACCTGGGAGCAAGGCAATCGGCAATCGGCCTCGGCACCCAGGACCGGGGGCCGAGTCCGTGGTTCCCGGGCCTGGGGGGCGTACCCGGGGAAGGGGCACCTGGGACCAGACGGTGCCCGGACTCCAGGTACTTAGAGGGAAGAGGCCGTAGTCAGCCGTCGTCGATGCAGAATGTGGCCCCGGAGGAACCGCGTGGCCGAAGACCCACGCGACCCCGGGGTATGTGGGACCCCCAATCCCGTTTCGCCGACAGTGGCCCCTAGCCCTGTTGCTCGGCCGGGATCAACTCCGAGCAGGAACAGGGCCACGTCTTGAAGAAACAAGGGGACACGGGGTCCCGGCTGTAACACCGTGGATATGTGCCCGGGAACTGGAGACCCGGGCTAGAAATGCGGGATGAATCGGGACGACTTCCCCGGACTCGCACTCGCCAAAGCGATGCTGTCCGGGTAATCACGCCGCATCTAGTTGTGAAAATGTTGAGGAAGCCGTGGTGGTTCGCGAGAAGGCGGGGAAAGCCGTGGCCGAGACCGCTGCAACGGAGGCAAGGTTCCTCGACCGCGGCGAGCACCTTGTGGAGCCGATGTCTGACGAGGCTGAAGGAGACGCCAGTCCCCTTCTAACACCGCCCGGGGTCCGGTCCGAAGAAGACCCGTGACCTCCCCCCGTGCGACGACATCTCCGGGCCTCCGCTCGTGCTTGCGCTCCGATTTTTCCTGTCTTGTGCAAAGAGAGACATTTGTATACATATATGATCATGTTTATATTTTCGTACCTTTGCTTATTGTGTTGTTCGGAGGTTGCTTGTATTCGCGGCCCCATGTCCAGGAACGCCGAGTACCGGGCGCCATCCAACAGCGAGAGCCAGCAGCCGCGAACAACCGTAGAGCCTGAGACCCCTATCCGGGCCCTGGCGTAGCCGCCTGCCCCGGGAGCTCAGTCCCCAGGAGTAGCGAACGAGATGGTTGCCCATCCCGGGAACCCGGTCCCCAGGGCCGCGAGCAACCGAACGCGAGCCTTGCGGAGCGATTAAGTCCGTTGCCCATGCCCCGGGAGCTCGGTCCCGAGGGACCGCGAGCACCCGAGTGCGGGTCCTGCGGAACGGTTAAGTCCGTAGGTTTGACCCCTTCCGTCTTCCGGATCCGGGGGCCCTCCGTGCCCCCGGGCGCAGTGTGGCCGCGGGGACAGACCGCTGGAAAAGAGAGAATACGAAAAGAGCCCCGCGTGGGTTAGGTATGGCCAAGGTGTCAAGTTCACGCCTTTTGGCTCGCCAGGAGCCTCTCGGGAACTGCCTTGACTGGGCACGAGGTCGCCAGGCACTGGCAGATTCCGCTTTGCTCCCGGGGCCGAGGAGAATGAAACACAAGGCCATACAAACGGGGGAAGAATACAAATTGAGTGATGTTTTAAGGTCAGATAAGATTATGTATCTCAATGTTGTGGCTCCGCGAGCACAGTCCCGGGGCCGGGAGCGTTGCTAGCCCCCGGGCCGAGAATCGGCGTCGGAAGTGAATCTGGGATGGGGCCCGAGCACCGTCCGGGCCCGGAATCGCCTTTCCCGGGCGCATTCACCTCAGGCCCCGGGTCCCAGGGACGTTCCCGGTTCCGGGGCACGTTACCGGGGCGCTGACCCGAGCACCCTGCTTAAGCCTGCTAGGGAAGGGTCTAACCTGCACACAGAATTGTGAGAGTACTTGGCTCGTTCCTTTGTCCATTCCATGCTACGAATCGTGGCGTCGACCACCTCTCGAAGGCGTCCTCGCGGTCGCGACCGTGCGGAGGAAAAGATCACGCATAAGCATTTCATCCCCTATCTCTGGAAAAATCGATCCCGGGGCTAGCCATCAGGGGCACTGGAGCCGCTGGGACCCGGGGCACCACGCAGAGGGGTGCCACCATGGTCCCGTGGGTTCGACAATGCCCCAGGACTAGCACGTGGGGATACGGTAGCCCGTTGGTAGGGAACTGATGATTATGCACAAAACTCAGCCGCCGTATGGGCGCGGCCCGATTATGCCCCCAGGGGGTGAGACTGCCACGAACGCAACACACGGAAAAAGAGGAAAGGGACGAGACCGGAAAGGATATTAAAAATGCTGCTTAGTAAGGTGTATACACATGGGGCCCCGGCCAGCGCTGAGATTTGGAGAAATCCGGCGCTCGCCCGGGCGCACCGCAACTTGCAGGATGTATTTACAGATGAAAATTTGTGAAGATGCTCGATGTGCCAGGGACTGGGAAGTGGATCCCATCCTCCTGCCCAGTCTTACCGAGCCTGGTTGCGAGACACCGATCACCAGGAAGGGGCCTTCCCGCGGGGGGAAGGTTTATTTCTTTCCGACACGTGTGAGGACACGGTGGAGGACAAAGTCCCTGTAACGACCCGTTTTTCTTTTCCCGCTAGTCTTTCGCTTTCCCGAGCTCCCTTCCTATCCTGTCAGCTGTGCCCCAGTTTTTCTCCCTGGCCAGCCGACTACCTTCTCCCCTGAGTCGAGTAGATTGCTACTCAGCCCTTGTATCCTGCCCTTTCCTTTGTCTTACTCGGACCTCCTTGCTGCCGAGTAAGCACTGTGAAGTGGCCGACTACCTTGTTGAGACCTGTTGTTTCTTTGTCCCCCGAGTTGCACCCGCCCGTTGGACGCCGACTACCGAAGTGGAGAAGAACCAGTCTTCACCTGCCCGCAGCACCGCTTGGACCGATGGACAATAACCTGCTGCATCGCTTGGACCAGTGGTCAGTCCGAAGCCCTGTCAGTGAGATTTCTCCAACCTGTCCTAGCCTTGACCTTAATGTCTCATCGCAGCTACAGTGCCTGCCAACTCCTCTGACCAGTTGGACTCCAAAGTCACTCCCTGTCAAATCCTTTGTCAGTTCACCTTGACTTTTTCTCCCTACCCGTTGCCCAGCTCCACCGTGCCTCACCCTTGCACGCTGGCTATATATTGAGCCATCCATGCTCCTTCTTCCTTTGTTTTGCAAACCGGCCAGCTCCAGCTCTGCTGAGTTCTTGTTCTTCTCTCTAGCTTTGGAGCTCTGTCGCCTGGTTCGCAAGCCTGGTTCAGCCGACTACCCCCTTTTCTGCAGCCGACTACTTCGTTGATCCTTTTTCTTGGTGTTTTACTTCTCCTGCTTATCAGTGTTTCTTTCTGCTTGTTCAGAGCCTGAACCGGTGGACGATCCCGAAGCCGTCTTCGTCGAGGAAGATCCTTCTTTGGAACAAGGCAAGCCTCTTTGATCATATTGTTTCCCATATATGCAAAACTATGTTGTTTGGAAAATATATGCATGCTTAGTTTACACCTTTTTTAAACTGTTGGACTCGGTTTACAAGCAAAACCGATGGACCTACCCAGTAGTAGCACTTATTTTGGTAGGATGTTGATATATATTTCTCCCTTGAGAGCCCCACAAATGGCACGCTAGCATCCTATCTGAGGATACGATGCCGAGTAGAATGGCTTAGCTCTGCGACGTTGTTTGTCGTTTGGGAAAACTTTGGGTTTTACTAAACTGATTGGAAAACCCGGTACTCTGTGTATCGGCGTGTTTGCGAAACAAATAAAGTTGTGAAAATCTTGATGTACAGAGACAGTGCCTGTGTGGCTTGGCTATGTATTATCATTAAGGACCGTTTCCTTTGGGGATTCCATCCGAGCATCTCACAGTGCGACCATGCGGGTATTATGGGATGCCCCTGGCCGAGTAAATAGTAGGTTTAGGGAAGTTCAGTGCCGACCACTGAATCCTATGTGGATCTTTCGGCTGGCATTGGATGACTCTAGACTGGCTTTGGAAATGGCCTTGTCACGAATTTCTGGGTACAGGCCAGTACTCGGTGTAATTTTCGTGTCGGATGGGTAAAGCGCACACCCTCTGCAGAGATTAGCAGAACTGTTCGAACAGCCGTGCCCACGGTTAAGGGCGATGTAAGGTGATTCCCATAGCGTAGATTTGTTTGACTGTGGTCTGTGAAAATGTTTGGTGGAAAGGGAACCGTGATCAGAGTTTGCCGAGTAAGCAAACGGAAGGCCTGTGTGGCCAAAAACGGATCTGTGTGATCCGGGGTGTTAAGCACCATAATCAAGTGTGTGAAAAGTAAACAGGATGAAGATCATGCTCCCGGGTTGTAGCCAGGGCAGCAAACTTAAGCCCCCGGGTTGTAGCCAGGGCGGCAGTTGTACAGATGTCTTCGGGTTGTAGCCAGAAGACGGATTGATCAAGCTCCCGGGTTGTAGCCAGGGAAGCCAGATGAGCAAGCTTGAGCTCTCGGGTTGTAGCCAGGGAAGCAAGATAGCGAGCTGCGCCCCCGGGTTGTAGCCAGGGCGACCAATAGCTAGCTGGTTGTAGCCAGCCTAGCGGGCATTTAGTGCCATGATCATGCTCCCGGGTTGTAGCCAGGGCAGCGATGATGAGCCCCCGGGTTGTAGCCAGGGCAGCGATGATGAGCCCCCGGGTTGTAGCCAGGGCGGCCGATTAGCTAGCTGGTTGTAGCCAGCGTAGCGGGCATCAAGTGCCACAGCTGAGATTTGGTTGTAGCCGAGTCTCAGGGTCAACGAGTGGTTGTAGCTACTCGGGAGATACATGACCAGCAAATGCGAAGTAAAAGATGACATATATAAATGCTTGATTAACTAAGTGGCGAGTTGTTGGAAAGCAACTTGCGGAATGGATCGAGGCGTGAGCCTCTTTCCGACAACTAAAATTTGAGCTCACTAGTGCTTGCAAAGAAAAGAGTTTATAAAGGCAGTTTTTCGCAAATGAAACCCTTAGCTCTTTTTGTCTGACCGACATGGCATCATTCCCGGCTTGCTGAGTACGAAAGTACTCACCTTGTTCATATATATGTATAGTAGGTTTTGGAGAAGAAGACGAAGATCCGACTGCTGCCGAGTTCCTCCAAGACCAGGCCGACTACGAAGACTTCTGAAGGTTTCGAGCCTAGTTCCCAACCGAGCCTGTGGAGTAGTTTTTGTCCAGCTTCCGCCCTGTTTTTGCTGTTTCGCTAGTTTACCTGTTGATTATTTTTGCCCATCCCGGGTTTGTCCTGGATGGATCTCCTTGTACTTATATGTGTACTCTGTTATGTATTTATTGTAACTCTGAGTTGTATCATTGTTGTGCGTACCCGACTACTGATCCTGGGATCGGGTGCCGTATGCACATGGTGGCCTTCCACCTAGTCGGGGAGGCGTCACAGTCCTCGACCTGGAGTGATCGGGCCCAAACCTTACGCTGATAGTAACGCTTGAGGCTGTGCTGGTTACGATCGACACGGAGCGACGCGTGCCACTGTCGGTGATGATTCGACGGGATGTAGCATTGTGGAGTACCTCGCTGACGAAGTACACCAGCTTTTGTTGCGTGCGCCCTGATCCCGGCCCAACGGGGGCCGGTGGCCCGGGCTCAACTGCCCCGGGAGGGAGCGAGCTTTCGCGGCCGGGAGCATATGTAGGCCCGGGGCCAGGGGGCCCCGGCTGGAATGTGGTTTGATATATGCCGGGATCCGGGGGCCCGGGCTTGGATATGGGATGTATCGGGACGACTTCTAGGACTTGCGCTCGCCTGGGCGAAGCCGTCCGGGTTATCGCTCCCAGTCCGGGTGCTGCGTCCCTAGGCCCACACTCGCCTTGGCGAGGCTGCCCTGGTTCGGGCCCCCCAGAATCGGGCCCGAGAGGCGGGTCCCAGGCCACGTGTCTGTCGGGCACGGGGCGCTCGATGACGAGCGCAGCGCTTGCCACTTGTGGGGTTGCCGCTGGGCTCGGTGCCGCGGCCAGCAACCCGCGCACGATGGCTTGAAGCCACGGTGCGAGGAGCGGGCGTGCACCCCGCCACCAAGGGTAGCGAGGGCGCTCTCGGGTTCTTGGAACTCAAGTGGTTGCCCCGGATCGGGAGCTGGGTTCAGACCGTCCGCCTAGGGACCGGACCGTCCGAATCCCGACGATCGGACCGTCCGCCCAGGGATCGGACCGTTCGAATCGCCTCGATCAGGCTTGGCTGGCTACTGTTCCTGCCAGAACTTCTTGACATGCTCGGCCAAGTTCTGGACAGCATGGCACTCCGTGAGGTCGTGCGAGTCCGTCTCGTGGACGGTGCACCACTTCCGGGCCGTCGCCGGCGGAGGCGGCGCATGTGCGGCCCTTTGCCGCTTGCCGCTGTTGTCATCCTCGCGGGCGTCGTCGGCCCGGGGGGTGCCCACAACAGCCAAGGCGAAGCGCTCGGCAGCCGCCCTGTCCTTCTGGCGCTTCCTCCTGTCCCGACGCAACGCGGAGCGTGAGGACTCATCGTCCTCTTCAGGGCCCTCGTCAGGGGCCTCAGGGTGTGGCCTGTTCCATGCCCGAGCCTCCTCCTTTCGGGTGCAGAGGTCGGCGAGGCTGAACAGCTCAGCCGTGGTCTGGACGTTGCGGGTGCCCAGCTTCTCGAGCATGCGCTTGTCACGCACGCCCAAACGAAAAGCGTGGATGACCGCGTGAGGAGCGATGTGGGGGATAGTGTTGCGTACCTGGCTGAAGCGCTGCAGGAAACGCCTCAGCGACTCATCCCTACCCTGATGCAGGGCGTAGAGATCCGCCTCGGTCCCAGGGCGCGGGAAAGTGCCCTGGAAGTTCGCCACGAACTGGTGGCAGAGGTTCTCCCACGAGTAGATCGACCTCTCGGGGAGGTTCATCATCTAGGAGCGAGCCTGGGCCTTGAGAGCGACGGGGAAATAGTTCGCCATCACCTTCTCATCGCCGCCGGTGGCCTGGATGGCGGTGGTGTATATCTGCAGGAACTCCGTGGGGTCAACGGAGCCGTCATACTTCTCCGGCAAGCTGGGACGGAACCTAGCCGGCCAGCGCACCTGCCGGAGGCCTGGTGAGAGCGCCAGGCAACCCGAGCCGTACTGAACGGGCTCGGGCGATGGACGACGGTTTCCAGTCGGGGAGTTGGAGCTGAAGGCCTGGGCCTCAAGACGCACGGCAGCGTCCGCGCGCCGTTCGCGCTGTCGCTCCAAAGTGACCCGGGCGTCCTCGTGGGACCGCACCCGGTTCAGCCAGTGACGGAGGTCGCCCAGGCCGTTCTTGGCCCCGGGCGTGGCGCGAGGCAGCGCGCCCTGGGCTTGGTTCCACTTCGGGGCGGTGGGCCGGCTTGCGCTAGAAGTCGCACGGTCGGCGCTCCCAGCCCCTGCACTGCTGTCGGCGGCGACCTAGCGATGGGCCACGCCTACCAGGTTGGCGACTTCGTTGAGCCAGCGCCGCTCCCGGGCTCCGCCCCCGGTAAATGCCGGGGGGTGGCGCAGGAGGGCTTCCGCCGCCAGGAGGGCTCCCTGCGGCGATGCTGGCTGGAAGTCGAGATTGCGGCGCGCCGTGGAGCGGCGCGCCCGTTCGCGCCTCATGGATGAGGCCGCGGTAGACCCAGCGGGGCACTTACCGGCTCCCTCTGCAAGGGAAGGTGTCGAGGCCGCGCAACCAGGCCGCTGCTGGGCGAACTCGGCCCGCAGGCGCGCGCCGCGCGCCCCCAGGAAGACGAGGAGGGGAAGTGTGGCGGGCGCGCCACAGGGCTAGCATCGCCCGGCGGGGTGAAGCCGCCGGACTCATCGTCGGAGTCCCGCGGACGATGGCCTTCTGCCATGGAGCGTGCCGGTGTTGGGGACGCCGGTGTGTCACCTGGAAGTGAAACTCCACCTACCTGGTGCGCCAGTTGTCAGAGGATGAAAGTCCAACCGCGGGGAGTCTGGAGACCCCCCTTTTGAGTTCGGCCAGGGGAGTTTGTTCACTGGACAGCAGCGGCGTCTGGGAGATGATCGGCAGAGAGAATGGCACACAAGGGGACAAGAGGAAGTAGACAGGTTTGGGCCGCGCGGAGGCGTAATACCCTACTCCTGTGTGTTTTGGCTATGTGGGAGATATGAATGTGGTTGGCTTCTTACAAGGGGTTCATCAACCCCGGAAACTCTACCGGAAGCCGGACGTGGAGAAGAAGAGGACTAGAACTCTACCAGGAGAAGCTTAGACCAGCCGAGGTCCTCTCCCGAAGTCCCCCCTACATGCAGGCATGGATCCTCCTTTTATCGACTAAGGGGAGTCCACAGTGTCTAGTATACAGAGAAAGCTAGCTACAGTTTGTCTTGTCGCACGCGCGCGGCCGCCGGTCGCGCCGCGCCGGAGGGACATCTAATCGCCGCCTAGCTCGGCTGCTGCGGGCGGCTGGAGTTGGTCTGCTGTCGCCACGCCGGAGTCGATGCTGCATGTCTGGTCGGCATGTTGCCGGGCTGCTGTGGGCGGCTGGAGAATGAAGATGTGACAGCGCACGCCTCCGTTGCCAGAGTGCGGAGAATCGAGGCCCTCTCAACCGAAAGTTCTCTGACGGCACTGGGAGGGGGCCCACGGAAGGTCATCATGACGGGGCGCGTATGTCCGACCGGGAGACAGGCGGGAGGCGCCCCGTCACTTCGCCGTTAATGCGGGTAGTTAGGGAGTTGGTCCGCTGAGTTCCTCGAGTCAATCGGCACCCGGGACCGGGGCAATCGGCGCCCGGGAGCAAGGCAATCGGCACCCGGACAATCGGCCTCGGGACCGGGCAATCGGCACCCGGGCAAGGCAATCGGCGCCTGGGAGCAATCGGCACCCGGGAGCAAGGCAATCGGCAATCGGCCTCGGCA
Organism: Oryza meyeriana var. granulata; assembly: GCA_003991445.1. Lineage (NCBI taxonomy): Eukaryota > Viridiplantae > Streptophyta > Magnoliopsida > Poales > Poaceae > Oryza > Oryza meyeriana. Next base: position 206,493 of record RYFJ01001329.1, on the reverse strand, counting down.
CCCAGGACCGGGGGCCGAGTCCGTGGTTCCTGGGCCCGGGGGGCGTACCTGGGGAAGGGGCACCCGGGACCGGACGGTGCCCAGACTCCAGGTACTTAGAGGGAAGAGGCCGTAGTCAGCCATCGTCGATGCAGAATGTGGCCCCGGAGGAGCCGCGTGGCCGAAGACCCACGCGACTCCGGGGTACGTGGGACCCCCAATCCCGTTTCGCCGACACTAGCAATTAGGCAGTGTTAGTATTTCTTTTCTTTAGGAAACCTGATCTCGTGTCCGATCGGGTCTTTTGAGTGTTTTCCTTCTGTAATTAGGAAATCATGCATCGTGTCAAATAAGGACTTGTATCAACTCGGGGTATAAATACATATGTCCGGGTACCTTGTAAATCATCATACGGATAAATACAAATTCGGCACATCGCCACCCTTTTCAACGGGTTCTTGCTTTTCGAGCCAGGCTGCATCGGTTAAGTTCGACCTCCTGCGAGAGGGTAAGTCTCGTTACCCCGACTATCGTATCGGCTAGGACTTCCTCGGTTAGATTCGATATTCTAGTCGGTCTACGGTAGTCGGCTTACCACGATATATCTTTTCTATCTACAGCTGCATCAGTTAGGTTTGATCTCATAGTCCGAGTAGATATATCACATCACGCGTGCATAGATTTATCGGCTTACTGGGTGTAATTTATCATCAGTTTGTGCTGTATCGGCTAGGTCCGACCTACTAAACTGCCTGCGATAAGTTATTCCTGCTAGATTAATGAATTTTATGCAAGCGTCTTATCAGGGTGTATAGCCGATAAGTTATCGTATAATACATCACAATTGTATTAGATCTATCGGCTCATCGAGATTCTTTTATCATTATTAATCTATGTTGCATCAGTTAAGTTTGACCTACTAGATTGATAATGATAGATTTATTCTTGTTCAGCCGATGGGTGTATATGCAATGTTTTATCGGAGTGCCTAGCCTAGCCGATAAGTTATCTTTTAAGCCGACTGCATTGTCTATTATTCTGATTGTCTATACTATCATCGGGCCTTGGCAGTGAAAATTTGGGCTTTTCTCCGGCAAGGTTCCAAGGGACGATTCCGCGAGATTGGGGGCTCCCGAAGCTGTCTAGGAACGATTCCCGGGGCAGCGATCGAGGGTGATAGGCCCTAGTGGGCTGACGGCGGCGATCAGCAAGGCGGCGAAGCGGCTACCATGGCGCGAGGCCTAGAGCGGCATCTAGGCTCTTAGGTGGCGAGAGCGAGCTCCTACGCGGGCTAGGGGAGGAGACAGAGAGGAGGCAAGGGCGGTCTAATACCGTGACAGCGGGGCGGTGTGATGAGCAACCGACGTGAGCGAGGCGGAGAAGGAGGGGACCGACGTCGGCGGCCGTCCTCGGTGCTGCACGAGCTCGTCGGGGCTTCGTGGCGGTACGGCGAAGGGGAGAAGTTTGGAGAGGAGGTCCGAGATGACGGCGAGGATTTTATAGGCGATGCTAGGTCAGTTGCGGCCAGGGGCTTCAGGGGAATTTCTCGTGCGAACGGCGGTCCGGCTTGGTCTTCGCAGGGACGTCAAGCTGGCTGGGCGGCGTCAGCAGTCCATGCTCCGTCGCGGGTCGTGACGAGACGAGGAGCGGGGCGGGCTCTGCTTGGTGAGGAAAAGGGGGGGAGGCGAGGGGTATCCCGAGCACAAAAGCGGGTTGGAGGGAGGAAAGGAGGGCGGTCTCTGCTTGCTTTTAGGATGGCGGAGCAGGCGAGCGCGCGGGTGTGCGCCTCCAAAGCTTGGCAGCTTGCGGCGGGGCCGAGGTGACGCACGGGTGTGACTGTAAAAGTGGCGAAGCGGTTTGGCGGTGAGCAGGGGCAAGGTGGTCGCCGGTGTAGAGATAGGTGACGGCGGCGTCCTTTTGGTCGGTGGTGGCTGGGCGCGCAGGCCGGAACGGTGAGCCGCGGTGCGAGTTTGAACCGAACAGCATCGGCGACAGCAGGCGCAAGAGAGAAAACAGAGGGAGAGAGGACTCCTCCTCTCTCGCGAGGCACGTGCCACGCGTGTGCCTACGCGGTGGGGGGCCGAGTCGGCCTGCGGTACAGTGCCAGGCTGGCCGCTACGGCCCAGGCGGATAGCCGAGAGGGAGATGCGGCTAGGGCTAGGCCGGGAGGAAGTCAAGGGGAGGTTTTCGGCCCAACGAGATGAGATTGATCTGTTTGATTTTTAGCTTTCTTTGGAGGACTATGGGAGGGAAGGATTTGAATTTGAATTGGGGGATTGATGGGGAACTTGATTTGGGTTGAGCCCTTGGCACACACACGACATCAAACAAATAAATCCGATTTTTGCAATTAGGGATTTTGTTTAATTTTAGGTTTACGCCTAACGCTATAGCATTACAAATACATGGGCGGGGAGCACCTCATTGACATTCAAGCTTAGAGAGGAGCGAGGGGAGGGGGGAATGGAGGAGGCCGGTCGGACGGGACTCGCCTTGCTGACGGTGGCAACACCAATGAGGCATAAGTTGGGTGGGAAAGAGTGTGATGCGGCACCACAGGCCAGCAGCTGCGTGCATCACGTGGAGATTGAGGGGGAAGAGAAGATAAGGTAGTGGTACTGTAGCTACATGAATTTTAATGTAACCTGCTGGTTCAAAAATGACTTAAATTTGTGGATATTTTCGGGGTTACAAAACTAGACAGCCCTCCTTTTCCCTCGAAATCTCATTTGCGTACGTACATGCCCATCATACGCGTCATGTGTTTGATTAATTCGACGAAGTTGTTGCACTTGCGCAAGCTCTTCCATTTGTCTCGCGCGCATCGGACGCTGTCCTGCACGGCGGAAAACCTCGTGGACTCGTTCGCGCGCTGCCGGCCGACCTCACTCTCGATCGGTCGCGACGTGCAGCTGCCGGCCGCCGGCGCAACGCACGCACTCCAAGTATTTGTGCGCACGCCTCCATTACAACACCAATCGAACAGACACGTAGTACGTAAGCTAGGAATTAACAAGCTAGCGATCCAAGCATGTCGTCGTCGAGGCGGTGGGCGTCCGCCTCCGGCACGGAGCTGCCCGCCACCGGCCGGTCACCTCTCCCTGCCGCCGCCGCGCTTTCCCCTGTTCGCCCGAGCGCCCGCCGCTCCCCCGTTTCGCGTCCCGAACCGGTGGCCGCATCCATCGTCCGCACGATATGGCCTTCCTCCTCTATTAGTAGCAAAACAAGCACTAGGAAGGCCTCACCGTCGTCCTTGTCCTCCGTGCCATCGTCAGCCGCCTCCTTCTCTTCATCGTCGTCGTCGGCGGCGGCGTCTGTACCCACGCTCGCCTACCACCTCATCAAAGATTCTCTGGACAGAGCGCTCCCCGCGGCGCCGGCTGCGCTCTCGCGCCAGCGCAGCTGCACCGAGCTCCTGCGCTTCGCGGAAGCCGACTCTGACGCCGAGGCCAGGAAGTTCGCCAGGTCGACGGGGAAGGGCAGCCACGCGATCGGCCGCTCCATGCGGTTCCTCCCGTCCACGAAGCCAGCTGGCATCACGCTCACCCCAGGCCGCGTCGCGCCGTCCGACCTCCGCAGTCTCGCCGGGGCCCTCGACGCCCGCGCCGACGTCGCCAGCTCCGGGTCAGAGTGCAGCGACGCCTCCAGGGGATCCACCCCGAGTACGAAGATGCCCAAACCGCACTCGCCATTGATAGCCCGAACGAACTCCACCCGCCTGCTCGGCTCCAGCAACACGCAGTGGGCGCTCTCGCCGGGGCGACGCAGCGGCTCGCCGCTGAAGACGCTGACGACGGTGCCTGAGCTCAAAGGCAAGAAGAGTCTAATAGGCCTTGGATGGGACCATCTCTTTAGCCGGAGGAAGGCGGCGGCCACGGAAACGGCCGCGGCCCAGACAACGGCGACACTGTCCTCGCCGGTGTCACGGAGCGGTGGAGGCGGTAGGGAGATCAGCCATCAGATGAAGATGACGCACTGCCGCCTCTTGCAGTGGCGCTTCGCAAATGCCAAGGCAGAAGCCGTCAGCAAGAACAGGCTGTCTATTTTGGAGGTTCGATCGTACTAAAATTTGTGCGGTTGGGTCCACATACCTGAAACTCACCGTCGAACACCTGCAGCTTAATGAACACTGAAATATTGACGAAATGAAAACGCACGAAAATAGAGGTCAAATTGATAAAATATTATGCCGCCTCAAAACCTGAGCCATGGCCCTTGCTGATAGTATGGATTTTTTTTTATTTGCTCGAAACATTAATGCTGTGTCAAATTGGAAAAAAATAGCATGACAGTATCCTGATACAAAACCTGGTTATAGTCAGCTGGTTGCGTTGTTCCAAAACATCAAAATTTGTATCTATCCCCAGCTAACGTGACATCCTGTAGGCTTTTTTTTATTGATCAATATGGGTTTTTTAATGTCTTGACAAAATTAGTGGTTAAAATAACTTTTTTAACCTAAAAACAACTTTTTATTCAAATTGAGATACATGGTATACCTGCATGAAACGTGTGTATGCTTTGCGCACGGATGGAAAACATCAATTTGGTATAGGTATGTCATTATGTTTTATTTTAATTTACTCCTAGTTTGTACGTGTATAGGTGGAATTCATGGGTGCATGGGCCAGGATATCAGAGCTGCAAGGTATGGTGGCAAGGATGCGTGTATTATTCGAGAAAGAGAAGCTAAAAATCAAGTTGAATTCTATACTTTCTTCTCAGGTTGATACATAGATGTTTTCGTTCAGTTTGATATTTGTCCACACCTGTTTCCCAAAATGTGATCCTTTCGTGTTTACTTTTCTGACAATGATGCATTTCATGGTGAAGATGGTAGGTTTGGAAAGCTGGGGGCAACTGGAGAGCAAGCATGCTGTTGCTCTGGCTTCTACCATAGGTTGCACCCAGGCAGCCGTTTGTAAGCTCCCACTTACCAATGGCGCAAAGGTTTGTACATATTTTGAGTTTATAATTCTGTTGCAAAACACAGTACTATTTTTTTCATTTATAATGCTCTACTTATTCTATAGGGAGAAGTACGTACGTGTAACGTAAATGTACTTCCAAGGTAAAACAGGGCGTTGCTAAATAAATTTAGACTACCTGAATATTCAAATTAGCATATTTTAGTATTTAAAAAACTGGGATATTCCAAATAGGTTTTCTATATACGTGCGAGTTACTGGGAGGTGCAATGTTGAAAAATATACCCTCTTCGTTCTAAAATAAATTTATTTTTTATTCATCTTATTTACTCTACAAAGATTTTATTTTTGGATTAATTAATGCATTATAGTTTATTAAAATAGGAGACATATGCATTGGATTTGCTAAAGTGGAGGACAAATGCATTCTAATCTTTTAGCTTTATATTGATATATATGAGATAGACTAAAGATTAAACTTATTTTAGGACGGAGGTAGTATAATTTTATCTTTTTCTTAACTTTGTTATGACAACAAGCATTTGGAATCCTCTCATGTCTTCTAGAATATTTTACTAAGTTTGCATTTTACTTCTCAACAAGATCTCCCTGCCATCAGTGGCCATCATACTACAGCAGGCGCTTGACCTCACAATGACCTCCAAGACAACAGTTCGGCCGTTTACTCCAATGGTAATAAACACATGAAAATAAGTTAATGTTGTTAACTTTTTTTTCAAAATTTTTCTAGTAATATGAAAAAAAGTTTGATACCATTAATATTAATGCAGCATATTAATTTTTAACTAAACTGAAATATTTTCCATGATACCAGGCCCATGACACCACATTGCTGATCGCAGAGCTAGTAGATGTCGTAAGAGAAGAGCATGCTTCGCTGCAAGAGGGTCTCGAGTTGCTCGGCCGAGTGTCTGCATTGCAGGTAGCTTTGAAGTTAATTTGTTACATGGAAAAAATAGAAAAAATATGAGCATATTATTTCCTTATTTTTATTTAAGGCAATGCTTATGCTCATCCTCATTGATCGTGTAAATCCGCAGGTTGAAGAAGAGAGCTTGCGTTGCCATATGCTTCAGTCATAGTCACTGAATCTTATGTCCGTTGATTTAGTATGACAGTGGCTAAATGGTGTTGCAGTTTCTTTACTTTATTGCTATTTTTAATGATATGAGTAGATACGTTGTGAATAACTAGAAACAAAGTGCTATAAACAAGAAACATGTCTATGCCTGCTATGCTTATTGTATTATGTGTAAACAAGAGAACTTTAAAACTCATAATATATACATATATCTTGTATACATTTCGTTCTCTTTATTTAGCATAATTTCATATTGCCAAAAGCCAATGATGGCTTTTCTTAAAAAAAAGGGAGAATGATACAGTTGTACCAAGTTTTTAGAAATTCTCCTATGCATGCAAATCAAACTATAAGCTGAACTCGCTTCTCTCTAAATTTATATCTAGAATACATAAGAATTTAATGCTATATAATCTTTGTCACTCTATTATTTTTTAGACGTGAGAGAAATGAACAATTGGCATATACAAACATGTGGCTCAAACGGGAGATAAGGGAGGTAACAGTGCACATGGAGAAGATTGGTTGTTAATCTGTTCATAAAGTTCACAGTGAATTCTGATTTGAGTCAAAGACTTTCAGCATGTATGGCTTGCATACATGAAAAGTTTACTTTCCAACGGATCAAACAATATATGTTTTGAAGTTTTCTGCACCGAGTTATGTCTATTTGAAGACTCGGTGTATGGGCAGATCAGGTGATGCGAGAACAACGGTTTTGATGATGGATGTGGGTGGAACACCCTGAAAATCGTGAATATAAAATACGAAAACTAAAATTTATAACCAATAAAAATCTCTTTCGAAATTGTATTCATGTTGGAGTTAAGGTTGCTTCTTTTCTATTTTTATATACCGCTGCTAAAATTTCAAGCAAATTAACTCAAGTGTTGTTTCCAAAGAAGTCAATTTCCTATTTAAATTCAAACCAAAATAATATAAAAGCCATGATTATGAATTAATATCCTTTATGGAATATTTTACAAATAAAATAAATCTATTTTCAAAGTCTAACGCTAGTGGGCCTAAAGTTATCTCTAACACTAGTTCCTGCTGGCCCAATCTCAAACCCTTTCGGCCAAGCCCACCAATAAGGAAAGGCCGGCCCCCTTCCATAGGCCGGCCAAGTAGCCGGGCCAGCCTACCAGTGCCGGCCGGTCCAACCAGGACTAGCAGGCCAGCCCAACCAGAAGGCCAAGGTCGGCAAGGCCAGCCCGAGCTGCCAGCCCAGCCGGCCTACCAGCCTGACCCAGCCGACCAAGCCAGGCCGGCCAACCCAACTGCATAGCCCGGCCAGCAGCTACGGCAGGCCTGTTCGGCCAGCAGACGAGCCGCCCCTGGCCGCCGCATCGCCCTGGCTGTCGCGTCGACAGCACTGTGCGCCGCATCCGCGCCACTGCTCCCGCCATACGCCGCTCCCGCTCGCCCACCCGTGCGACATGCACCAAAACGCCACGCTTCGTCCATGTTGCCGCGTGTGCGACGTGCGCCTGGCCCGGGATTCACGCAACGAGGAGGACCGACCATCACGTCCGGGGGGCCCGCCCAGCATCCTCGCCGCCCCGCTCTCGCCATGCGTCCCGGCCACCGGTGAAACACAGGGAGGAAAGGACGAGCCCATACCGAGACCGACGACTTCCATGTCCCCGCAGCGCCCTTTTTCTTCCTGCCACGGCCGCGTCGCAGCAACCCCTCGCCACCCATGCCTCCGCGCGCCTGCACTAGAGCCACGAACGCCATCGGCCGTCGCCGTCATGGACCGCTGGGGACGAACCGCGAGCTCAAGGACGAACCGTGAGCCCGAGGCGAACCGCGAGCGCTGGACCGCCCCCAACCTGTACCTCGCTGTCCACCGCTCGTCGTCTGTCGCCAAGCCTCGGTGTGCCGCATCCTGGCTGCCGCTCGGTGAGGACCCGTGCCGGCGTCCCATCTTCTCTCCCTCCACGTGTTTCCTGTGTTGCCTGAGCCGCTAGACCGCCGGCTCTGTCGCCATGGACGCGCCGCCTCGCACGGCCGAGCGCTCACGCGTGCGCGTGCGCAGACACGCTCTGCTCAGGTCCACCAAGACCGCAGGAGGCGTTTCGCCGCCTTCCCCGGAACTCAAGCCCCGTCCGCGCGCCAGCCGGTAGCCCCCGGTCCCCTGTAGCCTCCCCGTCGGCCGCGCCGTCGATTATGTCGCGACGCCGGCACCATGGTCACGCCGCCGTGCAGGAGGAGACGCCACCGTAGCCCCGTCCCTAGAAACCCAGCCCAACCGAGTGAATGGGAGGGGACATCTTCCCCTGGCTGAGAAGGGCAAAGGAAGCTTCGTCGCGCCCAATTGCTCCTCACCGCCGACTAATTTCACCGCCAAACGATCTCCGCCGCCTGGATCGAGCTCGATTTCACCCCGTCCACCGTGGACAACTCCAGCCACCTGAAACCCCTTCTCCTTGTCCCTAGTGGCCCCAGGACGCCGCTGCGGGCTTTCGCCCGCCGCTCGGCTGCCGCTTCTCCAGCGCCCTTGAAGGCCGAGCCTGCCCCCCGTGGAGCCGCCGTGACCTCCTCGTCGCCGCCCACGGATGGCTGGAGCTCCGGCCGACCTTGCTCCGCATCCGCTCCAGGCTCTAGCTCGGTTGATGGCCGCACGGGCCAACCCCAATGCCGGTGCGCCTATACAAGGCCAAACGGGCGAACCGGGCCGGCACGGCCCGTTTAGGCACAGCCCGCTACGGCACGGCTCGTTTAGGCACGGCCCTGTAGCGGGCCGTGCCGTGCCGGCCCGCGTGCCTCCCCTCGGCCTAGGCATGGCCCGTCGAGGTCGTGGGCGGCCTATCGGTGGCCCACCGTGCTCGGGCCGGCTCGGTTCGCTACGGCCTTCCCATCACCGTGCCGGCCTAGGCGTCTGCCACGCGCGCGAGTTGGGCCGCTGGCCTTCGAAGTAGTCCAGCTGGAGCCCCATGCCCTTGCACAACAGCCGTAGCAGCTCGATCCCCAATCCCCTCGTCCTCCGCCGTCAACCGGAAGAACTCCTCGTACACCGCCTCCATCTCCCGCATCGCTTGCTCCGGCATGCCATGGTAGCCGCGCTCCGCCTAGCTCTGGACCGAGACGGCCGAGGTGGGGGACGCTACGCGCTCCTCCTGGTCACGATCAGCGGACATGAGCTGGTGGAGGCGGTGCTCGGCGTGCGTGACGGCGGCGGCGGGGACGGCGGCCACGGCGCCGCCGAGGCCGCCCACGATGGTGGAGTCACTGCCACGGAGGAGGTGACTGAGGCAGGCCTCGATGCGAGCCATCCTCTCGGTGTCGGCCTCCTCGTCGCGGAGGAAGACGAGGCAGCCGAGGCGGCTGCGGTGCGTCCACGCCTGCGCCTCCACGACGCTGCAGTCCATGTCAGCGAGCACGGCGAACACCTCCGAGATGAGCCCCGTCCGGTCGGCTCCCGTCAGCTCCAATACCGCCGGCCTGTAGCAGGCCGGCCGTGCCGGACCATGCCCGTGCCGGACCATGCCCGTGCCGTGCCGCACCGCCGGCCCAAGCACGGCACGGCTACTCGGGCCGTGCCAGCACGGCCCACGGCCACCCGTGCCGGGCCGGCCCGAGCATGGTTACTGTAGCACCGTGCCCAGGCCGACCCGACAGGGCACGGCCCATTTGAACATCTCTAGGTGCGCCCTTGCGCTCGAGATTTAGGGGAGCGAAGAAGAAGAACAGAGAAGGGGAGAGAAAGGAGACTAACCAGCAGGCCCCATCCTATGGGTTTTCGTTAAGTGCTAATGATGATGATTAACTTAATGATGTGGTTAACATGTCTCTATGACATGTGGGCCAGGTCTTTGGTTAAAAACGAGTTTAAACTTTAATAAAGTTATGTGCCGCTAACATATGGGGCCCGCTAACTTGAAAATGCTTTAAAACCCTTTTAAAACATATGTGTCACCGACATGTGGGTCCCAGGCCATTAGTTGGTCAATTTGACCGGTCAACCATTGACCTTGGTCCCACCTGTCATTAACTCAGGGAGTTTCTCTTTCGGAAATAAATGTTTTAATAAATAAGAGGTTGTGGGACCCTTCTGTCAGGGATAGTAACCTATTTTCCTCCAAAAAAATAATTTAGAGAAAAAGAGAAAAAGGCTGAACAGAGGGTTTTTGCAATTAATTTGATTTAATTCAAATTTGAATCTTTGGAAGCCATAACTCACGTGTTTTAAATTGGAATCAAGTGAAACTTTCACCAAAATTCATCTAAAATCAAGGTCTATCTAATGAACCTGATTTGGAATTTTTACCAATTTTTTCTGGTATTTATGGTTTAATTAATTCGACGATAGTGCAATAGGCTAATTAGTCGTTTGATAAACAGGTTACATGTGTGAGGACAAACACGTTGTCGATGAGGAGGAGCTGTCGGCAGAGCAAGGAAAGTCACTATGCCCTCCTCTATGATCATGTTGATCCTATATTGCAAAATGATTTGATTGCAAATAAAATGCATGTTATATTTAAATTCGCGTATCCAATTGCTTTAGCCATTGCTTGTTATTGATTTACCTACACTTTGATTGCCATATTTTATTCAGTCCTTAATCATATAATGACATTGCTATGTGAATATGGATGGGAAGGGGATAAGTACTCAGGGTTGAGAGATTGTCGATGAGCGGGTGGAGACATGAGCGCCACTCTGCGTTTCACACATAAAACCATTTGCAAAAATTAAAAACTTAATAAAATGAAACTGATTTCGACTGGGGCGGCACGGTTTGAATTGGGAGGTTCTATGAACGGCTAGCGCTGACCCTGGTCAGTTAAGGACCGAGTCAAGAAGCTATGCAGGAAACAAACTGAGTACGACCGTAATTTTTGAGTGGGATAGACCCGGTGGATTAAGTGAACTGAGCGGGGTGGTACCCTAGTCATCGGTCTGTTCTGGTGTGTGATGTGTTGTGTTCGTGGAGGAGTTGTTGTTTTTGCGTGCGTGTGGGTGGGGTGAGTGTTGAGTTATCCAAACCTCAGGCCTAGGACTCCTCACACCACTGGCGCGGGCGGATGTAGGGCCAGGGGGTGCATGATGACTCATAGTCCATGGGGCAGGTTCCGCATCCTGTAAAGAATCTAAAAAGCTGGGCCGTGACAAGTCTCATGTGTTGGGCGCGTTGCGGATTGCGGGTAAAGCGTACATCCACTATAATGTGAGTAAATTAATCTATTCGAATAGCCGTTCTCACGGTTAAAGGAGCACTAGGACTTGTACTACTCTTGACTAACCTCTGAAGTTTTAATCTTGCTTAGATTAGGTTTGGGAAAGGAGTATGAGGACCATCCCGGAATACGGGAAGGTCGGTTTGGGTAGAACTATGATAAATTGAACTCGAGGATAAACCAAACCAAGGGAAGCTTGGGGAGGTGGATATATCTCTCGTTGTTGGATAACAATTTGAACATAATGTCTGCTTTCAGTTAAAACTACTAGGTCATAGGTTTATGAAATGCTTTGTGAAAAATTGCTTTTCGCAAGTAAACCAAGCCATCCTTGAATCCCCGTTTGCACTATTGCATCTTGTATTGGTGGCTTGCAAGTACGTTTGTATTCACCGTTGATTATTCCCCCTTTTTTTAGAGGTAGAAGCCGAGAGAGATCCCTACGCACACTTCCCTGCAAAGGAGGAGCCGAAAGAGACACAATAGGGACCTTGGTACTCCAGTCGATGCCTGTGGAGTATAGGTGGACCGCCGCAGCTTCACTTCCACTACCTTATCTATATCTTTTGGTGTTTGATAAAATAAATGGCCATGCTCAGTCTATTTGGGACCCACTCGGGTAACCCTTGTAATATTAAGTATTGTAAGGCTGTTAATCGATGCAAGTGATGTAATATCAGCTTTGTTATGTCTGTACCAAACTACTGATTCAAGGATTTGGTACTGTGTACACATGAGGTTTCCGGTGTTTAAAACCGGGGGCCGACAGCGGGCTTTGCACGATTTGTTTGGATGGGATTCTACTATTCAAAGGTCCATATAGGGTTGTCAAGAGGTCCATCTACAAATCCTCCATGGATTCAAGTCTTCCAAAACAAGGAGTTTGAGGGTTCAAGTCTTCCAAAATAAGAGTTTGAAGATAAGAAGGAAAAGATTCAATCCGGATTCAGTTTGGGCCAGCCTGGATATAGCTGGACTAACTCGTCCGGAGTCTGTTCTCAACGTGTGAGTACTCATTGGAAAGCTAACTTCATGGCCCACGTGATGAATAGGGCCCAAGGACACCAATTCCTTCTGGTTTCACCACAAAGGCCGAAACAAACCATCGACAGTGTTGATAGGTTTTCATATTTTGTTATATATGATTCCTAGTTAGTTTCTAACCTATGTAATGGCTATATAAGTCTTTGTACATGACCCAGGAGGATAAACCACGTTTATTCTAAATACAATTTGCAGCAAAATTTTTCTTGTTCTTCTCCTAAGGTTTGTACCGCCGCCACCAAAACTAAAAAGGAGAATTAAGAGTTTCTGCCTAGATTGTTTTTACCTTTTCTTGTAGGAAATTAAGGGAGCAATAGATCCACTTTTGCATGGTTGAGTGGATCAAATTATCATAGCGTGTGGTTCTGTGTATTCGTGGTGTAAGGTGCATTGCATGGACAATGTGTTGTTCATCCAGTTCGTCGTGGTTTTATGGTGTATTCGGATCCTACGTCAAGAAGGTCGGGCACCCCGTATAATTTAACCTTACCAAATTAAAATTGGTTCATGAAGCGGGAAATAAAGGCCGTAAATTTTTATTTCAACGCTCATTGCATCAATCAGTAAAGCATCACATTTTTGTCAGTATATGTAGGGGCTACCCATTGCAAGTTACAGCACTCATGCTAGTTTTGGAGTCTCTCAATGTTAAAAATCAAATCTAATTAATTTCATGTGTCCTATAGATTAGATGTCATTTCATCATTTCATTCCAACATAGGCCAAATTTCATTTAGATTATTAAGCGGATTATGCCACGGACTATCGATTTGATTATAGAGATAAATTAAATATTTTAAGAAACTGCGAGGAGCTCGTCATTGCTCACTCTACACATTGAATGGTGTCCTTTTGCAAAGCATCCCAATTACATTTCCGTCCTCGCTTCATGTTAAATGGTTAACCCAGAGATACTATGATTGAAGTGAACTAGGTATATAAGCTAGCCCAAGCCTATCTAAACTTTTCATGTGGGATCATTCCCGCCAAACGAACACTTAGACCTAACGAGCCTAAACCAGAACTAGAACAGGCACATGGGTCGAATCAGACTATGAAGGGGCCAGAGTATTACACTCTCCCCCACTCAGCTGTATTGTTTAGGAGCCTAACCGACTTTATTGTTTGATGCAAAGATATTAGTGGTTGACTTTGTTCTATTATTTATATATGCACATATTGTCCTATAATTTTAATACATTTTTAAGCCAAGTTTGCTCTGACTCGGTGCAATTTCTAATATCAAATCCAAATCCGCTAAAAAATATGGTGTATGATATAGTATGACTATTATTGGTTTGAATCTGCTCTGTTTTCGTCCTTACTAGCAACCTAGAGTCTAGAACAAGAGATGGCGAGATGCACAGCATACTGCTCGCCCTATCCTCCCTGGCTTCTTCATGGGGTGGCGTCTGTGAGACACCCTGTCTTTTGGCACTCAATGTGCGCCCATCCTATGACCAACGCGTGAAGCCAATTGTGTCTTGCCATCGTGGCGTTAGCGTCTCACTGACTCTCCAGGACTAATACCACACCATGTAACGAAGGGCGACTCGGCGAAGCCAAGACTGCCACTCTGTAGGTGCCGAGCTGCCAAGCCACCGAGGCAGATCATGATCCGTAGGTTTTCATTCTTTGCTCTTGCAGTTGATTGCCATGATAGCCGACCACACTTCTACACTGCTGTTTGCCGAACCGCTAGTGAGTTCTCCCAATACATTAGTCCCACCACCTCCTCCCAGTCCCAAATCCTAGCTTCATCGCTGCCCACCTCGTCCTCAAATCTCTGGACACAAGAATATGCAAAGCAAGAGAATACACAAAAGCAAGTGGCTGAGGTTGCTCCTTCGCCGATGACAGGTTGGAGCAAATATCAGAGCAAATCTACAGCATGGGCAACCTTTAGATCTAGCAGCAACCATGTCATTGAGAGCATTAGATCAGAACCATACAACCAGAATCTCATCAAGCCGCCTCAGGTCGTCTGCCTCACACCGCCATCGCCTGTTCATTTTTCCCCAAGCTCGCGGCGGTACTGATGGCCTGGTGGCCCCCTCTATGTCAGGGTTTGCAATTTCGTTTTGGGTATTTATGCCGTGTCAGCAGCAATTGTGATGGTCCCGTGGCAGGGATTCCTGCGACCCTAGTTTCCTTGCAGGCTCGAAGGCTTGCATCTTCCGCTGATTGTGTGACCATGTGTTTGACGCTTTTTTCAAATTACCACGACGATAATCACCAAAAAATTTACATGCACGGAGCCGCCCCAACCATCTTGATCTTAAAAAGCTATTGACCAAGATGGGTTTTGTAACCAAACCGGCTAGCCGAGCCAATTTCGATAGATTGAGATAACCACCCGTCTCTTGGGCAGAACGAAAGGTTTACAGAATAAACCCGTAAAGGGATAAATGTCATGCTTAGAAATTCACTAATTTTCAATGCAAAATTGTGCATTAAATCCCTGTCTAGAAATTAGCTAAGGTACAAACTGACAATTTAATAAATATAACTAAAATGAAATAACGCTAAATACTTACGTAAGAGGCACTTGGTCCTCATAAGGAAAAATCTGCAACGGAAAGACGATCTAGTAAAGCTTCACCACCACGACCACAGGCAACTTGACTGGGGTATAAGCTAGTTCTCTAAGTCTACTTTCTCCAACAGAAAGCTTTCTTTGATCAAGGTAATTAAGCAAGATTGAGTACCACCCACCATACTCAACAAGTCACACTTGAAATGCAATGTAATGCAACAGGGGTTCAAAAAAGGTATAATAGGGCTATGCTTAAACAACATTTCAAATAGCATTTGAGAAATAATAAAATAGTTGAGTAATTAAGCAATATTAATCAACATTGAACAACCTTTTCCGGCTGAACAAGCTCATTCTCTCCATACCCGGAGATTATCTAAACCACATCTCCATACCAGGAGATTACATGTTAACCACATTATTCCAATTATCCATTAATGATTAGTGTGCGACTAATCATGAAAAACATTGTTAGGCACACCCATAACTACGGGTACAACTATTCGAATAGTTTTACTCTGATCAGAGGTGTACAAATTTACCCACAAGACACAAAACCTCGACATGTCACCCTGCCATGCCTGACAAGTTACCATGCAAAGAATTGTGATAGGACCCACCGAATAACATAACCTAACATAGTTGAACCTTACCTGAGTTCCCCATCTTCCTGGAAGGTATAGACTCACTCAGCGTCCCCCGTGGACTTATTACTGCTCTTCATAGTCTGGTGCCCCCACATCGGATCGTATTATATAACAAGTCAAGCCATTGCCCATTCTGTCTTATGGTTAGTACGGTAAATGCTTCACAACAGTAGCTCATGAACTGATCCTTAATTGTCATGAGCACGACCAGCAAAACCATGTGCTCACAACCCACCATTTGTCAAGTTTTAGTTGGAAAATTAATTAACCAACCACGACCAACCGTCGTGAGCTACCATTAAATTATCCGTGATTAAATTATAGATGAAGTATATGTCAATAACCATAAAATGATACTAATGTTTATAAAGATGGCTAAGCAAAACTAATTAATCTTGCCAAACCATTATACAAGATCATGCCTAGTAAAATTATAATTAGCCAAGGTGACAAGGTAAAGGTAACAATAACAATAATGGTCATAATCAAAGGATATAGGAATTTATTAATAACCCATAATAAGATGACATACGCAAATGCATGCAATAACGTTAAAACAAAATAGCTTTCGCAAGTGGGATCAATATGCTCAAGAGGATTATTGTGTGACTTGCCTTGCACTTTCAATTAGTCTTCCGAAACTCTTTCCTTCAACTCGCAATCCTACGAAACGACGGAAAACTACACCATACACACAAAACGAGACAAAATTCTAATAAAAACCAAATAAACAGTACATAAAAAGTAAACAAACATGTAATCTTTATTTTAGATGAATTTTGAGAGTTGAATGACCTTATTCCGAGTTCATATGAATTAGTTATGAATTTACAAGATTTAATCCAATTAAAGCCTATTTAAAAGGATTAGACAGATTTATTGCATCGTAATTAATTATTTTTTAGGAAAAAAGAGAGAATACGATGTCAGCCGAGGAGAGAGGATGGCTAAGTCCATTGACAAGTGGGACCCATATGTCATAGTGAGGATACTGTCTCCGGTAGGGATGATCAATGCCTAGGCAGGGAGACTACATAGTGCCCAAAACATATGGACTTATTGACTACCGGAAAACTATGGACTTACTTGTCTACCACAACAAAACACGCCCTGACGCTTCCCGTTGAACACGCTATACTAGGAGACCAGCTATTACACATGCTAGCTTGTGGTGAGTACGATAAATGCTTTGCAATAATAGCTCGTGAACCGGTCCTTAATTGTGATGAGCATGATCAACAACATTATCATCAATCCATGTGCTCACAACCCACCATTAATCAAACTTGATTAATGCAAGTAATTAAACCATCTCAACAATCGTTGAGCTACCATTGTCAACAATTATCCTAATGAAACCATATTAATCATGAATAAGTCACTAATTATCCCATAAGATGAAACTAGTTGTGGAGACCATAGGCCCCGGGTACCTCATGGGAAGCTTTGTTGCCACTCGGATAGAGGATGGGCCTAATCCTGTAATTAGGGATATAACAGGACTCGGTGTATATTACCTTGTATGGTAAGGAAGGGGATATAATCCTAGTCGGATATGTTGTATTTTTAGAAGGAGGTCCCTTGGTCGGGTTCAGCTAGGACTCCTACCTTGTAACTTTGCCTCCTCAGTATATAAGGAGAGGCAAGGAGCCCCTTGGGGTAGAACGATCTCACTAGAGAACAACACCATACCACAATCTTATCATTGAAACCTCAAAGGCAATACATCACTGCTGAAAGTAGGGTATTATCTCACCTTGAGGGCCTGAACCAGGATAAATTATTTCGTGTTCCTTTGCAATCTATCAAGGTTAGGTCTCATGAATAGCCCCATATTATTATTGCCGATACAAAGCATCGACAGTTAGCGCGCCAGGTAGGGGCTTCGTCGAGATCATCTTTACCAAGCCTGATAGATCCCACCACCGGAGTCGACGGCATCAAGTTCTTCCCTGGGCAAACAATCAGCTTCAGGAGCCTCGACTTTGTCGCCGACAAATTCTGCAATCTCACCCTGACCGACTCGGATTCGACTCGCTCGGTTAGGAACCAAGCCGACTTCGCGCCAGTCGGCCTACTCAACGCTGCAGCTATCTTTGGCAACCTACTGCGGTGATTTCCAAGATCCGCGAGTCCAGGGACAACTCTTTCTTTCCGTATTCGACTCGCACTCGGCCTTGAGCCGGCCGAGGGTGGGCTAAGGGAGGAAGAGATCGTCAATCTCCCGTTTGGACTCAGCAATGCCACGGATAACTTCAATCTAACTCCGATGCAGTAGATCCAATCCTCTGGAGTTCGACTCGGATACGGCTCAGAGCCGCTCAAGATCGGATCTAGGGAGGTTGGAGTTGTAATCATCCCCCTAAACTACTTCGACTCCGACTCGCAATCGGACAGCAGTTCGGCAAGCTTTTCTCCACCGTGCAAAGTGTTCATGGCGTCCAAGGGCTCAACTCCCACTCAAGATGCACGCTGACTACGCGATAAGCAAGAAGAGGACGCTCGTCGACTGGGCGAGCAATAGGAGGAAGATGCATGACGTTTGCAAGCCGAGCGCCATGCTTGCAATGACAACTTGCACAAGGCCAGGCAGACTGCGCAACAAAAGATCCTCCAAACCCGAGTAGGTGACCATGACGTCTTCGTGGCCCCACAGCAGAACGTCGTGGCCGCTTCCACATTGCGAGACACCTTGTAGTTCGGGCCCAACCATCAGGCCACCCCGACAATTGCAAGGATCAAGGCAATGATCACCGCTGTAGCATGCCAGTAGCGACAATAATCTGGAGACACTCTCATACCGTCGAACAAGACGACCTCTGATACAGCAGTTTCATCTGCTTCAGCACGGCGCCGAGCAGCTAGCTCTTGTTAGCATCACTCGAAA
The DNA here is from genome assembly GCA_003991445.1 of Oryza meyeriana var. granulata. Classification (NCBI taxonomy): domain Eukaryota; kingdom Viridiplantae; phylum Streptophyta; class Magnoliopsida; order Poales; family Poaceae; genus Oryza; species Oryza meyeriana. Next base: position 188,184 of record RYFJ01001329.1, on the reverse strand, counting down.
TCGCGACATACGTCACCTGGCAATCAGAACAACAACCGGCGGTGGCACAATCATGACGACCGTCGCGATAACCAGGATGCCCCAGGACGATTACGGTGGGATCTCCGCCACGACATCAACGCTCAATGCTGAGAACGCGAGAAGGATGAGCGCCGCCAACTAGAAGATGAGCATGAGCGCTTTGGTCTTCACCACGAGCAATTTCATTGCCGTACTTGGAGCCGGAGCCCTCACCCAGATGAAGAAATACCGGCGTTCACCCACGAGCTACAGCAAGTCGACTGACCATCTGGCTTCAAGCCGACTAGAATAGAGAAGTACAATGGGAAGACCAACCCGGAGTCCTAGCTAACAGTTTACACCTTGGCAATCCGTGCGGCCGGAGGCGATCACAAGGCCATGGCTAACTACATCCCAATTGCATTGGCTGACTCTGCGAGGACATGGCTAACAGGGCTTTCCAGGTGGTCAATCGGCTCCTAGGGAGAACTCCGTGAACGTTTCATCGCAAATTTCCAAGGAACCTACGAGAGGCCATCTTCCGAGTACGATTTATATCAGTGCCACCAGAGGAAGAATGAGTCCCTCCGCGACTTCATCAAGTGGTTTTCCAAGAAGAGGAATTCAATACCCAAGATTAAGGACGAGGTTGTCATCGCCGCCTTTCGCAAGGGACTCAGGGACACCCCGTTCATCGCCAAGTTCACTCAGAAGCCTCCAAGCTCTATCAAGGCTCTATTCGATATGGCGAACAAATACGCCAACTCAGCCGACGCCGTAGCTGAGGCCCTAGATGACAAGGAGTCCCAACAGAAGGAACGGAAGGACACCGACGAAGAGGCCCCAACTAAGTCCGGCAATCGCAAACGCAAGTCAGACAATGTTGTGGTAGCTGTTGAACACAGCTGACGGCGACCCCCGAGGACAGACGAATACCAGAAGGTCATGAACGGACCACGCCCTTTCCACCCAAAGGGGGAGCACACGGCTAAAAATTGCTTCATGCTCAAGAAGTTTGCTTTCGAGCAGACATCCACATCTGACGAAAACAAGGACAAGGACAAGCCAGACTCGGGCGTAGCCGGCGATTATCAAGATCCCCAGGCTGAGCTCAATCACATATTCAGAGGGTCATCTGCGTACAAGTCCAAGCGAAAACAAAAGCTAACCACCCGAGAGGTCAACTCGGTCACGTTAGACGCCCCTCAATACCTGCGTTGGTCAGAGACGGCAATCACTTTTGACCGCGCGGATCACCCCGATCGAGTAACTCATTCATGGCGTTATCCACTCGTCCTGGATCCGATCATCAAAAGCGTCAAATTGAAGAAGGTTCTCATCGATGGAGGAAGCGCTCTCAACATCTTGTTTGCCAAGTCGCTCGACGAGATGAAGATCCCTCGATCCGAGCTACGGCCGAGTACAACTCCCTTCCACGGGGTAATCCCCGGCCTCTCTTCTACTCCACTCGGACAGATCACTCTGTCAGTTACTTTTGGCATGCGGGAAAATTTCCGCACCGAGAACATCTGTTTCGAGGTTGCCGACTTCGAGACCACCTATCATGCCATACTCGGACGGCCTGCACTAGCCAAATTCATGACAGTGTCTCATTATACATACATGGTGCTCAAGATGCCAGGACCAGCAGGAGTACTTTCCTTACGCAACAATGTCAAGTAAGCCTACACCTACGACAAGGAGAGTTACGAGCTAGCCCAATCTCATGAAGCGGCAATCGGACGAAGTAATATCCAACTAGCTGCAACAACTGCAAAAGAGGACGACCAAGTCCCGGCTAAGAAAGCAGCTAAGTCGGGAATTTTAGCGGACTCAAAGACATAGAAGATCCCCCTGGACCCTTCCGACCCCACCAAGACTGGGCTTGTCGGGACCGGACTTGACCCCAAATAGGAAGGCACGCTCGTCACCTTCCTCCAAGCGAACAGGGATATATTTGCTTGGAAACCTTCCGACATGCCTAGTGTATCAAGGAAGGTGATCGAGCATTCTCTCAATGTCAAGTCGAACACCAAACCAGTCAAGCAACAACTATGGCGCTTCGCACAAAACCACAAAGATGCTATTCAGGAGGAGATAACCAAACTCCTTGTAGCCGGGTTCATCAAAGAGGTCTACCACCCGAATTGGCTAGCAAACTCAGTCTTGGTTTGGAAGAAGAACGGTAAATAGCGCAGGTGCGTCGACTATACCGACTTAAACAAGGCATGTCCTAAGGATCCATTTAGTCTACCCAGAATAGATCAGGTGGTCAATTCAACCGCGGGATGCGAATTACTCAGTTTTCTCGACTGTTATTCAGGATACCATCAAATCAGCCTAAAAGAGGAGAACTGCCTGAAGACTTCTTTTATCACGCCATTCGGGGCATACTACTATGTCACTATATTGTTCGGATTGAAAAACGCTGGCACAACGTATCAACGTGCCATCCAGCGGTGTCTTCACATACAACTCGGGCGCACGTGGAGGCATATGTTGATGACGTGGTAATCAAGACCAAAGTCAAGGAAGACCTCATCGCCGACTTAGAAGAAAATTTAAGCGTTCAGAGATTCAAGATGAAGTTGAACCCGGAAAAGTGCATCTTTGGAGTACCTTCGGGAAAGTTACTCGGCTTCATCATTTGAAAAAATCAACGCAATCATGAATATGGCACCCCCAACTAGCCAGAAGAACGTGCAGAAGCTGACCGGCTACATGGCGGCACTCAGCCGATTCGTTTCCCGACTCGGCGAATGGGGTATGCCCTTTTCCAAATTACTGAAGAAAGTCGACAATTTTCAATAGATGCCTGAAGCCCAACAAGCCTTCGAAAACTTCAAGAAGTTCCTCACATCACCACCCGTGTTAGCGTCACCAATGCCCCAGGAACGACTCATGTTGTATCTAATGGCAACTACTCAGATAGTCAGCACGGTGCTGGTAGTCGAGCGGGCAGAGCCAGGCCACATTTACAGGCTGTTCGGCAAGGCTTAAAGCCAGCAGCTTCTTCTCTCGTTTTTCGCGTGCACGTTTCCCAAAACGATAAACGGTGTATTTTTTGCAAAAATTTTCTATATGAAAGTAGCTCTAAAAAAGTAAATAGATCCATTTTTCAACTTTTTAATAGTAAATACTTAATTAATCACGTGTTAATGATGTTTCTCGTTTTACGTGCCACTTATTTAAGCCCCTCCAGATGGAGTGCCAAACACTGCCTTAGAAAGTTCAAAGGCCAGTCTACTTTGTCAGCGAAGTCCTAGGTGAATTCAAGATGCGATATCCCCAAGTCTAGAGTTGCTATATGGCTTACTAATAACTGTCTGGAAGTTGGTGCACTACTTTCAGTCGCATCGTATCCACTCGGGGACATCCTACACAATCGCGAAGCCATCGATAGAATCGCTAAATGGGCGCTCGAGTTGATGGCGTTTGACATCATGTTTCAGCCACGGACAGCAATCAAGTCACAAGCACTTACCAACTTTGTAGCCGAATGGATAGAAATTCAGATGGCCATATCAACAGACAAGTTAGAATACTGGACGATGTACTTCGACGGTTTTTTATGGATCGGCGGAGCAGGGGCTAGCGTCATTCTGATGTCACTTAATGGAGAAAAACTCAAATATGTCCTTCAGATACAATTTTCAACATCCCCAACGTCGCCGAATACGAGGCACTCATCCACGGGCTCCGCATCGCCATATCACTCGGCATCCGCTGACTGGAAGTTCACGGGGATTCTCAACTCGTGGTATACCAAGTAATGAAAGACTGGACATGTCTGGACGACAACATGGTGGCGTACCGTCAAGAAGTATGGAAGCTGGAAAATAGGTTTGACGGGCTAGAGATTACACATGTACTACGCCAGTACAATGAAGCTGTTGATGAGTTAGCCAATATGGGATCCAAGCGAGAAGTAGTCCCGACTGGAATTTTTGTCAAGTAATTATTGGAGCCGTCAGTCAAAAAGAAACCAGTACTCGAGCAGTCGGGGGCTGAACCTACCTTGGCAACAACAGAAGTGTTGATCATCACTCAAGATTGGCGGACTCCAATCATCAGGTTCCTCTTGGAAGATGAGCTCCCAGAAGATCGCAGTGAAGCCGAGCAGATCAAATGTCGATGCAAATGTTTCCTTATAGTCGGAGAAGACCTATATCGTCAAAACGCATCCGGAGTCCTCATGCGCTGCATCACACTCGAGGAGGGCAAGCAGATTTTACAATCCATCCACTCAGGCATCTATGGCAACCATGCTGCATCTAGGACATTAGTCAGAAAGGCTTACAGGCAAGGATTCTTCTGGCCGACTGCAGTTACTGATGCTAAAGACATAGTTCGGACATGCGAAGGATACCAGTTCTTTGCTCGGCAAACACATCTACCAACTCAAGAATTACAAACTATTTCAATATCTTGGCCCTTTGTAGTTTGGGGCTTGACATGGTCGGCCCATTTGAAAAAGCGTCAGGAGGGTTCACACTAGATAAATTCACAAAGCGGATCTAGGCAAAACCCGTTGCTACCATAACAGCTACAAGGGCAAAAGACTTCATCATGAGTATCATAACGGACAACGGCAATTAATTTACTGGTGGTGTTTTTCAAGATTTCTGTGATGGCTTTGGTATCAAGATCTGTTATGCTTCTGTGGCACACCCACGAAGCAATGGGCAGGTCAAGTGTGCAAACGGTTAGTCGGGCGGTAGGTGCAAGAGGTTCCATCCGTTCTCTGGTCTCTAAGAACCACGGTTAGTCGAGCAACAAGGCAATCCCTTTTTTTCCTAGTCTATGATGCTGAGGTTGTGTTACCAACCGAGTTGGAGTTTAGCTCTCCGTGAGTTCGGGCCCACTCAGAAGACAAATCAACGGAAGACCGACTAGTCGAGCTAGATCAGTTGGAAGAAGCAAGAGACATCGCAACTATCCTGTTGGCAAGGTATCTTCAAGGCCTGCGTCGTTATCACAGTCAGAATATTTGTGGCAGCGCCTTTTTGGTGGGTGATCTTGTTTTGAGAAAAAATCCAAACCATCAAAGACAAGCATAAATTATCTCCCTTATGGGAGGGGCCATTCATTATTGCTGAGGTGACAGGTTCGGGCGCCTACCGACTAAAGACAAAAGACGGTGTCCTAGCCAACAACTCATAGAACATAGAACAACTGCGTCCTTTCTATACCTGAGTTTTGTACTCCATTTACATATATATAAATAAAGTTTGTTACTCTGACTCACTACGCCGCTTGTTTCAACCGAGTAGTGAGTCAGGGGTTACATGGTGATACATGTCTCTTGTCGTTTAAAAAGTTTGACCTTATTTTGTCTAAGTCATGAAGTTTTATAACGGTTACGCTAAGCTTTGCCAAGTACAGTCTCATGACGTGAATGCTTTATAAAGTTGATCTTAAATCACTCGGCATAAACTAGCTAGTCGGATAAAACTAATGATGGCTAAAATAAAACAAGTACTCGGCAAGATATAACAACAAACATCAAAAAGCATTTACAGTATTTACGGATTGTTTCTGTCAGACACCGACTACTTAAGAGTTCATGTTTACATGGGCAGATCCTCGGCAATGGCCTCGGCAGTACGCCTAACCTAGCTTATCAGCTCCAATCCCTCCTCTGGGGTAGTACCTTCAGCAAAGCCCTCTCCAATTGCCTCAATGTCTACCCGGGGATAGAGAGACTTCGTCATGGCCAATGCTTGGGCAATCCCCACGGCGACGCACTCGGATGAGTACTTCTTTAGAAGGGCAGGGGCCTCTTCAAGACGCTGCACCACCTGGGAGATGGAGCTGGAGCTGGGCCCAGCTAGGCTTGGCTGCATGATATCTAATAAGGTCTTTGCGGAATCAACTATGATGTTCCGCAACTCCTTTATCTTAATTTCTTTAGCAAAGGCGCCAAATTGGTTCTGTGAATTGGCTTTGAAGGCTGCTCACACAGAAAAGAGAAATTAGTTAATCTGGATATCTACTCGGACAGAGTACTAGAGCAGATATGAAGCTTACTTGTGTACTCGGTGTCCACCTTGGACTTCACCTTTTCGAGCTCCTTCAACTCCCTCTTCAGGCGTTCTATTTCAAGGGACTGGTTGTTCAAGTTTGTCTCTAGAGCTACAGCCAAACAAAGTCGAAGATCAGCATTATGGAGAAGATGACTGGAGTTACTCAGGCAAAAGGGAAACATACATCTGATGGTCCCTGTCTTTTCCCAATTTTCATACCTGAGCTTGTTCACCGAGTCCTTCAGCCATAACTCCCTATCCTTGCTAGTCTTCTTCAAGTCATCTTTGGCGACCTGGAGCTGGTGGAGTTGAGTGAGCTGAGGGGCAAGTTGGGAAAGGACTTTACCCATCTTCTCAGATCGATCGACCACTTACTGCACAGGATACATTGCAGTCACATAAGACACGCTACGATAGCAGAAGATTTTAAGAAACTGCAAATCAGCAAACATCATTGAATAGACTGTATACCTGGATACTCCTTGATGCAACAATAGTAGCTTCCATCAGTCTGACTCGCTCCCTCTGGGCGGCTTCCTGGTTGTGCTCGAAAGTTTGTTCTTCCCCCTCCAGTGTGACCTAGTAGAACGTCTGGGGGATGTTTGGTTGAGAAGCTTCGAGTCTAGGGAGGTCATCGTCGTCTGAGGATGAAGAGAGCGGAGGAGGAGGAGTCCTAGGCCTTGGATCAACTAGCGGTGATGGGTCTTTGGCAAGCTCGGGGACCAGGATGTCAGCTACGGTGTCCCAACTGGGCAAAGTTTGGAGCCCACCCGAGTAGGTTGTCTCAACCTCAGGGGCTGGGACAACACTTGGCTCGGGCTGCGGCTGTGCAATCTCGGCCTCAGTCACGATGGGAGCAGCTACGGGGGTTGCTAGTGCTATCTCCTTGGGATCAGTGTCACTTGGCTTCCTATAGGATTATTCAATGATCAAGATGTTGCAAAACTACTCAAGATTTTCTGAAGATCAAGGATTTTCATACCTTCTAGAAGTCTTAAACCTCCACCCCTGTGCGCTAGGGGTGGAGGTAGTCGGCGAGGGGCCCGAAGGCCTACTCGGTGGTGGGTACCGCCGGTTGTCGGGCTTGTGCGTGCGGCAGTCGGCGGCGCAGTGCTTGGTCCAGTCGGCACCGCACTAGGTGCGGCCGACTGGGGCGTGGCGGTAGTCGGCAGTGTGGTCCTAGGGCTGGTCGGTCCAGGGGCTATGCTCCTAGGGTCCTTGATCATCGGACCGCTTGATGCCTTACTCGGCATATCCTTCTTCTTGGCCTGGTCCGTCACTGGTCATGTGGGTGCCATGAGCCTCGGGTACCTCATGACAAGCATATGGGCCACTCGGATAGAGGATGGGCCTAGCCTTGTAATTAGAGATATAGCTAAATTCGGCAGACTTCGCCTTGTATAGAAAGGAATATACAGTCCTAGTCGGGTGCGTTATATCTCTAAGGGGAGATCTCCTAGTCATAATCCGATGGGGACTCCTACCTTGTAACCCGGTCCCCCAGTATATAAGGGGAGGCAGGGCGCCCCATGAGGGCAGAAGAGCTCATAGAAGCACACGGCCATACAGTTCATCAGAACTACCACCGTATATCCTCAAAGGAATACATACAAACTGGACGTAGGGTATTACCTCACATCGAGGGCCTGAACCAGTATAAAATTTCCTTGTGTTCCTTTGCAATCCACCGAGTTTCCATCCGCCGAGTAGCCCCATATATTTATTGCCGGTGTAAAACATCGACAGTTGGCGTGCCAGGTAGGGGCTTCGGCGCGATCTACATCTACAAGCTCGATGGATCCAGCAACCGAAGTCGACGGCGGCAAACTCCCCCCCGGAGATACAATCGCATTCAGAAGCCTTGACTTCGTCGCCGACCAGATTGGCAATCTCACCCCGGCCGACACGGACCCGATCCAACCGGCCGAGGAACCAGCTGACTCCGCGCCAGTCGGCCCACACGACGCTGCGGCAATCTTCGACGACATGCTGCGGCGATCTCCAATACGCCCGAGTCCAGGGACAACTCTTCCTTTCAGTGTTCGACTCGGACTCGGTTCTGAGCCGGCCGAGATCGGGCCGAGAAGGGAAGAGATCGTCAACTTCCCGTTCGGACTCAGCGACGCCGCGGATATCTACAATCTACATCCGACGCGGCAAACCCGATCCCCTGGAGTTCGACTCGGATACGGCTCTGAGCCGCTCGAGATCGGATCTAGGGAGGTCGGAGTTGTAATCACCCCCATCAACTATGCCGACTACGACTCTCAGTCGGACTACGACTCCCAGTCGGATTCCGACTCCAAGTCGGATACCAGCTCGGCAAGCTTCACTCCGCCGCGAGAAATTTTCATGGCATCCAGAGGCTCTACTCCTATTCAGGAATCATGCCGACGACACGAGCCACAAGAGGAGGAGGCCTGCCGACTGCAAGAACAACAGGAGGAAGAAGCAAGATGCCTGCACGCCCGCAACGACGATCTACGCAAGGCTGAGCAAACCGCTCAGCAGCAAATCCTCCAAACCCGAGTCGGCGACCACGATGTCTTCGTTACTCCCCAACAGAACATCGTGGCCGCTGCAACCCTACTGGACACAGTCCAGCTTGGCCTGATCATCAGCCACCCCGACGATCGCAAGGATAAAAGCCATGCTTACCGCTGCTGCATGTCAGCAGCACCAACAGTCGGGAGATACCCTCATATCGACCAACCGGTCGGCATCCCCAATGGCAGTCTCGTCTACCTCAAAGCGACGCCGAGTGGCCGGTTCTAGTCAGCTGCACACGGAGTCACGCCAAACGTCATTCGGCAACCCAAACAACAACCGCAACGTCGAAGTGACCGTCGGGACAACCGGGATCTCCGAGGCCAACTATGGCGTGATCTTCGGCAGGACACCAATGCTCGGCGCCGCGAACGAGAAGAAGACGAGCAACGCCAACTGGAAGACGAGAACGAGCATTTCGGCCTCCACCACGAGCGGTTTCGCCGCCGTAGTCGGGGTTGGAGTCCTCGTGAAGACGAAGGCATACCGGCCTTCACCCAGGAGCTACAACAGGTCGACTGGCCGTCGGGTTTCAAGCCTACAAGCATCGAAAAATACGACGGCAAGACCGATCCCGAGTCCTGGCTCACAGCATACACTCTGGCAATCCAAGCTGCTGGAGGTGACCACAAAGTCATGGCTAACTACCTCCTAGTTGCTCTAGCCGACTCAGCGAGGACATGGCTAACAGGACTTCCCAAGCAATCAATCGGCTCTTGGGGAGAACTCCGGGAACGTTTCATCACCAACTTCCAGGGGACATACGAGAGGCCATCTTCCGAATATGACCTATATCAGTTGCGTCAAAGGAAGAATGAGTCTCTTCGTGACTTCATCAAGAGGTTTTCTGAGAAGAGGAACTCAATCCCGAAGATCAAGGACGAGGTCGTCATCGCCGCCTTTCGAAAAGGAGTCAAAGACATCTCGTTCATCGACAAATTCACGCGGAAGCCTCCCAACTCTGTCAAGGCCCTATTCGACATGGCAAACAAGTACGCCGACTCGGCCCACGCTGTTGCTGAGGCCCTCGATGACAACAAGTCACCCTGATAGAAGAAGCGGGACGACACCGACGACGCGGTCCCAACTAAAGCTGGGAATCGCAAACGCAAGTCAGACGGCTCCATTGTGGCAGTCGGTCACAACCGCCTTCGACCTTCAACAACTGAGGATTATCAGAACAACAAGTGACATGCTCGGGGGCTCACAAGCTCAAACACGAGGATGGCATCCCCACTCCCAATACCGAACAGCTAAGTCGCTTCTGATAAACATCTCCTCACTCGGCCTGCTAGTGCCACAGCCGCTTACACCTAATAGGTGTATAAGCTGCGCATTTACTTTTTTCCGTTTTTTCTCTTAAATGATTACAAAAGTACTCGAGTAGCATAAATCTCGATCCGTGAAACTCTGCTCCATGTAAGACGAACTCAAGTCACCCAAAACGCGTGCCTGGGAAAGAGCCATGAGCCAACTCCCGACGCTAGGGGGCTATGACTAGTCGCGCAGAGTGCTTAAACGTAAGGGGTCAACTACTCGAGGAAATTAATATCAAAAAGAGGAAGAACACGTATTTACATACATTGTAAAATACATTTTATTCGGGTGATTATTTTCATCATCAGATGCTACTCATCCATATTTTATATTGCAGGCCCAGCTCCGGATATGCGTGACAGGAACTCAGGGCTTCGAGCCTATCTCCTACGCTCGGGGGCTGGACAAGTCTGCCGAAATACACTCGGGATGCTCCATGAGGGCTACTTACCGAGTACTTGCGCCAGTCGGGACGTCATCTTCCCCGACTACGCTCCATGGGAGCTGACAATCGGCCCCCGGCGCCAGTCGGGGCTGTGTACCACTCGGCTAAGTAGGGTACGCCCCATGAGGGTCGCCAGCCGAGTCCTACGCTAATGCTAGGTTCGGGTACCTTATTTGGCCGCAACTCTGTCAGGTTGGGTACGCCCCATGAGGGTCGCCAGCCGAATCCTATGCTAATGCAAGATTCGGGTGCCTAGCTTGGCTATAACTCTGTTGGATAGGGTACGCCCATGAGGGTCACCAGCCGAACCCTCTGCTAATGCAAGGTTCGGGTACCTTGTTCGGCTTTTCCCAAGTCAGAGAAGACTTACATCGTCAAAGCGCATCCGGAGTTCTCATGCACTGCGTCACACCTGAGGAGGGCAAGCAGATCCTGCAACATACCTACTCGGGTACATGTGGCAACCAGTTTGCATCCAGAACGTAAGTCGGAAAGGCTTGCGAATAAGGATTTCTCTGGCTGATTGCGGTTACCAACGCCGCCATACTCATCCTGACATGCGATGGATGATACTTCCCTAGAGCTATGCTGGATAGGTCGGCTCAGGCCGGCTTATTTGGTAGCAGCCACCAAGATATGAGTTCATACGGTAGCATGCTCCATGTGGGCCGCCCGCAGGCTGAGTTGAAATTATAGCGCTGGTGCTACCAACAGGAGCCGATGAGGTAAACAGATATGCTTCATGAGAGCCTTATTGCTAAACATATATGTTTGGGTATCTGTCTTATCCACCAGGTCTCGAGGATACATCCTTACAGGGATCACAAGCTGGTCTTCATTAAAATTGGAGATGCAGGTATCTCTCTCGAGTACACCTAACCACGTAATGGATTTATTTTTCATACAGTGGTACTCGGCCTACATGCGTGGCCACCAGTTGCCATGAGCAGCATTATTCCCGCTGACATGACGCGGATGAGTCTAACTTTCGAGTAGTACACTACTCGGGAGAGACTATAAAATTCTCATTCCCGCTGACATGACGCGGATGAGTCTAACCTTCGAGTAGTGCACTACTCGGGAAAGACTATAAACAATCTTCCAGCTGACGAGCTGAAGAGTCTAACTTCCGAATGGGACGCCACTCGGGAAAGACTATAAACCCTTTTCCAGCTGACATGATGCCGACGAGTCTAATTTTCGAGTAGTATACTACTCAGGAAAGACTATAAACACCCCCTTTCCAGCTGACATCACGCTGAAGAGTCCCATATACGAGTAGCATCCTACTCGGCAAGACTATAAACGCACATTCCGACTGACATGAAGTCGAAGAGTCCTATATACGAGTAGTTCCCTACTCGGCAAGACTATAAATCATATTCCGGTTGACATGATACCGAAGAGTCTCATGTACCAGTAGTAATCTACTCGGGAAAGACTACAAGGTTAAAGATCTTTGACTTCATGTTTAATTGTTTTCACAATTAAGCACAAAGTCGGGGGCTACACCTAATAGGTGCGCCTATTCGGCGCACACTATTCCAACATCTACATCGAGACCTTCATAGCCTCGCTGCCAGCTGACATGAAGCAGGACTCGGGAGAAGCAGCACTCAGACAAAGAGCACTCGGGAGCAATGCACTCGGGAAGACTTCACCGTGGAGGATGAGCACTTGGCATCAGCTGTGACTCAACTATGAAGGTCTCGGGGGCTACTGTGGGTGCCATGAGCCCCGGGTACCTCATGACAAGCATATGGGCCACTCGGATAGAGGATGGGCCTAGCCTTGTAATTAGAGATATAGCTAAATTCGGCAGACTTCGCCTTGTATAGAAAGGAATATACAGTCCTAGTCGGGTGCGTTATATCTCTAAGGGGAGATCTCCTAGTCGTAATCCGATGGGGACTCCTACCTTGTAACCCGGTCCCCCAGTATATAAGGGGAGGCAGGGCGCCCCATGAGGGCAGAAGAGCTCATAGAAGCACACGGCCATACAGTTCATCAGAACTACCACCGTATATCCTCAAAGGAATACATACAAACTGGACGTAGGGTATTACCTCACATCGAGGGCCTGAACCAGTATAAAATTTCCTTGTGTTCCTTTGCAATCCACCGAGTTTCCATCCGCCGAGTAGCCCCATATATTTATTGCCAGTGTAAAACATCGACAGGTCACTTCCCAGCTCTCTTGGGGCTGGGTTGGGCTGCTGAGGGGCTGGCCGATCATTTCTTAGACCCACTAGCTAACTGGCCTGATGGGTTAGAGACAAACTCGGCGAATTCCTGCAAGCATCAAGTATCCAGGAAAGCTCAATTGAACAACATTCACACAACATATCACAAACGGATATCAAGACAAACATTACACAAGACATTACCTTCAGCCGAGGCCTATCTTTGCAGTATGGCTTGGGGGCTCTCTTGGTGTCTAAAGTCTCGACGACTCCATTGACGAAATAGCCAAGCAAAGTATCGGTGACGATATCCTTGTTGACGAAGTCAGTGCTTTCCTGAGTCAGATCGTTCTTCCCCTCGTAAACATAGCCAAGATGACTCTAGGCCTTCAGAGGTCGAATGTAACGCCCAGAAATTCACCATCGGAATTCTGAACATTCATGTGTATTAAATCCCTGTCTAGGAAAGCCAGGGTACACAATTCCAAGTTGCCATACAGAGTGCGTCTTACAAACAAAATAAAATTATCTTACAAAAATGCAGTGGTAAAAACAAATAAAGTCTATATACAACGAGCCAAGCGAAAGCTTCCATTCCACAAGCATCTTGACGGCGGATCCAGCCTAGTCCTCTTGACGATCCTCGTCGGACAGGTACTCCACCACTGAGAGGGGGAAAAAAGAAGCAAGACTGAGTACCACCCACAGTACTTAACAAATCACACCCACAAATATGCACGATGCACGGGAGACAAAGATAGGCTTAGGGTTTATTTGCGTAAAAGCAATTGCAAACAGTAGTAGTTCGTAAATAGGAAAACGGTTGATTAATTGAACAATATTAATCCTCCACTGATTAACGTTACACCACGTTAAACAGGCCCAACCAACCATCTAAACTATACCAGTTCCATTAAGTCAAGTTAATTAAGTAAGGGTGAGACTAATCACGGCTAGTCTTGACCAATCGCTCATATCCACGGGCGCGGCTATTCGAATAGATTTACTCTGATCAGAGGTGTACAACTGTACCCACAAGACATAGCCCCACACACGTTCCCGTGTGCCGGCATATTACCACGACACCCCGTGAGAGGCTGTGACAGGACCAATCACGCAACCTCTCCCAAACCATCCACACCACGCTGAGGTTGCACCTGCCGCCAGGACACCCCACATCGGCCAGGCTACCTGTGACATCCTAGCCCAATTAGGATTTGGGCCTATGTGGCCCATGAGTGCGGTGTGCACATGATTAGTACCACCTTGCTAGTTGAGCAAGGGTTGAACCAACTTATAAGGCCTTGTCCCTCCAACCATAGTACTTCCGGGTTAACCCTTTTACATGAAGCGAGGACGAAAGTGTAAGTGGGGTGCTATGTGTAAGTGGGCCCGCCCGTCGGTTGGGCTGGGCTGTGCGGTTCTGGAGGGCAGGGTGTTACAAATGGTATCAGAGCCGACCCTCGCGGTTGCGCGTACGGGTCAGTGTGCGGGCATATGGCGCATGGCGCATGTGGGCTCGGTGTGAGGCACATGGCATGGCATATGGCGCCGGCACTGGACGTACGGACGTGCGCTAAGAGGGGGCGCGTTCCTGGACATTTGCCTATATGCCTGTGTGGCTATGCGGGTAAGTTGGACTGGCGGGGACGCCAGGTCCTTTGAGGGGGGGTGTGTGTGACATCCTAGCCCAATTAGGATTTGGGCCTATGTGGCCCATGAGTGCGGTGTGCACATGATTAGTACCACCTTGCTAGTTGAGCAAGGGTTGAACCAACTTATAAGGCCTTGTCCCTCCAACCATAGTACTTCCGGGTTAACCTTTTTACACGAAGCGAGGACGAAAGTGTAAGTGGGGTGCTATGTGTAAGTGGGCCCGCCCGTCGGTTGGGCTGGGCTGTGCGGTTCTGGAGGGCAGGGTGTTACACTACCCCCTTGTGCCACAATGGATCCGGAAGCCGATCAACCCTACCCCGAGCCGACCTAACTCCATCACGCCCATCCTCACCATCGGTGCCTAGGAGAGGGAGAAGAGACGCTACAAGCCCAGCTGTTGCCCACGCTGGTTTGTGGAAAGTACGAGTATTTGCCCAAAGGGTTCCCGCGAACCAGTCCTTAATTGCCATGGGTGCGACCAGCAAAATCATGTACCCACAGCCCACCATTTGGGTCAAATTTTAGTAATTTAATAGTAATATGTCCAATGTTACATTTTCCGACATAGAGTCGAGTCATGAATGTAAATGATAATATTTAATTCCCAGGTGAACTAAAAATTTATAAGCATGGCTAAGCATCCTAAGAATAATATTCTAATCATGTTGTTACCCAGGTGTCAAGGAACAAGATTCAACAATTAAGGCATAATCTTATCTATATAAAGGTCATAATCCATACCATATAAAATAATAAAAACATGCATGTTTATTTTAATAAACAAAATATTTTAGCAAAAAGTAGGTACAAAATGATCAAGATTACAGTGTGACTTGCCTTGCTCCGGCTCGACGTACTCGGCTATGACCTTGTAGTACACGGGAGAGTCGACTGCGTCGGATTCTATAGCGAACAACGCACAAACAATTAAAAACAGTACATGTGGGCAGCCAAACATGAGCTAAAAATATTTTTAATGAATTCTTGGCATTTTTTTTGGATTTAATGAAATTTGAATGGACTTAATCGGAGTTAGTATGAATTAGTTATGAATTTTTGAAGTTTCACTATGATTTCCTATGCAAAATTAATTTCTAAACAATTTATTGAGCATTGACAAGGGTTTAATGCGTCAGCGGACCACGGGGGACCGGCACCGACAAGCGGGACCCACGGGTCAGTGGCGCATAAGAGGACGGTGCACGGTGGACGCAGTCCACGCGCGTGCAGCGATCGCGGACATAGGTACACGAGCGGCCCCGATCTGCCGAGGCAGATCGGACGACTCAGACCTAGTTGGGAACGAGCCCCACCGGCGCGTGCGGCACGGCGACGACGCACGTGGCCCGATGGTCACTGCCGGCGACCATCCAGCATGGCGGAGGGCAGCGGAGAGCGGCGGAGGAGATGAGGAATGCGGCCGAGTGCTCACCAAGGTACGACGATCGACGGAGAGCGGCGAACGGCAGCAAGCAGAGAGGATTGGTGGCAACGAGGTTTGGGATGTCGACGGTGACGGCGTTCCAGTGGTTCAAAGTGACGACGGAGATGCGAATGAGGTGTGGGAGGACCTGGCGAAGGTGTTGACTATGTTAGGAGGAAAAAAGACCAAGTGGGTCGACGGAAATCCACGGCCGACTGCCGGCGGAGAGGCTTATCGAAAGGAGATGACAGAGAGGATGGAGTTCCGGCAGAAATCCAACGCAGCCGACTGCCGGACAAGACGCAGCGGGGCGCGGCGAAGCTAGCGTGCGCGATCGCAGTAGTCGGCGACGGCTGTAGCGATGGCGACGTGCGACTGGAGTCGGCGACGATTTGGGAGCTCGGTGCGGAGGGGGTTTGGGTACTTGGCAGGCGTGGACAACTGAGGGGAAAGTGAGAGGGGAGAACAGCGAAGGTTTTTAAGGACTCGGGCTGGAGAGATCATGGCCGAGTTGGCCGAATTTCTCGGGGGCATGGGCGGTGGCCATGGCGGCAAGTGGGCGCGATTCAACCGCAGTCGTGGGCGAGAGGGGCGGAGAAGTTGGGGGAAACAAGCAGGGACTCGGTCCGCGTGGTTTGAACTCGGAGCCGAGACGCGGGGAGCGGGAACAGGCGGAATCCGATGGGCGGGGCGGCTCGATCCCCTCCGACCGATTCAGCCGGAGGTTGAGGACAAAGCTGATGTGTGGGGCCCTAGGCCCACATGTCAGCAAGAGGGGTAAGGGGAGCGGCGCGGGGAGAGTGGCCGATAGGTGGGGCCCAGTCGGCAGTGAGAGAGGGTGAGGAACGCGCGGGAGTGCAGGCTGCACAAGCAGGCCGGCACAGTGCTGGGCCGGCGGCCCAGCGGGAGGGAAAAGAAAAGAAAAGAAAAAGGATTTTCAGTGCTCTTTTAATTTCGATAAGATTTTTTGATTTATTAAAAATACTTCTAGTGCTCTAAAAATTCCAGTAAAAATCCTGTTAGTGTATTTTGGCAAGGAGAATATAGGAAAAAATATTCCCAGCCATGACAATTTTTTATTTTATATTTTCACATTTAATTAATTTATTTGGCCAATTTAAATTACTTTTCTTGGGACATTTTCTTAGGTATATTTTGTGTGGCTATATTTAAGGGGAAAATCAGGGTGTGACATTGACTCTACCGGTTTGGGAAGGTCCTAGCCACCGAAGGTCCAATCAGCCCCGTGTTCTTTAGCGCATCAATTTTCTCCAGCAGCGATTGCACCTGAACCATTTCAGCCTATGACAGTATGGCAATCCAGCTCTTCAGAACTGTAGGGGGATTTCCAGTGAAGGGCAACAAGGAGGGCTCAAGATTGGAGCAGTAAAACCACTCCTGATGCCACCCTTTCAGTGAAGTTTTTAGGGGAACATGTAAGTAGGCCTTCTTCATCTCATTACGGAGCTGAAGGCCTGCTCCCCCTATCACTTGGATTTTGGATTTGGAGGGTTGCAGCTTGACATGAAACAGAAAACGGAAGAGGTTGGAATGGAGATCGATCCCTAGAAAGGCTTCACAAAGAGTGACAAAGATCGAGACATGAAGAATGGAGTTGGGGTTGAGGTGGTAGAGCTCAATCTTGTGATAATCAAGGAGCCCGCGGAGAAAATCAGAAGAAGGAAAAGCGAGATCGTGATCAAAAAAGGAAGCAAAGACCACGGTTTCGTGGGGACCTGGAGAGGGAATTGACTCACCGGCGGCAGGATGCCAATTGATGATCTCTTTCGGTTGGAGGTTTTTCTTCCTCTCCAGAAGGGCAAGTTTCGTTGTATAGCAATCCAACGTCGGCCATGCTCTAGACGGCATGACGGGGATGTCGAATGGCGCCCTCAGCATGGTTGGGGTGTGGAACTGAGCAAGAAAGATTCTAGACGATGGGAATCGACGCAGGAGAGGAGATTTTCATGGATTTTTGGGAGGAAGCTCGAGCTACAAGAAACCCTAGCTGGGGCGAAGAGCGTGAAGTTTGGCGCATGTGGCGATTTAGAGGAGAAAGAGGAATCTTTTATCTCTCCC
Source organism: Oryza meyeriana var. granulata (assembly GCA_003991445.1). Lineage (NCBI taxonomy): Eukaryota > Viridiplantae > Streptophyta > Magnoliopsida > Poales > Poaceae > Oryza > Oryza meyeriana. The sequence goes on along the minus strand of RYFJ01001329.1, from coordinate 170,508 downwards.
ACCGCTTTATAGGCTTGCGCTGGGTAAGCAGGCTTGGGCCGGCTTGCTCAGTAATGGGCCGTAAGATATCAGTTCCTAAATAGCATGTCCTATTGGGCCGACGGCTGGCTGTGTTAAAATCACAGTGCATATGCTATTTTACAGGAACCGATTAAAATAATCAGATATGTTTCATGTTAAGCCTGATTGCTGGACACATGTGTTCAGATATCTGAATTATTTAATAGGTGTTGAGGATATATCCTTATAAGGATCAATAGCTGATCTCCATTAAAATTAGGGATACAGGTATCTCTCAAGTACACCTTACTATATATTAGGTTAAAATCTATGAAGTGGTACTCGGCTTACATGCTTAGCCAAAATTATCTTGAGCAAAAATATTTCCAGCTAATATGATGCTGAAGAATCCAATTCCTAAGAAATATATCACACGGGAAAGATTTAAAGGTTAAAGATCTTTAACTTTATGTTTAATAGTTTCACAATCAAGCACAAAGTCGGGGGCTACACCTAATAGGTGCGCCTATTCGGCGCACACTATTCATATTTTTCTATGAAACCCTTCATAGTCTCATTGCCAGTTGATATAAAGCAGGACTTAGAGAAGAGGTACTCGGACAATGAGTACTCAGGAGCAAGGCACTCAGAAAGTCTTCACCAAGGAGGATGAGCACTCAGCATCAGCTGTGACTCACTATGAAGGTCTTAGGGGCTATTGTTGGAGGCCATGAGCCCCGAGTACCTCATGGGAAGCTTTGTGGCCACTCGGATAGAGGATGTGCCTAATCCTGTAATTAGGGATACAACAAGACTCGGTGCATATTACCTTGTATCAAGGTATAAGAAATCAACAAAAAATGGTCCATAACAAAGACCATAGGTTCAACCATCCCAATGACATTTGAAATAAATGCAATATGTGAAGTAAGTAGAGAATTTAAATATAGGATCAACATGCTCAAGGGGTTTTGGATCTACGTGACTTGCCTTGCTGATCGACAAACTCTTCCAAACCTTCCTCGACGTAAACATGCTCCTCAGAAGCAACAGCGGCTAAGGCAATAACACAAATGAGAAAAATAGTACATCAGAACACATAAAAAGCACACAAAAAGACTACTATTAGATATATCTTAATTTTAGATGAATTTTGAGACTTGAACGGCCTAAATCCGAGTTCGTATGAATTACTTATGAATTTTAGAAGAATTAATCAATTTAAACCATATTCAGAAATTATTAAAAAGAATTATGACGCAATAAGGAATTAATTTTGAAAGGGAAAAGGGGATTTATTGCATCATCAGGGTCTTTTCCATGGTAGATCGGGTTCACCGAAGCGGTCTACGAGATCCGATGGCCAGGATTAAATTGATCAGGATCGGATGGCCGAGATTGATCCTGTCACACCCCAGTCTGGCACCGCCGTACAACGGCACCAAATAGGGCATGCTGCAGGAGAACAGCACGGACTGCTTCCCCGCGGAACCGCGATACCGATACCAGTCCCAGGACACAGCGCTAGTATCCACGGAAATCAGACATGAATCATTGCAGTACCTTAGTTACATAATTAAATAAATAGACATATACCTTAACTTATGTTGCAGCTTGGGAGCACGCTGGAGACAGCAACGAACAACACAGAGGCAGCAGCAGCAGCGGAACAGCGGACTAAGTCCCAACGCACAGGCAATGGCTGGGAACCAGGACGAAACCCTAATCTTCACTTCACTACAACTCCAGCTTCAGCTCCCGACGGAGAACTATATATAGAGAGAGAGCAAGAGTGAGTACTCACGTACTCAGCAAGCCAGGGGAACTTAGGTGGTTGTTGCAGGCTTCAAAGAGGGGCTGGATATTTTATAAATCTGTTTTGTTGAAATACTTTTAATCTACTAGTGTGTGCTTCTCAACAATCAAGACGAGGTAGGTCTCATCTGATCGGAGTAAAAGATGCATCAATCTTTATTTCTCCAGTTTTCGCGTTCTCAAGAATTCACATCAATCGGCTTCCTGAGCCAAAACCATTTTCTCCGGACTTCCCGAGTCCTACTGTCCTCGACAACCAAGCCGACATCATCGGACGACCCACGTCCTCGATGGCACATCCTTCTCACAGTTCCCAAAACCACACACATATTTTTGCAATCAAGGTAAACTAAAACTACACTAGGGAATCACCTCACATCTGCCCATGACCGTGCGTACGGCGGTTCAAACAGTTTAGACCTCTGCAGAGGGGGTACACTTTACCCACACGACGCGACTCACTCTAGCCACCAGCTCACACTAATCAAGCACGATCGGTGGCCAAGAGGTTTTCGCGACAAAGCATTTCCCTAGCCCTCCCAGGTTACCCCATGCCAATTGGAGGGATCCTCGAGACCAATCACAAGGTAGGTCCACGACCATGTTGTACCAGGAACCCAGGAGGCAACCCCGACGCCTTCCCGCATGATCCACAGTCCAATAGCACGCAAGGCGTCCCTGAGAGTATAGTTACTCGGCCAGGGGCTTCCTAATTCACCTATGTGGTTGTACTGTCATATGCTCAGATGAAATTCTGAAGGAATCAGTCCTTAAAGCGACCACACAGGCATCTCACACACCAGATCGGCCTTGTGTCGTGAATCTCCATTTTAAAATTCATTTTTCTTCCACAAGGCACCGACCTAGGTGTCAAGTTTTCCAAACGTTTCGTAAAACCACATTTTACCCAAGAAGTTGCTCAAATTTTAAGTTAAAAAGGCGACCGTCAGTACTTGTACAATAGTGCACGAATACCAGGGCGCGGCTACGGTGGTTACAAGGGAACAGGGTATTACAATCATCAAGGAAGGATTTAAATGCAGCAAGGTTGGGTAGGTCACCTCGTCTGACTCACAGACGGGACCGAACGACTTAGTGTACGCATATCGATGCAGGATTTCACAAATAAAATAATTAAAGTTCACATATAGGCTCGATTGATCAAATGTGACTTGCCTTGCTCTAGGTCTTCACGAGTCTTCGAGAAATCGTCACGAAATCCGCTCCGAAACGAATTTCCGATGGTCGTTTACTATGTGTAAACACTCAAAATCTACACAAAGTCCAAGAAACAGATCCTATTTAGTGCTACTAGTAGTGCCATTGGATAGATCTCAATTTTAGAGAATTACTGGAGTTGGAACGGAGTAAATCGGAGTCACGAATAAAAAGATATGATTTTTTGAAGTTAAATTGAATTTTGGAATAACTGGAAAGGATTTAATTAATTTCCGGGAGAACATTCCTTAGAATCTCCCTTTGGCCAGACACTGACAACTGGGGCCCAGCGGCACAGTGGAACAGAGGAAGGGTTGGTGGGCGGCTGTCATTGGCAATGGGCCCGGATGACAGCCTCACTGGGGGAAGGGGGGCCACCCGACAGGGGCACGGCCCACAGGCAGAGTGCACCGCAGGGCGGGACCCGCTAGGCGGTGAGAATGGTTAGTGGCACGGCTTGGCTCGGCGAGACGAGCCCGAGCCGACTCGACGCTCACGCGGCGGTCTTGGGGTTCACCACGTCGTTGTCTTCTCCACGGTCTCCGCGCGAGGGAGAGGATACAACGATCGGATGGCCGATAGCGGCGGAATCAAAATTGCGAGCGGCGGCAAGGGACCTCGAGTGGCAGTGCCATCGGAAGGGAGGAACCGAGGCAAATCATCAGAGCAGCTCGGATTGAGTTACTAATGGCAAGGGACGGCCGGCGATGGGAGGATAGAGACAGCGGAGGGAGAAATGGGGGGAAGAAGACGGTGATGGCCTTGGCGGCGAGAGCCCGAGAGCGAGTAGGGAGAAACAGTGAGGGGTGACGAACAAGGACGAGCGGTGGCGTCAAAGCTGGTCGACGGTGAGGAGGAGGAAAAGGGGGAGTAGGCGGCCATGGAAACTGAGAGAGAGAGAGAGAGAGATAGACCGGCGGCGGAAACAAAATGGCATAGGTACTGGATGCATGCTCCGCGGAGTTTAAGAGTGGCTGGCCAAGCTCACCGTGGGTGGGAATGGCGCCGCGGTGGGGGACCGAGGATGATGGAGACCGAGAAGGCCGGTGATGAGCGCTAGGGCGGTGCTCCTTGGGTCGAGCGGGGGCCGGGTGAGGTAGGGAAACTGATGAGGACATCACTAGCTTGGATATGACCATAGCTACCTTATGTATTCATCAACCAAAGGTGCATGCTTTCTATGTAAGATTTACGCGTTATATATTTGAACAGCCGTTACTGCACCATGAGTTTTGTGTGTTCTTGTTTGCAGAGATACTTGCTTGGGTGAAGGGAAAGAGACCGAGAGCAAGGAATGCATGGATGATCAAAGAAGTTGATTGGGGACCAAACCAAGACCTTACCCAAGTCTACTCCTATATCACCACGTCACTTTTGGTCCATAGAAGGCAAGAGATAAAGTTCTATACGTTTTGGATTCGGATTCGGACCTTCTGACAACATCAACTTCAAACGGACCTAGCCGTTGATCCAGAAGGACTCTCGGGGCCCATGAGTACTTGTTGGAAAGCTTATGGAGTCTACTTTCAGATGGTTTTGGTCCCATGTCAAAATTCATCCAGATGGTTTTGGTCCCACGTCAAAATTCCTCCTGAGTTGTCCGGAATCGTCAAAACAAGACACGTGCCTCTTCCAGTCCGAGTCTGTTTTGGACCTTGGGCCTTATATTTGTGTCATGAGCTAATCCATGAGTGAGCCCCTCACAGGGAAAATCCTAACCCTAGGACGTCCCAGCTCAAATATATACATTAGCTGTCGTCATTTATGGTGGGTTTTGCTTAGATTAATCTGTCTGTGAATAATTTTGCCGTTTATCGGCTTGTGAGACCCCAACTTCGAGAGTACAATCATTCATCTGCAAGTTAAATTGCAATCTTTCTTGTTCTTGCTTGTGTTCATCGATTCGCATGCAGGGATTAGCCTTCGTGGCAAGGTCAACCGGGCAGTGCACGGTTGATAACGAGAGAAGTCGTGGTGCTGCGATTGCAAGGCTCGGGTCTTGGTGATCAGAAGCCGGATCGTGAGTGTCAATTCTCCACCAAATCAAGAGCTATCCTTACCTAACGGAAGATCGAGCACCCCGTTGCCATCAAGAACGGAGAGGCATTCACGACACGTCGCCCGGCTCGGCGATGGGATGTGTGATGGCCAAGAGACGGCGGAGACGGCAGAGCTTCGGGTGCCACGCGGCCGTCGTCATCCAGGGAGTAGAGCCAAGGGGGGAGACGAAGAGGAGCTCCGGGGTATTTATAGGCACGGGAAGCTCTAGGTCTAGGTCGGGGAGGAGCTCCAATCATTGGAGTTCACTGATTGGGGTGAGAGGCAGGAGAAATGGCGCGGCGGTGAATTCTCGCGCGGCGGCAATTTCAAATGGGCGGCCGGGATTCGCGAGGCAGCAGAGGCGGTCTATCGTGCGGTTAGGTTTGGAGTCCGTGCGTGGGCTCGGCCTAGGACGCCCTGACGCGGTCAAGGACGCAGCGGTAGAGATGGGGTCGCGATGATGTTGGGGAGCCGGTGGCGACATTTGACCGAATGGCTCTCGTGCCCGAACGGCGTGGCGACGGGGGGACGACGATACTGTTGGGAGGTCAAAGATGCACAATCCCGGGGAATCGGACGGCTACGCAGCGAGCGGGCCACGCGGCGCGCATCCGGTGACTCAGCGCTGTTCATGCGCGGCGCGGGCGATCGACGGCTGCTGAGTGAGGACACAGGGCACGTGGCGCGGATCGAGCGGGTGGCGGGCGAGTGCCTCCGACATGCGTGATCAGGTGGCTGCGAGTGGCATGCGTGGGCCACATGGCAAAATCAAGTGCGTGCGGCGGGGAGTGCACGGTGCCGGCGGGCGAAGGAGATCCAACGGCAGATGGGCGGCTCGGGACGCGCACGTGTTGGGCATCCAGGAGTGCGCCTCGCGTGCACGGCGGCCGTGGGCTAGCTAGGCCAAGGGAAAATGGGGTGTTGTGACCCAGGGAACACACTGCCACTTCTCTTTTTCCAGGGATTATTTTGAAGGGTTTTGGGGGGTATTTCAGAAGGGATTTTAAATTCAAAATTCATATTTGTACTCAGATAAATTCAAGGAATACAAGGGGGTGGAATCCAAGGATATTTTGTGTATTTTGGAATTGGATCTTTTTCCAAGGATTTTTGCAATGAGGATTCAAGAGGGGATTTCAAGGAGAGAGAGAGGCTTCAAACTCAAATTACAATATTTAATTTGAATTTTGGGGGGAGGGGGAATGCTCAAGGGAATTCGAGGAGTTTTCATGGGGTTTACGATGGAGACACGACTTATATGGGTGGTTATATATATATATATATATATATATATATATATATATATATATATATATATATATGTCGGTGGGGTTGAGTGGGAGGGTTGATACATGTATATACATGTTTATATACGTAAGTGTATACTCAAGGAGATATATATATAGCTATAATGGTGGAGAGGTTTCGGATGGTGGTTCGATGCCCAAGTTGTATTGTTTAAACTCGGGATTTCTCAGGGATTCAAGGGAGAGGGAAAACAAGAGGATTCACGGGAGGATTCAAAAGGGAATATTTTTGGGGTTTCGATTCAGCTCTTTGGCCGGATATTGAAGCAGGGGTCACTGGGGGGAGATCTGGGAACTCGCCGTTAGGGTTTGGAGCAGAGTTCGATAACGGCGATTCGAAATCAGAGATTATTTTAGAACAGAGGATTTTTGAGAGGAGGAATTTCGAGGTCAAGGCAGAGAGAGACAAACTGAGATCCAGGCACGACATACAACACAACACTCAAGAATCGAAATTTTCACAGGTAGATTTTAGTAAAATATAGTTTAACGTCTCGCTAAAAGAGGGGTGTTACAGATCCCTATCTGGATCTCTGGATGGAAGCCACTTGGCACATAGCTGGCAGTAACGGCGGTAGAGAGGCTAACGTGGTGATGACGTAGCTCCCATGTGAACTTGACGACGACGCAGCAGCACAGAGGCTGATGGTCGCCAGCGAATAGCGATGCGACGGTGCAAACTGAGGGCACGGGGAGCTAGAGCGCGAAGAGGCGAACTCACCGAGTTACGACATGGCGGCGAGGAACGACGAACGGCGACTGGCGACGGGCTTCTGCGGTGGAGAGCTAAGGGAAGAAGATGGCGACGATGCTCCAGCGGTCTTCGGCATCGGGGATACAGCGGCTGGGGCTCTTCACCTCCTTGCAATCCCCACAGAAGAGGCGGCACGGCTTGTGGGGCTCCAAACGATGGTGGACGGAGGTGACGAACGGTGGCGGTGCACTAAAACTTGACGAAATAGCAGCTAGCAGCATCGGCAAGCTCCGGTTAGGGTTGGGATCAAAAGAGGGGAGCTTAGAGGTCCTATTTATAGCTCGGGATCGAAGGGTCTGAGCCAGACATGGCCGAGCGACGGCGGATAAGAACAAGGGTTCCGGTTTCCATACGGGAACTCAGTTCCCCGTCGTTCCGCCACGAGATTCTTTAATTCCAAAGGGGGAAAAGGAAGAGGAGAGGTTGGAGAACAAAAGCCTTCAACCAATTTGGCAAGATCCCGATGGTAGCGGCGGGGTTGGATGATAGAGGTGGAGTCGTGTCGGAGCCAAACTTCGACTCGAGGTAGATGATGAGTCTAACAGGTGAGCCCTACTTGTCAGCGACTCGCGAAGAGAAAACTACTGCCGGGCTGAGCTAGGCCGACAGCACTAGGAGGGAGAGCGATGGCCTACGAGCATGCGCGCGGGAGGAGAGAGGCCAAGGAGAGCTAGGCTGATTTTCGGCTCAGTGGCCAAAGGATTTCCAAAACTCATTTTCTTTTAAATTTGTTCCATTTATTAAAAATACTTCCCAAACTCCAAAAATTCCCAGAAAAATCTTGGAGACTCAGAGTTAAAAGTAGTATTTAAGAAAATTTTATTTAGCCCACTTTTATGCTAGAATTTTTCATAGATTTAAACCTAAGCTTTCTTTAGAATTTTAAACAATTTCTAAAAATACTTTAATAATTGAGGTGATTTTTAGGACGTGACATCCCACCATCACCCACCTTTTCTGTGGCTCCTCCGTTGGCTTGCCTCCTTCTTCCTCTTCCTCCTCCTATGACAGTAGCAGTAGGGTGGCCACGGCGTTGGCGGGTTAGCGATGGCATGCGGGTAGGACCCACGTTGTCAGGTCATTAGTCGGCGGCCACCATGGCCTTAGCAAACTCAGGGAGGCCTCCTAGCTCTCCTTCTCTGACACCTTCGAGGGAGATGGAGGAGCACCAGCACTCGCACCGCCGCCTCCTCGATATCGGCTTCGACCATGAAACTGTAGCCATGCTTACATCCATGCCCGCCCCTGGTTCGCCCTTCTGCTTCGACTCTGAGCCTGACCCTAAAATCGACCTCGAGTTTCATCTCTCCTCCCTGCACTTTGCCCTTCTTGGGATGCCTCATGGACGACCTCACCGAGGGGTCAAGTGGGAGGAGATCGTCGGCGTTGTTGCTCTGTCACACCCTGATTTTCCCCCTTAAATATAGCCACACAAAATATACCTAAGAAAATATCCCAAGAAAAATAATTTAAATTGGCCAAATGAATTAATTAAATATAAAAATGAAAAATAATAAATTATCATGGCTGGGAATATTTTTCTTATATTCCTCTTGTCAAAATACATTAACAGGATTTTTATTGGAATTTTTAGAGCACAGGAAGTATTTTTAAGAAATCAAAAACTCTTATCGGAATTAAAAGACCACTGGAAATCCTTTTTCTTTTCTTTTCTTTCTCTTTTTCCTTTTTCTTTTCTTTTCCCTCTTGCTAGGCTGCCAGCCCAGCCTGTGCGCGTGGCCCGCACACGCCTCTCCCTCAGGCCCACCTATCGGTAGCTCGCCCCGCTCTCTCTCTCACCGACCCATGGGGCCTGCCCGTTAGACCTCGCCTGCCTCGCTCGTTCGCTCTCCCGCTGACAGGCCGGGCCCGCCTGTCAGCATCGTCGTCTTCCTTCGTCCAAATCGGGCGGAGGGGAAATTTCCCCTCTGTCGTTTGATCCGCGCCTCGTCCCGTCTCCCCGTGCGCCCGCCCTCGGTTCAAACGACGGTGGACTTGGTCCTCGCCTATTCCCTCTCACCCATTCTCGCGCGAGAATCACACGCATGATGCCATAGCTGCCGCCCTCAATCCCGTGCAAAATTGGGTCGTTGCAGCCATGATCTCCCTCGCCCGAGTCCTTAAAAACCTTCGCTATCCTCCCCTCTCTCTTTCCCCTCAGTTGCCCACACCTGCCGAGTACCCTAACCCCCTCCACGCCGAGTTCCCGAACCGCTGCCGTGCTACGCCGACTCCAGTCACACGTCACCATTGCTACAGCCATTGCAGACTACCGCGCTTGAGCTCGCTAGCTTCGCCGCACCCCATTGCGTCTTGTCCGGTAGTCAGCCGCCTCGGATTCCCACCGGAGACCCATCCTCTCCGTCATCCCCTTTTGGTAAGCCTCTCCGCCGGCAGTCGGCCGTGGATTTCCGTCGACCCACTCGGTCTTTTTTCCTCCTAACACGTTCAACCCCTTCCCCAGGATCACCTGAACATCGTCCACCCCTCCGCCACCGGTGATCCTCACCGGAACGCTCCCCTCGCCGTCATCCTGAAGTTCGACCGCTGCCAATCTTCTCCGTTCGCCGCCGTTCATCGTCCTCCGACTATTGCAATCCTTGGTGAGCATCCCCTCGCCTTCCTCATTCTATCTCGCAACTCGCCGCCGTTCTCCGGGGGCCGGATGGTCGCTGGCGGTGACCATCGGGCCGCTCGCCCCGCCACGGCGCGGCTGCGCCAGCGGGGACGAGCCCCCTTTCGTCCTACGCCATCTGATCTGCCTCGGGGCAGATTTGGACCGGCCGCGTGGTGTTCCCGCGATCGCTCGCTCCCCCGCCATGTCGGCACCACCCGGGCGCTGCGTCGGCTCATTGGCCTGCCGTGGCTGCCGCGTGGCAGCCACGTGACCATTTCCCCGCTGGGCCGCGGTGGACTTGGTTCACCGTGCGCCGTCCTCTCCTGTGTCACTGACCGGTGGGGCCCACCTGCTGGCACTGGCTCCCGGGGTCCGGTGACGCATTAATTTGTTTAATTGCGCAATCAGTTAATAATTAATTTTGTATAGAAAATCACAGTGAAAATTCAAAAATTCATAACTAATTCATACGAGCTCCGATTAAGTCCATTCAAATTTCATTAAATCTAGAAAAGTGCCAAGAATTCATTAAAAATATTTTCAGCTCATGTTTGACTACCCTCATGTACTATTTTTAATTGTTTGTGCATTGTCTACATTAGAATTCAACACAGTCGATCCTCCCGTGTACTACGAGGTCGTAGCCAAGTACGTTGAGCCAGAGCAAGGCAAGTCACACTGTAATCTTGATCATTTTGTATCTACTTTTTGCTAAAATGTTTTGTTTATTTAAATAAACATGCACGTTTTTATTATTTCATGTGGTATGGATTATGACCTTTATATAGATAAGATTATGCCTTAGTTGTTGAACCTTGTTCCTTGTCACCTGGGTAACAACATGATTAGAATATTATTCTTAGGATGCTTAGCCATGCTTAGAAACTATTAGTTCACCTGGGAATTAAATATTATTATTTATATTTATGGTTCGACTCTATATCAGGAAATGTAACATTGGACATATTGCTATTAAATTACTAAAATTTGACCCAAATGGTGGGCTGTGAGTGTATGGTTTTGCTAGTCGCACCCATGGCAATTAAGGACCGGTTCGCGGGAACCCCTTAGGCAATTACTCGTACTTTTCACAAGCCAGCGTGGGCAACAGCTAGGCTTGTAGCGTCTCTTCTCCCTCTCCTAGGCACCGATGGTAAGGATGGGCATGATGGAGTTGAGTCGGCCTGGGGTAGGATTGATCGGCTTCCAGATCCATTGTGGCGCAAGGGGGGTAGCCTGGCTGATATGGGGTGTCCTGTTGGCAGGTGCAACCTCAGCGTGGTGTGGATGGTTAGGGAGAGGTTGCATGAACGTGTTGACGCCGAAAACCGCCGGGGGCTGCTCGGCGTCTGAGAGACACGCGAAGGCCTGGGAGATTTGCTTCACTCCAGTGCAGGTCCTAAAATCTTGAGGTTCGTAGGCGTGCCAGTCAATTTGACCCTGCAATTGACAAGGAGATAAAATGTTAGATCAATGAGCCAATCGGCTGGAAGCCGATCTGGACTCGTCTCATCAGCCGATGGCCGATATGAGCTGTAGCACTTATACACCGACCGGAAGCTGATGATGGCAGGAATAATAACTAATAATAATAAGCAAACATCGAACTAGCCGATTGCCGAAGGATACTTGAAAATCGGCTATAACTTGATAAAATAAATATGCAGAATGCATAAATAAATGAATTCAATAAACTCTAGCCGATTGCAATAGTGATTGTTCGCGTAGTACTGCCCACGCCTGTACCCGGGCCCTTGCTCGTGCTCGTGCCCGGATCCTCGCCTGTTGCCCGTGCCCGGATCCTCGCTTGCTGTTCGTGCCTGGATCTTCGCCTGCTGTTCGTGCCCGGATCCTTACCTGCTGTTCGTGCCCAGGTCTTCGCTTGTACCCGTGCCCGGGTCCTTGCACACTGTCCGTGCCCGGGTCCTCACTTGTACTCGCGTTCGGGTCCTTGCATGCTGTCCGTGCTCGGGAACTTACCCGAGCTCGTGCCCGGGAACCTACCTGTGCTCGTGCTCGGATCGGCAGTGTAAACTAATCGGCTAGCCTTTAGCCGATCGTAGTAGTAATGCAGGCAAGAATATATAACAAAGCAAGCAGTATAATCGGCTGTATTTAATAAAAGATAACTTATCGGCTAAGCATCCCGATAAAACATCGCATAACGACCTATCGGCTTATTAAGAGTGAAGTTATTATCGTCAGTCTAGTAGATCGGACCCAACCATTGCAGCACAGACTGATGATGATAACAGGACCTCGATAGGCCAATAGATCTAATGCGAACGTGATGTAAAATATGATAACTTATCAGCTATACATCCCGATAAGACGCTTGCGCACAAAGTATCAATCTAGCAGGAACGATTTATCACTTGCAGTTTAGTAGGTCGGACTCAACCGATGCAGCATAAACTGATGATAAACCGCTCCCAGTAAGCCGATACGATCTACGCACGTGTGATGTGATATACCTAATCGATCTATGAGATCAAACTAAACTGATGCAGCCATAGATAAAATAGATACATCGTGGTAAGCCGACTACCATAAACCGACTAGAATATCGGACCTAACCGAGGAAGTCCTAGCTGATAGGTAGCCGGGATGACGAGACTTACCCTCTCGCTGGAGGTCGAACTTAATCGATGCAGCCCGGCTCAAGAAGCAAAAACCCGTCGAAAGGGTGGCGATGCGCCGAGATTGTATTGATCTGATTGTAGATAGATTACAGGGTACCCGGGCATACGTATTTATACCCCGAGTTGACATGAGTCCTTATTGGACACGATACACGATTTCCTAATTACAAAAGGGAAACATTAACACAACCCGACCGGACACGAGGTCAGGTTTCCTAAAGATAACATATTAATTTTCCTAATTAATAAACTGCCATACTGCGGTCTTCACGGCTCCTTCCTAGATTCGGTCCCTTCTGGATCAACTCCCGTTAATTGGCTGCAATTTTCTTCTTGACCGAATCTGATACAGGGCCTTACCAAATTTTGGCGTTAACAGAACGGTCCTGTCACAGTCTCTCGCGGGGTGTCGTGGTGACACGTCGGCACACGGGAACATGTGTGGGGCTGTGTCTTGTGGGTACAGTTGTACACTTCTGATCAGAGTAAATCTATTCGAATAGCCGCGCCCGTGGATATGGACGATTGGTCAAGACTCACCGTGATTAATCTCACACTTACTTAATTAACTTGACTTAATGGAACTGGTATAGTTTAGGTGGATGGTTGGATCTGGTTAACGTGGTGTAACGTTAATCAGTGGAGGATTAATATTGTTCAATTAATCAATATTTTTACCATTTGCGAACTACTATTGTTTGCAACTGCTTTTACGCAAAGGAACCCTAAGCCTATCTTTGTCTCTCGTGCATTGTGCATATTTGTGAGTGTGATTTGTCAAGTACTGTGGGTGGTACTCAGTCTTGCTCCCTTTTTCCCCCTCTCAGTGATGGAGTGCCTGTCCGATGAGGATCGTCAAGAGGACTAGGCTGGATCTGCCGTCAAGATGCCTGTGAAATGAAAACCTCCGCTTGGCTAGTTGTCAATAGGCTTACTCTTTCCTTTACCGCTGCATTTATGTAATATAATTTTATTCTGTTTGTAAGACACACTCTGAATGGCAACTTGAAATTGTGTACCCTGGCTTTCCTGGATAGGGATTTAATACACATGAATGTTCAGAATTTCGGTGGTGAATTTCTGGACGTGACATGCTCTATGTGGCCTTTATCTACGCCTGCAATGCCGCCATCTTCCGCTTAAGCTCGGTGTTCCACCACAGCGGCAGCTTGGCCTCCTCCTCCTTCTATGCTGCAATGGGAAGGGAACGAGAGGGAAAAAGGACATGCAGCTAGGAGGATGATGGCTGGGTAGCGCGGCACAGAGATGGTGATGGTGGCGGCATCAAGGACCGCGGAGGAGGTTGTGTGATGGCGTGCCGAGATTTTGGAGGGGCCGAGGAACAGCTTTGCGTGCAACTCGGCGCGCCCGAGGTGAAGGTTGTCGAGCTTGAGGGCATTTTGGTCCTTGCACTTACATTCCTGCGTATAACTTCTGAGAATGATATTTTTATGAAGTCCAATTGCAAGATCGTTCCGGCGAAACCCATGTTTGATCATGGCATAATCCCAAATTTCACCTGCCGATGCCGACCTTTTTGTCAAGGCCGAGCCCAATCCAGCCCTTTTCTTGTAAGACCAAAACAAGGCCTATAAATTGTTGACTCACTGGGCATTTTGCCTGTTTAACCCATGGGTTGTACAGCCCATTACCATGCTTATAGGGCTATAGTCACCTGGGCTTAATCGAGCTCAGCTCGTACTCTCGTTTCGGTGTTTTTTTATTTATATATTTTATTTTTTAAATTACAAAAATATATATTTGTTATCAAAATTTACATAAATATACTTCTCCCGTCTTAGGAGGGTTTTTTTTAAAAAAAATCCGCCTTTCTAGAGGGCGAAAAATATGACGTGGTAGCCTAGTGTTCATAAATATTGGCATTTAGGCCCTTCCCATCCTCCGAAGAGCGGGAAAGGGTCTAAATGCAAATTTTTCCATATATATTGGTGTATAATACTTTTATAGTTTATAAATAAGTCATATGAAATCCGATGAAGTCAAAATTTATATGCAAATTAGAGCTCGACGAGATCTACAACTTTATAGTTGACAACTTTTTAATTTGTAATTGTTTAGGACTCTAAATATTTATTACAAAATCTCACATTTATTTTTACAAAATCTTATATCTACGTTTCAAACGATCTTCAATGAAGACAAACTATATATCAAAGTTGTAGTACTTGACGAAATCTAGAACTTTGTAGTTTATTACTTTTTTATTTAAAATTATTTAGGATAGCAAATAAGTATTACTAGTTTTTATAGCAGTGACAACCAACAGGAATGGTCTAAAATGCAAATACAAATATTTTTGGAAGGGCGGTTTTAAATACTACGAGAAATAGTAATATTTATTTAATACACTAAATGATTTTAAACGAAAAAGTATAAACTACAAAGTTGTAGATCTCGTTGAGAACTATAAATTTGATGTATAGTTTGTCTCCATTGAACTTCATATGCAAGATGTATAGTTTGTCTCCATTGAACTTCATATGTAAGGTAGATCTAAGATTTTGTAACAAATATTTAAACCTCTAAACGATTGAAAAAAAATTGTCAACTATAAAGCTGTAGATCTCATCAAGTTCTACAATTTGGTTATAAACCTTCATCGAACTACATATGACTTATTTATAAATTATCAAAATAATATACATACAATTATACGGAAATATTTATATTTAGATCTAAATGTAAATTTTTTTCATATTCCTGATGAATGTAGGGCTGCCACATTGTATCTCATGCCCTCTAGGAAGGTTTTTATTGAAAAAAAACTGTCCTCCTAGGGGTGGGAGGAGTATATTTTTGAAAATTTTAAAGACGAAAATATATTTTTTAAAATTTTTAAAAATAATATAAATAAAAAAATTCTCTCGTTCATAGCCCTATACGTCTTCACCGTCCCCGGTGTTCAGAAATCAGAACTCCAGTAGGGGCTAGGGGGCGGTCTCGAACCTTCCTCTCCAGGATCCAGCTCTCCTCCGCAGTCCGCAAACCCCAACATCTCAAGCATCCAAGCATGGAAAGAGGAGGTGGCGCTATACCGTTCCCCGGCACCACCATCGTCGCCCCCGCCGCCGCCGCCTCTTCTCCTACTGCGGTATTCCTCTCTAATAATCCTGTTCCTTTTTTTATTTAAATGAAATATTCCTTACACAGTTGCCCATGGTTGCCATCTTGAATTGATTTATGGAATCAGGGTATTCTCCTGCTTGTATTCTATGTACAGGCGGTAGTTCTTTATCAATTGTCTCACGTTGTATGGCTTGTTACACGACGGCAAGGAGGGTTCAAGAATTGGGGAAAACGGAAGCTGAACGGTTTGCTTTGAACGGGCAGGGGCATTGAGGGAAATGCTAGTCTTATGGCTTTTGGGACTGAATTTATGCATATATGATTTTAAGCTCATACGTTTATGAGTAGCAGTGCATATAATTTGATTCATCAGATTGTGATGTGGCATGCTGATCAAATGTTGGTTCTGCTTGTGAGCAGGATGGCTCCCAGCAAGGGGATAGGGAAAAGGCTGTCAATACCGAGATTGAGAGGGTTAACAAGCTGCCAGCCAATAGTTCCTATGCAATACACCGCTTGAAGGTGCTAAACAAGCTTCGCCATCTGATGTCTATCAAGGTGAGTCCTTTTATCAACTCTCTGCTGGTGGCCTGTTACTATGCCATTGTCCTGTCAATTGGTCATCTGTGCAGTGAATTTCAACTTATTGCCTTTTAGTTATTAACTTAGTATATCTCAAAACGCATTTTTCAATTCCTTAACAAGGGAAGATAATCACTATTGTTATATATTCCGTTCGGGGAAAATCCAATACCCCCCTAAATGCAAGTATGGTGTTTCTACTCTGCCTCCTACAACTCAATTTCATACATAAACCCCCTACAAGTCAATTTCTCTTCTAACTTCCCCCACATCCCGTTTTTGATTTCTCCTTGTTATTTCAATTTCTCGCGCCCCTTAGGCCTCTAGCTTGACGGGACGATGGGAACCCATGCCACCTCACCAAAGGTATGAATCTCCTAGCTCTCTAATTTTGCGAGCGAAACACGACGGTCATATACTATAGAAAGGACTTAGAGAAGGAAATGATCTGTATTTTGGCTCCGGCAAGGCAACAAGAGAGGATGCTCTGACAAAAAAATTTGATCTATACTTCATATACTATATATAGAGAGAGGACGTGCTGGAGGCCCATGGGGTGCGAGAAATTCAAAAGAGAAATTGAAAGAACAAGGAGAAATCGATGAGAACGGGATTTTGGGGGGGGGGGGGGGGGGGGGGGTGGAGTTAGAAGAGAAATTGACTTGTAGGGGGCTTTTTGTACCAAATTGAGTTGTAGGGGTGAGAATAGAAACACCATACTTGCATTTTCCCCATTCTGTTATAGCATAAATTAAAGATAGCAACATTGCAGTTACATATTGCTGGAGGCATCTCTGTTATTATTGCATATGCTGTTGGTTTGGAAGAACAATTTCAAAACCAAATACAAATGGAAGGTTGTGGGTTCTTAACCTATGCAAGTTTAATGGTTGAAAACTTGAACCATGGTGTAATTGTACTATGTGCTCTTTCAAGGAATCAAAACAAAACTATTGCGATGTATATTTGGCCACATGCAAAAACATAAATAAGCCCAAGGAAATGACAGACGAGGTTATTTGATTCCCTGTCAGTTAAATCACAAAAAAAAATGTGATAGTTTGGTACTTTGGTTGCTAATATGCCCAGATTGTAAAACCTGATTTAACCTTTTTTGGCTTAGTGAATATGCAACTCAAGTGTAATGATAGTGTGAGCCTTAGGGTGTTACGGGATCGAAAGGCCCGTCTGAACAATATTTGGCAATGCCGAAACACAGAAAAAAAAATTGGCATTACCGAAACATTGGTAGAGGAGGGGTGTTTGGTTTGATTCCAAATAGAGTGTCAAAATTTGGTGCTACCAAGATACCTTGGATGTTACCAAATTTTGGTAGCAAACCAAGTAAAGTCAAATTCCTTTGGCAATACCAAAATTGGGAATGGTTAGAAATGGTTGCAAATCAAACAGGCCCAAAGTACATACACAACCAAAAAGTTCATATATTCTCTTGTGTATGTCTTTTGTTTGAACTGGCAAATTGTATGTCAGAACTATTTCATATGTAAATTCAGATTTTCTTAACTGCTAGTTTGAGCATGTTTTTAAGTCAAGTCTTTACTGGTTATGTACTTATGTGGCTTCTGGCATGTTGGGGTCTGTTACATCTAGGCTTTATTGGTGGTAGGATGGTCTTACTTCCTGCTTAAGTATTGTGGCAGGTGGCATCATGATCAAATTGACCGGATGCGTAGTGCCCAGAATAGCAAAAAAGAACTGTTGAAATTTTTAATGCAAATTTATTTTTTCATATTATATTGGTTTTTACTAATTAAACTTTTAATGCGTGAGCACCGTCATTCATTTTATGCTGTTAATGAGGTGGTGCTCTGTAAATCATGATTTTAAAAATTCGCACCTTTTTGACTGACATGAAAATATGGAATTCCTCTGGAAAATTAAATATTTAACATATTAACTAAGGGATTATATGAATCTTAGTCCCAGCAAAAACCAGATTTTGTTAAATTTTCTTCGGTTGGTATTGAGTTGTATAAAAAAACCACTCCAATTTGGTTCCTGGGTTCCAGTACTATTAGCGGTTTACAGTCTTTCACTAGAACTTAGGCCCAAACTTATTTTGACAGTACCTATCAAGAAATGTCGTCGCGCTCGTGGGAGAATGTGTGCACATTATCAACATCATCCAACCTCCTTAGAGACTCATGCTAAGCACCATATCCATGTATGAGATTCATAAGTTAAGAGCGATAGAGTTACTGTTATGGCAGAGGCTATACACATGGAATCTTTTTTTTATTATTCAGGCCTCTCTACTGCAAATGCACAGTGACAAGTCAGTTTGTCCAAATTTTGAACATATTTTTGTGTGTGTGGGAATATTACGTATGTGCATATTCAATTTTTTTACTTGAAGTACACATTCTTATTTTAAATTATGTAGATATTTCATATATGATTATTATGGACATGTTACATTCTGTACATATTTCAAATTCCAAAGTTGAACATGAACCTACTTCGATTGTTTTCTGCATATGAATGTGAACTGATAAATGATCTTGGATATCTGCACAAAAACGAAATTCATCAACATGAATTCAATTCATTAAGAACCCAAAAATAAAGTTCCCACATGAACTTGGTTTTTCAAGAGTTGATGCACAAAAAACTCAAAACTTGAGCTTGAATTTTTGTACGCAAACCTAAAGTAATGAGCATGAACCCAAAACATTATGTACATGAACTAAAAGTTATTGAACCTGAATGAGAAAAACCTGCTCGCGAACTCGGATTTAACTCAAAAATTTTCATATAAACCAAACTTGAGGACCTACAGTCGCCAATACATGTCAGCTTGTACCTCATGTCCATGCACCTCTAGCTGTGGTGTCTGACAGCATCCAGTGAGGTGCATGTTTCTGTGCTCTGGTGAGAGGTGCACTTTGGGTTTTGGTAAAGGCACGGCGGTGTGCCAGTGTGCATAATGGTGACCAACAGGGCAGCATGTGGCCATATTCCCACTAACAGGGTACATGTCACTGGCGGCAACAGGACGCTGATGGTGGCACAGTGCGTGACGTCAACATGGATGACGATGAGATGCAACATAGTGCAGGTCAGGTCACTGATGCTACGCTGCCCTAGGCCTAGCCTTGCACATGAGTGGCTCCGCCAAATCTGTCTTTTAACAGCCGCGCCGCTGCTGCATTGGACTTCACTGGTCTCCACATTGCTCGACCTAGCCATCCTAGCACCAAAGAAGATGAGACACCATAGCGCCCACTGCAGGATCTTGCCCCTGTAAACTTCAATGTTGCCTAATTTTACTGCCTCCGACCTTGCGCCGCTGGCCCACCACCATTTTGGGATACACTGCAGCATGATCGAGTCTAAGTTAACTGTTAGTCCTGCTCCTCAGAGCATCTCAATAGTCTACCCATCTGAATGGCCAAACCAAAATTTTGGCCATTGTGGGCAAAAAAGATCTCTAACAAACCCTCCATCTGAATGGCTAAGCCATCTGGATAGCCAAATGCCTAGGTTGGATGGCCAAATTTGGTCACCCGGATGAGACTGGCTATCCTTGTCACCAATGGGCCCCACTCCTCCCTCCCTCCCTGCGCTCTCACTTTCTCTCCCTCCGCCCAACGCCGGCCAGGGTGGAGCTCGGGGACGGCCAGGGTGGAGCTCGGCGGCGGACGGCCAAGGTGGAGCTCGAGGATGGACAGGGTGGAGCTCAGTGGCGGATGGCCAGGGGGGAGCTCGGCAGCGGCGGCATCCTCTCATCAGTGGTGGAGCGCTGGAGGCGATGGGTGTCGAGGGGAGAAGGAGAGAGATATTGACATGTGGGTCCCACTTTCTGTTGGGATTTGGAGATTGACAAATAGCCATTCTATTGGAGCACACAGCAATTTTGACTCTAATTTTTTGGCTAGCTACCCACAGAGAGATTTGGAGAGTCAAAAATGCGTAGACTATTGGAGATGCTCTCAGGAAGTTGTTGCTTCAGTGAGGCACAGCTTTGTTGGCTTTGGCTCTAACAGCCACTGGCATATTGTATTTCTTTGATTTTTGGATCATGCATTCAATTGTACACAATCTCAAGAGCAGTGCTGGAGGTTCCAAATAGCACATGAACCCTACATGCATGAGCGCCAAAACTTCTTGGTGAAATGAAATAGAAGCGCCATGGAGTTGAATAGCTTAAGGACATGTTTTCTCTTGCATTATGATTTTTTTATGAAGTTTATGCTCACTTTTGACCTTTTGTAAGTCTGACTTTTATCTTCTTTTATTGTGCACCACAGAGAACAACATCTCAAGATGAGGAGCTTGAACTTCTTTTTGCAAGCCTTTCAATTTAAACACTATCCTCCATATCTTACATATGCTAGGTAAGCTGTAAATTAACACTGAACTCTTTCATTTTGGCAGCTGTGTCCGCAATCACTACCATCCATCCGTTTTTTTCTCCCAATAGAGCCTATATTTTTTTATATTCGATCTGAAAAATACCATTTTTCCCGCAGGTGGATGCTCTATTTTGGCATTTCTGCGGTCTATTTATTCCTGTGTCCGTTGAACATGTTTCTAGTATTTCTGAAGTTCTTGGAGATCACCTTCCCATTCTGCAGAACTTCATGAACGGCAGCACCTCGTCTTGACCTTGATGCAATGTGATGATGAAACTGTATGATGTATATAATCTTTCATACGCAGTAACTGAGCTTGCTATTGTAGATGCCCAATACTTAATTGTATGACATATTATCACTAGGTGTTGCATTGCTGGATTTGCCGTGTTGGCAGTGGAGCAAACATCCAGATAGACTCCCCCGGTTTGATTTAGATTATTGAACAGATTATTATCACGAGTTATCTACTTGATTATAGGGATAAATAAAATATTTTAAGAAATAAACTTAACAAATAGCTTTAAACAAGTGATCCAATCAATACAGTAGAGAAAAGTTTATGAGAAAACATATTTTTGAAGCGCAGAGTAGATAATTCGTTTCGGTAATAGGTGAATAAGCTGAAAAGAACTTGTTCCATTTCTGAATTCTGGATGTATCAGGGTGGAATGAAAAGTTGGCCTGCATGGTGTCAAAGCTACCAATGTTTCATTCGAGTATAATTCCACCTGGGAATACTTGTGAATCGTTGCATACGGCACATCAAAACAATGTATCTCTTATTAGTAGTTTAAGCTGCAGCCAGCCACCTACGGAAGTTAGATCTACGAAAGAAATTGTACATATGTATACAGTACTTAAACCCCAATAACACAACTCAGGTTTCGTTCGAAGTCTCCTTTTTCGACTCCCGTTCGTTCCAAGTAATTGTACACCCTTACGTTCCTGAATAATTGACATGGACATTTAATTCTAAATTTGACCACTTACCTTTTTTGGAAATTTATAAATACTTGAAATGGTACATTATTGAAGTGATTAGTGTCATAAATATAACCATACAACTTTTATTCATCATAATATAATCATTTAAAAGTAATTTATGGTCAAAGTAAGACAGCTATAGCGAACCATGTCAGTTATTCGAGAATGGAGATAGTACCATGATTTGAAACATAGATTGGAAATAAGGTAATTGCAACTGTATTAGAAAGAGAAAACACAAATTTTGGTACTTAAACTATATGGTATTAGTCCGGTTTTGGTCTCTCAAACTTTTAGTCCCTTAACTCTCAAAACCATCCATGTTTCATCACTCGGTCCAAACCAGGTTGGCTTTCGATGACGTGGCACTTTCATAGAGTCCATGTAGGTAAAAAGTGATAATATCAACATACAAATCAATAATAAAAAACAAAATAAAGAAAAATAAAGAAAATACCACAACCTACATATTAACCTTGCTTCCTTTTCCTCTCTCCTTAATCCTATATATTATTTATTTTAAATTACTACCTAGGATGCAACATAGCACAACGTCATTGAAAACCACCTCACCTTAGTTCAAGTCGAGTGATAAAATATAGACAGTTTTAAGAGTTGAGGAACTAATAGTAACTGATTTTGTAGTTAAAGGACTAAAACTGCACCAAAGCCATAGTTGCAGGAGCAAATGTGGACTTTTTCGTATTGGAAACAAATTCTTTTTTTAGACTAGTCGAGTGCCCATGCGCTGCAACGGGCTGCAACGGACCAACAACGCGCGTCCCTATCCATCCCACCCTCAAGATGTGCTTGATCAAGTCCTGATTAAATTTTTGATGATCCACCTTCTCCATCCATCCTACCCTCAAGATGTGCTCGATCAAATCCTGATTGAATTTTTTATTTGCACTTTTCGATCATGATATAACGGTATAGATTGATTATATAATTATATACAAAGAATAATTATATATATGAAAAATAGAAGCTAAGAATTATATATCAATCTAGCTCTACTTTTAAAATCTAATGAAATACAATTGTCTCTACGAAAAAGATCACTAATAGTTGTATAAAAAAATCCAAGTATACAAATCTAGTTTTAACTTCTAGCTTAATTATGAATGGAAGTAAAGGACACATTTGGCATTTAGGCACACGGTGCTACATAACTACCAAGCATGTAGACAACAGTAGTAGCAGATTGGTTTAGTTGCAGCAATGATAAATTACATATGGGAACAAAACCCAAAAAATGGCAGAGCCATCAGTTCCTAGTATAAGTCACCCAAAAAATCTGAATTATGAGCAGGAAAAGACTGATTAATGACAGTTTACAGGAACTTTACTCTGGAACAATTCAGAAGTTCACATTAAAATATTGAAGATGGAAATGCTTTAGCATATGCCTCAAATTGACAATTCCACCGGCAATCCATCCAGTGATTTGAAGACCAGCAGACATGTCTATGTGCAGTTAAGTAAATTATTGATGTGGTATATCATACAGACAATGCAACACGCCCTAGCTATCTAGAGCAATAAGTGATACCAAGATTCCCGAACAAAAGCAAATAACTTAATATACATGATGCTAAATGACTGTTAGAATAAAAGGATACCAAACATGTGGATCATTCCATATGTTGCAAAAGCTGCCAAGATCTTTCCATTGTGATTGAAGCAAGCTGAAGTAATAGCAGGTGAGTCCTCACCAAGTGGTAAGACTGTCTTCATAATAGAAGAAAAAGATATGATCATGAATGAAGAGTTTACTGGCTGAAAATCCACACAGGTTTAAGATAAGGGGATAAAATCAATAGAAGTACCACATGCCATACAGTCAAGGAAGCAAATCCTGTTCTGTCAAATATAGTTGATCCGGGCCTGAAAAGTTATCAGAGCTCAAAATATGCAGATGCCACTTAGATTATAATCATACAGTGGTGTAAGAAATCTAGAAGGTACACCATGATGAAAGTACTTTTATAAAGTTAAATGATATGTAAAATGAAAAGATGATGAAAGCTTCTGTCAGAAAAAGAAATGCAATGGTCCCTGCTATGTAGGAAAAGGAAGCTCCCATTTTGCAACAACTAGCAATGGATTTCTTATGAAAAATAAGACCCAAAAAGTAAAATAAGATCCAAAAAGTACCGTCTCGATGCAGCTGCAGAGACAAACACAGGTTCTATAGGGCTACACTTCAAAGCTAACACACTGCAAGAAATTGAGAAGCTCCATTAGCATAAACTTAAGTGATAAGCAAGAAAGTAAACAGTTATAACCTGGGAAAGTCTCTTGATGTACTGAGGTCACAAACAACTCTCTTTGCATCAGCATTCCAAGCTTTAATGCCTCCATTAGCTGTGCCAATGAGCAGCTATTGTCAAGAGAAATGGGTGATAAAATAAAAGTCTTAAATATGTTTTTCAAAGGTCAAATACTGTAAAAAATATATATAACACAAAAATCCAATATAGACATACCAAGCGGTCAGATCTGCATTCCCAAGAAAGAGCACTGACTTCAGACCCACAGAAAATTGTGGCATTTTTGGATGATGGTGTTGATGAATCATATGTCCAGATTCTTTTAAGAGTTGTAAAACCAATGGATCAAAATCACTGGACAACGTTCGACACTGTAGATATTTATTATTTGACATTAACATTGAAACAAAATCAATAGGACTTGGCTCCCATATCAGATCTGATAAGTAATTTTGTCCATGGAGCTAGTAAAACCATCACGATAAAAAAAGAAGCAAACCAAGCTACATAGTAGGCTATTAGCAGCCCAGTCCAAGAACTGCCCAGGAAGCTCCACAATAGCCCAAGCCAGGAAAGTATAGGCATCACTCATACCATGGTTGGATTATAAGCATTTTACATCAAGCACTAACATTGAATGTATTTGTGTAGAAAAGCTGGTATTACCATTTCCTTATAGGTGAATTATTTCACCTTGTTCAGAAAACACATAATATATAGAGATTTTATCCCACAAAGTTACTATCCTTAGTGTGACCAGATTTGGTGCCTTGGATACTTCATATAGATCTATCCTCATTTACCATCGCAGATGGTTTGCTGAAGATACATAGAATATTTGCTGGAATAAAAAACTGATGGCTATGTGGGATAACTTTCTCTTTACAAAATAATTTTTAACCTCTAGCCTCTAAAGACTTTTAACCTCTAAAAAATTTTTAACCGTAAGAACTTTTTATTGGATGCTGAAGGTATGTGCTCTTTATCATTGTGCATGCTGAGTTGCTTCAACTGAAAAGAAAGAACAGTTTGTTTTTTCAGTAGAAAAGACATCTTAAATGCCAACTTCATAAAGATATGTCGCAAATTATATTTTCAGACATGTTTAGACTTTAGGCATCCATACTGGCAAGGATGGACACAAACTTGAAAGTATTACACTGAAATCAATTTCCATTGTGATGAGTGCTAATTAAAAGTATTCATGAGTGATCTTAAAACAAGTGCAAAAATGACAATTTGAATGCGTGTTACCATGAATTTTTCTGCAGATCCAACTTGTTCAAAAGCCGGAAAACAGGTTCCTGTAAACCAGCTCTGAACACAGGCAACCAATGTTAGGCTGAGTACTCCTGAATCACTATATCACAAATGCCTGATACAATATACCAAGTTGCTAGCGACACAATATCTAGAATTCCTACCACCACATTTGCAGTAATACTAATCGCCAGCTAATTGATTTGATGATCTCTCAGTCAATTCTTTTTCAAATAATAGGGCAAAATAACAGTACAATCGTTTGTAATTATGTTTTTTAAAATCAAACCATAAACTCAAAGGATATGAGTAAACCGTAAATAGTACCCTCACTGGAGAATCATGTTACCCGTTACAATAAATCCGCAATACTCGATAGTCTCAAATTATATTAAGCTCTCTACACCAAGTTTCCATTGTCTTCCATCCATTGACCACCACCGCCTTGAAAATCTGAAAAAAGAAATTTTTTGGCCTTGAAAGCCATCAAATAATAGGGCAAAATAACAGTACAATCATTTAAAATTATGTTTTTTTTTAAATCAAACCATAAACTCAAAGGATATGAGTAAACCGTAAATAGCACCCTCACTAGAGAATCATGTTATCCGTTACAATAAATCCGCAATACTCGATAGTCTCAAATTATAAGAAGCTCTCTACACCAAGTTTCCATTGTCTTCCATCCATTGACCACCACCGCCCTGAAAATCTGAAAAAAAGAAATTTTTTAGCCTTGAAAGCCATCATTCAAAGCATGTTGTCAGCCTACACTCGTATTATCATTCAAAGGGCATATTGTCTTCTAGTGATCCTTGTGGGTTGTAGGACTACTTCTAATCTATAGCATTAGCACCAGAACCAGAAGAAAACATCACAAATGCTGTACTTGGTGCATATACCCAATACAATTGTTCCATATACATCTTATATCATAAGTTGCTTAACACTCAAACCTTGTATGCTGAAATACAAACCTTATGATGGTGGATTCTCCATGCCTTTGAACCTGCAATAAAATAATACTTCATACGAAACCCTCATCAGAATTATCCTTACCTCTGAAGAAAAGGGGAAGGCTGAAAATCTAAAAATGCAAACAGAGTTTGAGGTGACGTTGTTGCTGATGGTGCTGACCTCGTCCAATCGGAGAGCGCAGGTAGCGGCGGATGGAGCCAGTGGTCCTGACCTCGTCCAATCGGAGGGCGCGGGCAGGGGATGGTGCTGCCAATGGTTTAAGTTTTATCCTCCCCCTCTCCCCCCAGGTTCATCTTCTGACTTTGTCGTACATGTAGGGCTGGTTTTGATCTATAGGCAATGTTTATTTCTATTGAAAAAATTGAGACACATATATATATGGCTGTGCATACCTGCCCAGGATAATTTCCTCGTTCGAAACCAAACCCTGCATTCCAGTCCCCTGCTATCTGCTCCACACAACACAGAGCACCATCACCGTGTTAATACAAAAAATCCTCTAATCAAATCTAACTAAATAAACCACAAGGTTAACAGAGACATCAAAAGAGAGGCCAGCAGTGAAATACTCAAATTACCTGTTCTTGATATGAAGTAGCCATAGCCTATAGCGCGGTTAAGGATTTACCAGGGGCTGCCGTAGGTTTGGCATTGTCGAGTACTGTTGTTTTCTCTGGATTGTCGGGAAGTGTTGTACCCTCTGATGGCTTTGCTTCTTCAGTGTTCTGTGTTTGAGCTGGGGCACCTTCAGCCATAGGAGCTCCCTGAGCTCCAGTTGTGCACAGAGACATGGGTGTGGGAGTTGGGGATGAAAACAGTAGGAAAAAGGCTCAAACCATTTCCGTTACCATATGAGTGCCAGTAATCAAAGCACAAAAAACTGAACCGGTTGATACATCACATATCAGTGCTACAGACTACAGTGAGTCAGTTGAAAAAGAGATAATGGAAGAACTAAAAATTTCAGGACAAAACAATACTCTCGTTTGTAAAACCACATTTTGGTGTATATTGAGCCATGAGAATCATGGTGTATTTATGTAAGAGGCATTATAATGACGTCATTAGGAATATAATAACTGACTGAACACCAAATCGCAATAACCATTTGCAGAATCCTCATGAAAAATACAGAAATCGAAATATATGGCACCAAATATTGTGCCACTCTACCGACCTGACTATATGGATCACCACAGACTGCAACACGGATTGCTCACTTCAAACAAGAGCAAAAGAATCCAAAAAAAATTAGCGGAGTCTGGTAAGGTAAACAAAATAGGCAGAACACTACATGGTCAATGATTTTACCTCCTAGCTTCTTCTTGAATATTACAGCTTTGAATTCATTGCGTTCAAAACCTGGAGTAAAGAAAAAATGTTCAATTGGATCTCATCAATTTAGGTTCATAACGATCAGAATAAACCTATAGTTTTCGCCTGAAGCTAGAAACAAAATTTAAGTATTCTATATTTTATAAGGAATTATAATGTTGGCTGAAATCACTAAAATGTAGAACCATATCCAAATTATTAAACTATATATTCTATAATGTAGCCAAGAAGCAATACAACAAAGCTTCAATTAGCAATCAGTATGTAAAGTAAAAAAGTTCCCTACTACAGAATTGAATTAAAATGTTTCGATAGCTACATGTGCATAGATGTAAACACATAAAGAACTATATAACGGGGCTTACTCAGGTCCAAGAAACTTGCTCATAGATAAATTAGAATCAAATTAATCCTTTATATGCATATGCTATGATATTTGCAACCTACAAAAAGAGTCCAAAAATTAACTTTTTACTTCACAATTAATTGGCTACTTTTCTGACGGCAAAATAAACAGAGCGTTGAAGACAAGGAATCAAGACAAAGCATATTCATTGGTAGTGGATGTGAGAGGATCTGGCATGCCAAGGAGATTATAGGTCTGCCATGTAGGGGGATTAATTCTTCATATCATGAGCTGGTCGGTTTTATTCTTACTCTGAAAGGTTGATAAATTGCAGCTATTAGACAGCACCCAATAGTTCTTGTCCATTAATATATGTTATTCCAGTAACTTTACAAGGAAAAAAACAGCAAGTTGAAACTCCAACTGAGGATTAGATGATTAGATCAATACCACCATTTTCTACTCAAGCTATGTTAACAACATTGATGTTTCTTGTGGTTAACAGAATTACATCTACCATATGTTTTGCAGGAAAAGAGATGGATTTATATCACCTGCATATTGTAGTATTAGTGCAATAGCTATTACGAAAATACAAGGAACATTCCTCATGTCCATTAGCTCTTACTCACTGCAAGTGCAGGCAGGCAACCAACAGATTACCCTCTACACACTGAATGACTTGCCATGTGATATACCAACTACAGATGATCCTCGCTACTGCAGCGCCTTTCTTCAACACAAGCAGAATTAGAAGTTTACACAGAAATAATTAACAACCTGATATAGGGTATGAAGGAGATAGGAATTAAAAATTCTTCCACATAGGTGCTGCGGACATCTTTTCCTTGAACAGATGGTAAAAAAATTCAGGTAGAGGGAAATATATTCATCCATTCCTCTAGAAAAGATATTCAGAGGGTAGACTAAAACTTTCCATGCAGGTATTCAAGGTTACCGACGGCGTGGCGGAGTGGCAGCCCTAAGTTTCCCCTTGGCGTGGCGGCATCCCACAGTGGCGGCGGATGGGAGGACCACCAGCAGCGGCGTAGGAAGAGTGGACGGGGATGGCAGCTAAAGAGATGGCACCCGGAGCGACGACGACGTAGATCGCGGCCGGCGACCCGGCGGATGGGCCGGAGGGGAAGGAAGGCCGCACGGCGATCTGCTGGCGATTCGTGGTGGCGCCATGGGCGACGGGGGAGCGACGGCGACGCAGATCATGGACGGCGGCGTGACGGCTGAGCCGGAGGGGCAGGGGGCCACGCGGCGATCTGGTGGCGATTTGTGGCGGGCGCGGGCGGAGATGTGGACGTGGTGAGCAGCGAGCGGAGCAGCGGAGGAGTCGGAGGAGCGGCGAGCGGAGTAGCGGAGAGGTCGGAGGTGACGGCGCGGGAGGTCGGAGGTGGCGGCGCGGGAGGGGACACGGCGGCCGCGGCGGCGGTTGCAGGGGGCGGCGGCGGCGGCGGTTCCGGAGGCGCAGGAGGGCGGCGTGGGCAGGGGCTGTAGGACATGCGATGGACCGGGGGGGCACAGGGGGATGGGAGGGATCTGAGCCGCTGGATCTGAAGCGGAGCGTGGAACAAATCTGAGCCTTTAGAACGAGGGTCCTTTTAAGTACTAGTATAAGAGAGGATTAATCATAAATCTGTTAGGACCAGCGAGTCAACAGAGCCCGGGGGGCAGGTCTGGGTCGGCCCAGCCCACCAAAACGCTACAGCTGCCCCAGCCCGCATAAAAACCGGGGCGGGGCCCTAGAAACAAGTGAGTACTACTACTCCGGTAGAACAGCAGCGTCCACCACCCCACCCACCTGCCTATCGCCTGGAAGGATTCCGGCCCTTACGAGTCGAAGCGATGGCATCTCGTCTCGTTGCGGCGGCGGCGGCGGCGTCCTCCTCCTCCTCGTCTTCCCCGCTCGCCCGCCTCATCTCCCGTCGCGGTCTCGCCGGCGCCGCAGGTATGCGCGCTCACCCCCTTCTCCTCCTCCACCTTCCCAGATCCAAGAGTCGTAGGCGCCGGCAGTCTGGATCGGATTATCGGTTCGGTCCTTCATTTCGCGATCCGCCCGTGGTTGGGCCACGATTTGGTCGCTGGTCGCGGGGTAGCTGTCTGTGCTTGGAAGATTGGTTCGATCTGGTTAGGGTTTGCTGTGAACTGTTTCCGCTAGAAACAGGGTGGTCTTTTTTTTATTTCAGATTTTTTTACGGCATATCGTTGCTCCTGCTGTCTTACATTCTTGGTTCGTCTTCTGTCGTTTCCAGACCACCATGGGCCTGCGAAGGTGAACCTTTGGCAAGATCCGATGCACCCGGGTAACTGGAAGGAAGAGCACGTGAGTTCCCCCCCCCCCCCCCCCCCCCCACAAACTCGTTATCCCCCGGGACACTCCTGTTTCCCATGGAGCACTATATAGTTCTTGATATTGATGTCATTCTATTCTAGTAAGGTCTCTACTTTGCCTGCAGCAAGTAAAGGGATTGCATCTTTTTAGTGTTTAGTGTTGTCGTGTGATCTAGTTGACACGACTATGAATGTTAATTTTGATGGCATGATTCCAGTTAGATAGAGATAAATTCAGTTTAATATATGCTTGTTTTACAAGATTATGGCAACAGTTATGCAGTTACGAATGAAGCTCGGCATTCCTACTTTGGGAAGAAATAGGGATTGAAAGGGGGATTGTTGTGTGGGAGCCATGGGCCCCGGGTACCTCACTACAAGCACATGGGCCACTCGGATAGAGGATGGGCCAGATCATGTAATTAGAGATAAGATAGCACCCGGCAGGCTGTGCCTTGTACAATAAGGAAACATAGCCTTAGTCGGATAGGATTCTATCTCTAATAAGGAAATCCCTTGGTCGTATCCGACTGGGATCCTTACCATGTACCCCTGTCCCCTAGTATATAAAGGGAGGCAGGGCGCCTCATGAGGACACACCAGATCATTGATCACAAATCCACCTCAGAGGAATAACACCTCAACTGGACGTAGGGTATTACCTCACAACGAGGGCCTGAACCAGTATAATTCTCTCGTGTTCCTCTGCAATCCACCGAATTCCAGGTCGCCGAGTACCCCCATAGTATTATTGCCAGTGCAAAGCATCGACAGTTGGCGCGCCAGGTAGGGGAACGGCGAGTTCTTCATCAACAGATTCGATGGATCCCATCAACGGAGTCAAGGGCGACAAGTTCTCCAACGGAGACACCATCACCTTCGGGAGCCTTGATTTCGTCGCCGATCAACTCGGCAACCTTTCTTTGGCTGAGGCAGATCCGATCTTGCCAGCCGAAGACCTAGCCGGCGTTGCGCCAGTCGGCCCTTCAATACCTGCGCTGGTCAGAAATGGCTATCACCTTCAACCGCGCGGATCACCCAGATCGGGTTTCCCACCCGGGACGATACCCACTCGTCCTGGATCCGGTCGTCAAAAATATTAGGCTGAAGAAAACTCTCATCGACGGAGGCAGTGCGCTCAACATCCTGTTCGCCAAGACTTTGGACGAGATGAGAATTCCTCGTTCAGAACTGCGGCCGAGCACCGCGCCCTTCCATGGGATAATCCCCGGCTTGTCATCAACCCCACTCGGGCAGATAACCTTGCCGGTGACCTTCGGCACGCGGGACAACTTCCGCACAGAAAACATCTCCTTCGAGGTCGCCGACTTCGAGACCGCGTATCACGCGATACTCGGACGACCGGCCCTCGCCAAATTCATGGCGATACCGCACTACACATACATGGTGCTGAAGATGCCCGGGCCAGCAGGAGTCCTCTCCCTCCGCAGCGACGCTAAGCAAGCCTTCACCTGCGACAAGGAGAGCTGCGAGCTGGCTCAAACACAAGAAGCGGCAGTCGGGCGCGACAGCATCCGGCAAGCCGCTACATCTGAAGTCGATCAAGATCCAGTTCCGGCAAAAAAAGCAGCGAAGTCGGGAATTTCGGTGGACTCTGACACGAAGAAGATCCCCCTGGACCCTTCCGACCCCTCCAAGACTGCCTTAGTCGGGACCGGACTCGACCCCAAATAGGAAGACGCACTCGTCACCTTCCTCCAAGCCAACAAAGATATCTTCGCGTGGAAACCGTCCGACATGCCGGGCGTACCAAGGGAGGTGATCGAGCACGCCCTACACGTAAAGCCAGACGCCAAGCCGGTCAAACAACGGCTGCGGCGCTTCGCTCAAGACCGCAAGGATGCTATCCGGGAGGAAATCACCAAGCTCCTCGCAGCCGGCTTCATCAAGGAAGTCTACCACCCGGACTGGCTGGCCAACCCAGTCCTGGTCCGGAAGAAAAACGGTAAATGGCGCATGTGCGTCGACTACACCGACCTCAACAAAGCGTGCCCCAAGGACCCATTTGGTCTTCCCAGGATAGATCAGGTGGTTGACTCCACGGCGGGGTGCGACCTACTCAGTTTTCTCGACTGTTATTCGGGATATCATCAAATTAGCTTGAGGGAACAAGACTGTTTAAAGACATCTTTCATCACGCCGTTTGGAGCGTATTGCTATATCACAATGCCGTTCGGTCTGAAAAACGCAGGCGCAACCTACCAAAGGGCTATTCAGCGGTGTCTGCACACTCAGATCGGGCGCAACGTGGAAGCCTACGTCGACGATGTGGTGATCAAGTCTAAATCCAGACAAGACCTCATTGCCGACTTGGAAGAAACCTTCCAAAACCTTCGAAGATTCAAGATGAAGTTGAACCCGGACAAGTGCACCTTCGGGGTGCCGTCTGGGAAGTTACTCGGCTTCATCGTCTCGCACCGCGGCATCGAGGCCAACCCGGAGAAAGTCAACGCCATCAAGAACATGGCGCCCCCGACCAACCTCAAAGACATCCAGAAACTGACAGGCTGCATGGCGGCACTCAGTCGGTTTATCTCCCGACTGGGCGAACGGGGCATGCCCTTCTTCAAGCTCCTCAAAAAGGCGGACACCTTTCAGTGGACCCCGGAAGCCCAGCAAGCCTTCGAAGACTTCAAAGAATTCCTCACATCACCCCCCGTGCTAGCGTCACCCCTGCCCCAGGAACCACTAATGCTTTATCTGGCGGCAACAACACAGGTAGTCAGCACGGTGCTGGTAGTGGAGCGATCCGAACAGGGTCATCTTCAAAAAATACAACGGCCAATCTATTTTGTCAGCGAGGTCCTTGCCGACTCCAAAACAAGATACCCGCAGGTCCAGAAGCTGCTATACGGCCTACTCATCACAGTCCGAAAGCTGGTGCACTACTTTCAAGCACATCAAGTCACGGTGGTCACAGCGTTTCCACTCGGGGATGTCCTTCATAATCGCGAGGCCACCGGCCGGATCGCTAAATGGGCACTCGAGCTGATGGCGTTTGACATCACCTTTCAGCCACGGACAGCTATCAAATCTCAAGCTCTAGCCGACTTCGTGGCCGAGTGGACAGAAGTTCAACTCCCAACACCAACAACAAAGCTAGAGTACTGGACAATGTACTTCGACGGTTCCTTACGGATCGGCGGTGCCGGGGCTGGTGTCATACTGACATCCCCCACTGGCGAAAAGTTGAAGTACGTACTACAAATCCACTTCCCGGCTTCCCACAACGTCGCCGAGTACGAGGCTCTTGTTCACGGGCTCCGCATCGCCATATCACTCGGCATACGTCGACTGGTTGTGCGCGGAGACTCTCAACTCGTGGTCAACCAAGTCATGAAAGACTGGACATGTCTCGACGACACAATGGCGGCATACTGTCAGGAGGTCCGCAAGTTGGAAAACAAGTTCGACGGGCTGGAAATCACACACGTCCTGCGTCAATACAACGACGCGGCCGATGAGCTGGCAAACATGGGATCCAAGCGAGAAGCGGTCCCGACTGGAATCTTCGTCGAGCAACTTATGGAGCCATCAGTCAAGAAGAAACCGGCACAAGAGCAGTCGGGAGGCGAGCCTACCCCGACCACCGACGAAGTGCTGCACATATGTCAAGACTGGAGGGGTCCTGTTCTCAAATTCCTCCTGGACGATGAACTCCCAGAAGATCGCAATCAAGCCGATCAAATCAAGCGTCGAAGCAAAAGCTTCCTGCTAGTCGGAGAAGACCTGTACCGAAGGAGCGCATCCGGTGTCCTCATGCGCTGTGTCACCACCGAGGAAGGCAAGCAGATCCTGCATTCAATCCACTCGGGCATATGTGGCAACCACGCTGCATCCAGGACGTTAGTCGGAAAAGCTTACCGGCAGGGATTCTTCTGGCCCACCGCAGTCACAGACGCCAAAGACATCGTTCGCAAGTGCGAGGGTTGCCAGTTCTTCGCAAGACAGACAAATCTTCCCGCCAGGAACTCCAGACTATCCCCATCTCTTGCCATTCGCAGTATGGGGGCTCGACATGGTCGGGCCATTCAAGAAAGCGCCAGGAGGGTTCACACATTTATTCGTCGCAGTGGATAAATTCACCAAGTGGATTGAGGCTAAACCTGTCGCAACAATCACAGCGGCACGAGCAAAGGACTTCATCTTGAGTATACTATACCGGTTTGGGGTCCCTAACCGCATCATAACCGACAACGGCGCTCAGTTCGCGGCAGGCCTATTCCAAGATTTCTGCGACGACTTCGGCATCAAGATCTGCTATGCGTCTGTGGCACACCCGCGGAGCAACGGGCAGGTTGAGCGAGCCAACGGCATGGTCTTACAAGGCATCAAGGCCAGGATATACGACCGACTACAACCATATGCGGGTCGGTGGGTACAAGAACTACCATCCGTTCTCTGGTCTCTCAGAACCACGGTTAGTCGGGCAACAGGGCAATCCCCTTTCTTCCTGGTCTACGGTACTGAGGCCATGCTACCGACCGAGATACAGTTCGGCTCTCCGCGAGTCCGGGCTTACTCCGAAGACGATTCCAACAGCACCCGACTGATCGAACTAGATCAGCTGGAAGAAGCAAGAGACGCCGCAACAATCCAGTCGGCAAGGTATCTTCAAGGCCTGCGTCGCTACCACAATCGCAATGTCCGTGGCCGCGCCTTTTTGGTCGGGGATCTCGTTCTAAGGAAGATACAAACCACCAAGGACAGGCATAAACTATCCCCCATCTGGGAAGGGCCGTTCATTATAGCCGAGGTCACGCGGCCAGGCGCCTACCGACTGAAGACCAAAGACGGCGTCCTCATCACCAACTCATGGAATATAGAACAGCTACGTCCTTTCTATACCTGAGTCTTACTTTTTCCATGTGTACAGTTTTTCCTGACTCACTACGCCGCTTGTTCCAATCGAGTAGTGAGTCGGGGGCTGCATGAATATATGTGTTCTGTCAATAACATACAAGCTTATCTCACCTCGGTCATGAAGCCTTGCCACGACTGATGCATTCGCCCGAGTATAGCATCTTCCTCCGAACGATTTTTATCAAGTTCTATCGAACTAGCTCGGTGCATGCTACATGGTCGGGTAAAGCTAATGACAACCGAATAATAAGTTTGGCGGCACGACACATATATTCACACATGATCGTATATGAAAGCATATGTATACACCGACTACAAAATATATTGCCTTTACAGACCCAGGTCTCGGGTAATCGCTTCAGCAGTCGGCTTCGCCTGTGAGATCAGCTCCAGCGCTTCCTCGGGCGTCGTCTCCTCGGAAAATCCCTCCCCGATGGCCTCAATGTCCGCCCTCGGGTAGATGGACTTGGTCATTGCTAGGGTCTGGGCCACGCCGGCGGCAACCCGCTCGTCTGAGTACCTTTTCAGGGCACTCGGCGCGTCCTCGAGACGCCCCATTATTTGAGGAATTCTGCTACAGCTGGTCCCCACTGAGCGGGGATCCACAAGGTCAAGGAGCCCCTTCACGGACCCGACGAGGGCCTCCCGTGACTCCCTGATTGACCTTATCTCCTCCGTGTAGAACCGGTACTGGGCCTGGACGTTGGCTCTCATGCCTGCCCAGATCGGCCGGCAAGTAAGCTTGTCAGGATCGGCTACACACAAGGTGAATAATGTATTGGCTGAGATCACAGTCGGGTTGAGGACTTACTTTCGTAGTCGGCCTCCCACCCGGCCACGGTCTTCTCCAGTTCGGCCTTCTCCTTACCGAGCTCGACGACGGCCTTCTCCAACTCGGACTTCTCCCGGTCAAGCTCGGTGTTGGCCTTTGTCAGGTCGGCCTTGACCCTTTCAAGCTCGGCCTTGGCTTCTTCGGCCTCCTTCAGCTGCGACTCCCTCTCCGCTTCGAGGTCTGCATCACAGATTAGCCAAGAGCTCAATCACGCAGTCATGACACCACCAAGCAGTCGGATCGACGTAGCTGGATGATTACACCAACGGTCCAGTCGGGGAGATATGCTCGAGGATTTTACCTCTGATCTTCTCGGCTAGGGCCCATGTCTCAGCCCTGAGCTGATCAGCGCCGCTCTTCAGCCAGGCCTCCCTCCTCGTGTGACGCGCCTCCATCTCGGCCTTCAATGCCCGGAGCTGTTGTAATTCCGCGAGGTGGGGAGCCATCTCGACCAGGATCTCTGTCATCGCCTCGTTGCGGTCGACGAGCTTCTGCTCAGGACAAGGAACAAACCGACGACAGAGTCAAACATCAAGACAAGAAGATTGCTGGAGCTTCACTACAAGAATCATACCGCGACCCCTTGGGACCCGTTGATGGTGGCACGAAGCAGGCTCTCGCGCTCTCTCCTTGCGACGACTTCATCGAGCCTGAAGCTTTTCATAGTGCCGTCGCGAGTGGTCCACGAGAAGGTCCGGGGCATCACACGTGGGGGAGCTTCGATCCGAGGCAAATGTGGGATCTCCGGTGGCGGCGGCAACGGCGACGATGGCGATGATGATAACCATGATGGCGACGGGGTCCTGGCCGCGGCATCGCCTTCCCCTACAACATTGGGGACCGGCTCGGGGGATCCGTCCCCCGCTTCCGCGACGTATGGTGCCTCGGGGGCTGGGGCCTCAGTTTCAACAGCCACCTCTCGGTCGAGTGGCGGTAGTGGCCCTGTAGTCGGAGCCACCTCGGTCTCAGCGACCGGGCTGGCCGCCGGCTCAGCAGGTGTGTTCGCTGCTGCTGACTCGGCTGGGGCGGACTCATCAAGCAGAGCAGATGGGTCGACCTTTTTGAGGTCGATATCGGCCCGCTTCCTGCACAACGAAGCAAGACATCAGGACTGTATTTTAACATACAACGACTACAGAATGCTTGGAGTAGCGCACCTCTTGGAAAACTTCAGCTTCCTGCTAGCGTGCCCACTCCCCGGCGAAGCGCTAGCATCGGCACTCGCCCCGGTCGGTGTCGTCGACGGCAGAGGCATGTCGGCCTGAGTCGGCCTCGACTCTGGTACGGTTGGTTCGGGTTCCTTCGCCCCAATCGGCCTCTGCCCTGATTGGCCCCTTGGCGGCGCTGTTGCTGAGTACGACGACGTCGAGCCCAAGCCTGCTGCTCTCAGCCTGGGACTCGACCGCGTGGGCGTTGTGGCAGCGGTGTCCTTTATCTTCAAGCTACCGCTCATGGCACGCGCTGTCATGGCCCCCTCGCCCCGATATAAAATTGGCTTCTTCCCCGCTCTCTTGGAGCCGGGTTGGGCATCAGAGGGACTCCTTGGCCTCTTCCTCGGCGCGACCGCAGACAATGGACGAGAATCTTCATCAAATTCCTCGTGCCACTACAAGCAAGCCGACAAGATATGAGTTCCTACAGTAGCATGCTCCATGTGGGCCGCTCGCAGGCTGAGTTGAAATTATAGCGCTGGTGCTACTCACAGGAATCGATGAGGTAAACAGATATGCTTCATGAGTCTTACTGCTAAACAAATATGTTTGGGTATCTGTTTTATCCACCAGGTCTCGAGGATATATCCTTATAAGGATCACAAGCTGGTCTTCATCAAAATTGGGGATGCAGGTATCTTTCTCGGGAACACCTGACCACGTAATGGATTTATTTTCATAAAGTGGAACTCGGCCTACATGCGTGGCCATCAGTTGCCATGAGCAACATTATTCCAGCCAACATGACGCTGAAGAGTCTAACTTTCGAGTAGTGCACTACTCGGGAGAGACTATAAATTTCTCATTCCCGCTGACATGACGCGGAGGAGTCTAACTTCTAGGTGGGACGCCACTCGGGAAAGACTATAAACTCATATTCCGACTGACATGAAGTCGAAGAGTCCTATATACGAGTAGCCTCCTACTCGGCAAGACTATAAATTATATTCCGGTTGACATGATACCGAAGAGTCTCATATACCAGTAGTAATCTACTCGGGAAAGACTTCCAGGTTAAAGATCTTTGACTTTATGTTTAATTGTCTTCACAATTAAGCACAAAGTCGGGGGCTACACCTAATAGGTGCGCCTATTCGGCGCACACTATTCATTTATCTACATGAAGCTCTTCATAGCCTCGCTGCCAGCTGACATGAAGCAGGACTCGGGAAGACTTACTCGGACAAAGAGTACTCGGGAGCATCGCACTCGGGTAACCTTCACCGTGGAGGATGAGCACTCGGCATCAGCTGTGACTCAACTATGAAGGTCTCAGGGGCTACTGTGGGAGCCATGGGCCCCGGGTACCTCACTACAAGCACATGGGCCACTCGGATAGAGGATGGGCCAGATCATGTAATTAGAGATAAGATAGCACCCGGCAGGCTGTGCCTTGTACAATAAGGAAACATAGCCTTAGTCGGATAGGATTCTATCTCTAATAAGGAAATCCCTTGGTCGTATCCGACTGGGATCCTTACCATGTACCCCTGTCCCCTAGTATATAAAGGGAGGCAGGGCGCCTCATGAGGACACACCAGATCATTGATCACAAATCCACCTCAGAGGAATAACACCTCAACTGGACGTAGGGTATTACCTCACAACGAGGGCCTGAACCAGTATAATTCCCTCGTGTTCCTCTGCAATCCACCGAATTCCAGGTCGCCGAGTACCCCCATAGTATTATTGCCGGTGCAAAGCATCGACATGTTGCACCTTTTACATTACAATGAAATAAAATAGAGACTATCGTTACAATAATTTTGTTGTTTGTTCATACATGTGTATCATGCTTAGGACTTAGGAGGAATGGTACAAAATCTGCTTGATAGAGCTGCAATATTTGTTAGGGTTCTGAGTTCTATGATTATATGGGCTGTTATAAATTTTTTACTAGTAACTATGGTTTTGCGTATTCTGCAATGGCCTGAAAGAATATGTTCTTTCCCTGCTACTCATGAATACTGCTTTAGGGAAATGCTATGCTTGTGAAATTATCACTATTTTATGGTTGAGTATGCTATTTGAAATGGAGTAAATGTTTGTGGCTTATGAAATATCTAATGATATTTAGGATTGTTATCTTCCTCAAAACTCAAAAGAAGTATTCAGGAAATTTACTCCGCTTATATGGTGTGGTTATTTGTTAAGCTGAAATTCTAGCTTCCTTGTAGAGTTATTTTACTACGAACCTTGTGCCAGTGGCTCATTCACATCATACTTATCACAAACATCATTCAAAAATAAATTGATCTTTAAAAATTATTGTGCTTAATCCAAAGTGATGCCATAGCAAGCCCAATGCAGGGCCAAGGGCAGCAGTGCGACAATGCATTGCAGAGTAGATCAGGGATGGGGAGTAGAGAGAAGCTCAGAGCAGAGCAGGTTGGGGATAAGGATTTAGTGATGGTGGATATGGCTGGTGATGAAAATGGGGGAGGTTGAATCAGAAGCAATGAGAACCGAGATGTAATCCCCTGGTCCATCACTTGCCGGCAACAGCTGTGCATGAAGCCAGGAACTTGTCGGCTTGTCTCTGCTGCTCTGCCACCACCCTCGGTGCTTCTGACTTAAAGTAGCTAGTGTCAAGATAAGGGTTGTGCGCACAAGATAGGACAGCTGGTTCTACTTCCCTCTCTTCCTTTTCCATCCTCACCCTTCTACCTCCCCTGTGCACAGCAGCACGTGTGCGCCTCCTTGCAGGCAGTGGCAAGCAGACGAAGCTCAGCAAGGTGAGGCAAACCTCCAAAGGATCCACTTTGAGGGACCTTTATGTCAAGGAAACGATTTGGCAATACCATGAAACAATAATGGAAGTAGCCAAGAAGAATAAATTCTAGTTGCCTAACCTTGATGCCACTAAATACACCTTTTCAGAAACTATAATTCTACAACCATTATCTTGTACATCAGCATTCCAATTTGGGATATTCTTGATGAGGTGTGTTTTTAATATCTGCATTATTCTTTTACTTGTGTCATCAACCTCATTAATTGTACATGTGGTTCCTTCTAAATGACTCTGCTAAATAACATACATTAGAGCTATTTACCTTAAGACTGTGCTGGAAAGATATTGTTTTCTTAAGAAAGATGCTTTAGCTTGTACTGTTAATACTAGCTTGTTGATTGCCTGCCTATCAATAATGTTGATTTTGACTGGCTTAATTTAGGTCCTGTTTTTTAGCTAATATGCTTTACTTTGTGCAGTTTGTGCTAGCCAGCTTAGCTATGTGGGGTGGTGTTTTTTATGGTGTCTCCAGGCTTTTTAGCGGGAAGAAGGAAAACAAAACTACTGAGGTATTCTTTTTTGACTTCTATTTCTTACCTTGAGTAATGCTCTTCTGCTCAGAGTTCTGATAGTCCATGAAATATTTACCTAGGAGTGATCAATTAATTATGGTAGTTAGAAGCAGAAGGCACAAACACATGATACATGTGTTCCTTTTCTTTTGAAGGGCTACCTATCGTATGTGCACTATATTATGTTAGTATATTGTCAAGATATTGAACTACCTATTTGTCATCAGCAGATATTTTTTTTACCAATTAGTTATGATTATAGATGGTATGTCAGTGTACAAATGAGAAGTGAGAATAGATGGAAAACTGTGAAAGAAGAAAAATCTGAAAAATATACTTAAAACTTTTGTACTGAAAAAGCGTTTGTTCCATGGAGATTTTCCCATGGACATGTGACTTCATGCACAGCTGCCAATTATCAAACATGCCTCAAGATTGATGGTGTTTCCATAATTCAAATAAACCAGTGCATATTCCATGCATTGTAATTTCCTTGCACAAACTTGAAAGCACAATGAGTGGGTAGGGTAGTGGACTTTTCTGCATATACATGTGAATTTCTCTTGTTCCATTTAGTCCTTACTTTTGCCTTTTACACTTTTTACACATACTAGTAACATGCCCATGCATTGCACGGCCCTTATGACTGAGGATGGGCTGGGAGTTTCTTTCGATTTTTTTCTCTGGCGCTGCGAGTGGGGGTGGGAGGAGGGGACGGAAGGACAACTACGCTTTTGTAGTAGTAGAGATGTGTCATGTCCATTACTATTATTTTGAGAAATTATGAGGTTAATGTTGCCATGATAACTACCCTGGTGGCTTGTCTGCATGACAACCTGAATGGTTTTGATCTGCTGCTGTAATTGCAAATTTTATGTCATATCAACATGTAAATTGTCAAGCTTGTTGGATGCCATAAGAATCTGATGGAACATAAAATTTCTATAAGAATCAAATAGTGCATAAAATTTTTATGAGGCATACGTTATTATTGGTAAATTGATTTCAACTGATTTACCTGAGAAGCACAGCAAGTAAAAGCATTTACAGCAAACTAACCTCAAGGCTCTAGCCATCTGTGCTGTAAATGATGTTTATCCCTTCAGCTACAAATTATCTAACACTAGTTGTGAAGTAATTTAATGCTATATAGTCAGAAACATTGAGGACGCGTCCCCCTAACTACATTTCATTGTAATAATCTTTTGCAGGCGGTGCCAGCACAAGCAAAGTAGGATTATTTCAGGCTGCGGGCATGCAACTATGAAATAAAAGAAAGTGTGTCGCTCTTTAAATTTATGTTGCTAATGATAAACTGTTGGCTAGATGGGTGATTTTTGTAAGAGGCAAGATGTTGTGGAGCAGCAATTGTCAGCCAGCATGAATAATCCTATCGCACTGGAACTTTGTTTGCGAAACTACAACGGCTTCTACTTGCTGTTCTGTTGTTATCTACATCATTTCATGCTTTCTATCGGTGCGGTTGATAATTACCATCGGGTGCTCTAAAATTGATTCAATTAAGTTGAATATTGAATGCCATGTCAATGTCTATTCTTTACAGTCTTTTTTTCTTACCGTAGGGACTAGGGAGCATATGGCTCGAGAATAAATCAGTCCAGCGTGTTAATAGCACGTCAGCACCCAGCTGTCCAGGTCGTCGGTAAAAAAGGGGAGGGGCAGTGTAGAGACTTCTTAGAGAGAACAGTTCTTACTGGAAAGTTTCACACATAGCGTTTATTTTTGGGGATCGCGGTCTAAGAGCATCTCCAGCAGGGACCCTAAACACAGCCCCCAAACAGTTTTTGGGTGGTGGAACAAAAAAAACTAGATCCAGCAGGGACTCTACTATGGCCCCCAAAATGAGGAGGCCTCTAAATCTTTCCTCCAAGCCCTCAGTCCTGGGGGCTCTATAGCACAGCCCCATCGACGTTATTTTGCCGTCTATGACAATTCCCCACCCATCGAAGAGAGCGCCGTCTGAGAAGAGGAAGATCGAAGAGAAAAAATCATCCCACCTCGATTGGCCGCCGCCGCCGCCGCCTTGCTCGCCCGCTGCCGCCCTCGGCCAGGCGCGGCGTCAGCCGGCCACCGCCTCCCGCCACGCTCGCCCGCTCCCGCCGCGCTCGCCCGCCGGCCCTCGCCTCTCGCTGCGCTCGCCCCCTGCCGCGCTCGCCCGCCGGCCCTTGCCTCCCGCCGCGCTCGCCCGCTCCCGCCGCGCTCGCCCCCTGTCGAGCTCGCCCGCCGCTCTAGCCCACTCGGCTGAATAGCTTTATATATATATATATATATATATATATATATATATATATATATATATATATATATATATGAGTACAAATGAATAAATGTAATATTATAATATAGTTTATGCTGAAATACAATAGAAAAAAAAATAAGAGAAAATAGGGGCTGAGAAATGGGGACTGTTGCTGGAGTTCGGAGCATTTTTAAGGTCTAAAGGAAATGGGGGCAGCCCCTATTTAACCTTTGGGGCTCTAAAATAGGGTCTATTGCTGGAGATGCTCTAAGGACATTTTCAATGAAAGATATTTTTTTATTTTAATCTTCATACTCTTTAAATTTATATGTAAGTCAAAATTTATACTAAAGACCCTCAAAACCACATACTATTATAAAGTAGCTCCCTTGACCAAATCCAACCAGATAAAAAAGATAAAATACAAACTTGTGTAAATTACACTAGTCTAGCCCTAGGTTGAGCTAATTCTGGCTCCGCCGCTCAGGGCATTGACAGTGCGAGAACATGGCGAGTGCCCTCCGCTCGCCATGTCAGATTCGTAGGCCCACCTTAGCCTCAGTTGTGCCCCTGCAAAGGGCATGATCGCCTTGTCAAACCAAGGGTGGAGGCATGGCTTGCAACTAGTAATGTCCAAACGGGCTATGTCCTGTCAGGCCGGCCTGAGCATGGTGCTACAGTAACTGTGCTTAGAATGGCCTAAATAGCCGTGCCGTGCCTGAGTCGGCTGTGCGGGGAGGACCGGCACAGTACGGCCCGCGTACTATAGCGGACCGGCATGGCACAGCATTGGCACGGCCGGCCTGCTACAGTATGGGCGCGGGGGGACGACCGTTGCCTCGTCTCAACAGTCGGTTCGCCTCGGTGGCCCAATGAATGCTTGACACGTATCCCCAACGGTCGGAAATAACAGCTAGATAATTTAGGCGTTAGAGGGCCAAAAAAATCCGAAAAATTGTGAAATTTTTTCATATAAATAGGACAGCCATCAGCAACATCTTGGCTCATCCAAACCTCCCAATCTCTCATCTTGTGCTCTCTTCTGCTCTCTTTTGCTCTCTTGCGCTTTAAATTTTTGATTTAGACAAATTTTTGTCTAAAAATTAAAAATTTTCCACATTCTCATAGCTGATAGCTACAGCCTCCGGTGCTCCTGCAAGGTAAAAAAATTCTAAATTTTGTTCTTTGTTCGTACTATTTTTTTGGTACTAATTTTCTCTATTTATATTTCAGGATGGATCCGAACTACCCGACGTTCCAACTGAGCGATTTCGACCAGAGCTATGTGCCGATGTCGCAGGGAGACGACTCCGGGTCGGCTCCTACACCGCAAAGACAGCCGGAGGAAGTACATGCGACTTCAGAAGGATCCGGAACTGCGAGCGGAAGCCTATCAACGTCAACCGGCTCGAAGAGATCAAGAACTTTCTCCGCCTGACAACATTTTGATAAGATCAAGGAGACTGACGCTGATGAAAGGGAGGTAACTTACGCGAAATGTAGAATTTGTAAGACTAAACTCTCTAAAAAATCTTCTGGTGGAACAGGGCATTTGAGGCGGCATGCTGAGACGTGTTCGAAGAAGCAAGGTTACCAGCTATGACAGCAGCAACTGGTACTAAATCCTAACGGTATGGTACGTTCATTAGAGTATGATCCTCAGATAGCACAAGATTTTCTTCCCCGTTTAATTGCTAAACAGGATCTACCCCTAAATTTTCGTGAGTCTCCTGCATTTGAGACTAACATTAAAACTGCTCATAATCCTAGGTTTGAAGCTGTTAGTAGACAGACCACAACCCAGAATTTGGTGAATGTTTACAACCAAGGCCGGGACAGTATTAAACAATTGTTTGCTATATGCACCTTTTTTTTTGTTAGTATCATATCTGATATTTGGAGTGGTAGGGCTAAGGAGGACTATATTAGTGTAGTTGCTCATTATGTTGATGATGATTAGGAATTACAAAAAAGAGTAATAGCTTTAAAATTAATTGATGTTTCACATACTGTAGAAAATATTGTTGAACGAATTTCTAGAGTTTGTGAGGATTTTGGCATCACAAATAAAATATT
This sequence comes from Oryza meyeriana var. granulata, assembly GCA_003991445.1. NCBI lineage: Eukaryota > Viridiplantae > Streptophyta > Magnoliopsida > Poales > Poaceae > Oryza > Oryza meyeriana. The sequence goes on along the minus strand of RYFJ01001329.1, from coordinate 125,979 downwards.
TGCAGTAACTTTAGATAATGCGGTTGCAAATTCCAAAGCAATGAAAATTCTGCAACCTTTATTCAATGTTTATGCTGAATCATTTCTTTTACATCAACGTTGTGCTTGCCATGTTATTAATCTTATAGTTAAATCCGGTTTTAAGAGAGTAAGTATATATCTCGATTCCATCCATGAAGCCATAACATGGCTCAATGGTTCTAATTCTCGACTTGCGACCTTCAAGCGATTCTGTATCGCTTCGGACAAGCGTCCATGCAATTTCCAAACAGATGCGAGCCATCGGTGGAACTGACTTATTTGATGTTGAGACATGTCTTGTCTTAGAAGGATATGCTAACTGTTTTTTTGCAATCCAAAAATATTGTTATCAGTGCGGGCAACCGCTACTAACAGAATAGTTTTGATATGTTGTGAAAAGGTTTTATTACTACCTTGAAATATTTTATGATGCAACTGTTGTTTTGTCTGGCGTTTACTATCCAACTACTAATTTAATTTTGCATAAAATTTTTGAGATTGTCACTTTATTAAAAGAATATGAAGATGAACAACTACTAGGACTTGCAATATTTCACATGAAATAAAAATATCTTACATACTATAGGGATATTCTATACTTGTATGTTTTTTGCATTTATTCTTGATCCTAAGGGTAAGATACGGGGGTTCCTTAATATTTTGAATCTTATTAGAGATGCAATGAATATTGATTACACTAACTACTATTTTGATTCTAAGACTAAATTGTATAAATTATTTCGAAAGTATAAAACTAAGTTTCAGAAAGTTCACGTGCAAAAAACCCCACCCGTTCATGTACCAGGTAAGAAGAAATTGCAGCGGGGCCAAATTTGGGGTGATTCCTCTTCTTCTTCGAGTACCGGTGGTGGAAGTTCGACCGCCGCAAGTCTTGCACACGCTTCGCTTGAAGCCCTTGAGTTGTCCACCTATTTGGACAGCGACTCCATCAACCAGGAAAATCTCAACGTTCTGCAATGGTGGAACGATTACAAGACCCAATATCCCGTGCTATTAAAGCTAGCACGGGATGTGTTCACGGTGCCTGTGTATACGGTATCATCCGAATCGTTCTTCAGTCTTTGCGGAAGAATTATTGAGAAGAGGAGAAGAAATCTCTACAGTGAGGTGGTAGAAATGCTACTTATGGTAGGTAGCCAAGGAACGTGCCCAACACACCGTGGAGAACCAACATTTGACTGATCAGTTCGAAAATCTTTACCTAGAAAATGAGTAACTAGAGTAATGTTTTCTATTTTTGAGTGTTGACCTTTAGCTGTACTCTTTTTTCTTTGTCATGGTTTTCTCAAAATTGAGTTTTTACATGACAGTTTTTAATGAGGCAGTTATGTTATATCAAATTCAATAAAGGTCATTGCACAATTTTCTTATATATCTATGCAGAAATTAAATTACATAATTATATAAGTGTTTCTATTTTGCTTGTTTAAAAAATATAAAAATTTCCTCCTCTAATATCATAAAAAAATACCCTCACGTTTTTTTACTTATCTCAAATAATTTTCCCTTATATTTATGCAGAAATTAAATTACATAATTATATATGTGTTTCTATTTTGCTTGTTTAAAAAATATAAAAATTTCTTCCTCTAATATCATCAAAAATACCCTCATGTTTTTTTACTTATCTCAAATAATTTTTCCCTATATTTATGTAAAAATTAAATTACATAATTATATATGTGTTGCTATTTTGCTTGTTTAAAAAATATGAAAATTTCCTCCTCTAATATCATCAAAAAATATCCTAATGTTTTTTTACTTATCTCAAATAATTTTTTTGCCTTTTTTCTTTTTTTACCGGTCCTCTAATTTTTATAAATTTTTTAAGTCATTTTTCTTTTTTACTGTAGCACTTTTTTTTTAAATCGGCGTTGTCGCCAGCGAGGCCCACTGGCCAGCGGCCCACATCTCCATGCCGCACATGCGCGGGCGGGAGACGGCCGGCTGGTGCGGTGACAAGAAGGACAGAGTGGAACGGGCCGGCCTGGACACAGTGGACCGCCGACGGACCGTACTGGCACGACATGGCCCACGATCTCGACATGCCGTGCCTAAGCCAAAAGAGACACGCGGGTCAGCACGACATGGCCTGCTGCAGAGACCATACCTAAACAGGCCGTGTCGGTCCGAGACGAGTCATACCGAACCGTGCCTCGGACCGAGACGACCTGGTCCGCCCGTTTGAACATCTATACTCTGAACCAGCGTTGGGCGAGGCTGCCGCCTCACTTGTGGTCCCCTCAACCCCCTCACGTGGAGCTGCGAGCAATGGTGGCCGAAACAAGTGGCATGGCTCTCAACCAGTTGGGCGAGGCGTCGCCTCGCGTGCGGTCCCCCCCCAACCCCCTCGTGTGGAGCTCCGAGCAATGGTAGCCGAAACAAGCGGCGGAAGGGGCGGCGCCAGTTAGATCCAGAGGGGAAGGAGCGGTGGTGGCCAGAGCCGAAGGGTGGGGGGGCGGCGGATGGGAGGGACATACCAAGAGCCCGATCCGCGTCGCTAACGGAGAGCTCGCTGCCTTGGTTGCGCCGATCTGTCCCACGCTGAGGGGCTCGTCGGGGGGCCGCGCCGCCGCGGAGGGAGGTGATGGCTAGATCCGTTCGCGCAAGCTTGTCCTCCTCGCGTCGTTGGCTCGATGTGCGATTTCCGGTGAGGGAGGAGAAGAGGGGCCGCTACCGAGCTCCTCCCCATCCCTGCGCGCCTCCACTGAGCTCCTTTCCCATCCCCCTCCGTGCGTGCCGCTGCGCCGAGTTCCTCGCCCCATCCGGCGGATCAGGGAGTGGCTGCATGCTAGCACGCTGGACGCCGGCGGGCTGGTAGGTCATCGGCGCCGTTCTCGTTCGCATCGAGGAGAAAAGGGGAGGAAGAAAGAGAGGGGGGGGGGGGGGGGGGTGTTTTGAAAATAGAAGGAGGTGAGTTGGATGGGTGACTGAGGTGGGAGTTGGAGTTGGTTATTAATTGTCCTAAGTTTTCGGCTGAAATGAATAAAAACAGGGGCTGAACTGTAATATTTTGTATGTCAGAAGGTGAAGCTCCTCGCGTTGTAGAATTAACGTCTCAAGAGAAGCTTGAGTACATGTGACAGCTAAGACCACAAGCTAGGGTGTCCTGCATTGTCAATGCCCTCGCAGTATCAAGCATTATTCAACACTATACTATAGTGACAAACTCAAATTATTATAGCTATAGTATCCTCAGCGGTACGAATTCAGAAGTCACATGATCCAAACACTTGCCGGTAGATTTGCCCTTGTTGCCCTCTTTTCATTTGATAGTGAAGTTTGTTCTTTTTTATTTTACTAGCAAAAATATCCGTGTATTGCAGCGAAAACAAATTTACAGATACAAACAAGCTTTCAATGCTTAATAAATTCATAAACCAATTTGCTCTCCCTTAAACAGGTCCATCACCTGCATAAAGAAACAGATCTCTCTAATATGTTAAACCAAGTTTATTAGAAAGCCCAATTCACTTCTGTGCTTAAGACCAGCCCAAAACTTGAGCAAACTTTTCTTATGATCCTTTTACGTATGTATATACGCACGTCGGAAGCAACACAAATTATTGTGCCCATTTGACACAGATTTTCCAATACTGCCAGTAGTAGTATATCTGTACCAGGCGTGTATTCCGTGGATATACATACATATTTCTTTTTCCCACTCAAAGCAGAGCTCCCAACTAGAAACAAACCAATATAGTCGTATGGGCATTTTAACAGCCAAATTCAATACTATTTAACTCAATTTGACATGTGTTCATCTGATATGAGAATCGCCGCGATACAATGAGGTTCTTATATGGACACACAGAGGCTCATCTCATGAATAATCTACTCTTTGTTCATCTCATATATTCATCCACCAGGGACCAGAAAATGTTACGCCTACACAAGTCCTAGGCTTGGTTACATGGGTTACAGAGATCTGAACTCAAGCAAGAATTGTCTGGTAGAGATCATCTGACTTCACAAAATCAATGATTACTGCAACAAGTAATTCCTTTGCATCAGCAATTACATGAGCGTAATCATCCGATCCATCGAAGTTACTCCTTGTTCATGTTGTCAACCAAAAAAAGAAGATGAAATCGTATCAACGCAAAATCCCATGAGGCCATGTAAGTATTGATACTCAAATGCAAGGATCGGGGAAGATAGGAAGCAATGCAATCCGCATCCCTTATGGTCCTTGAGGATCATAGCAGCAGATAGGAACAGATCCCTCTGCTCCAACTTCCTACGCCTCAATCGCTGATGAAGCTGTCGATGTTCTTAAATGAAGTGAGCAGTCCGCAGCCTGTTGTACCGCATCTGCACGACGTCCGCAGGGCGACGCTATCGGCGTGGGAAGCCGCTGGTCCATCCCTGTGGGTGCGTCGGCCAACATGAGCTCAGCGATGAAACGGTAGGGTTTGACAGATTTCGGGGAGAAATGACAAAGTTGAGGGGAACGTCAAACCGATGATGGCCGAAAAATCGCGGATGATGGAATCCCAAAAGATGACCATCCCAAAAGATCGACTTCCAATCTGAGTCCGGAAGACCGCGGAACGCAATCCGCTATGCACGGGGACTATATAAGATGGACGAAGACGAAAAACTAATTAAGACCATCTCCAGCAATAGACCTTATTTTAGAGCCCTAAAATTAAATAGGGACTACCTCTATTTCTTTTGGATCTCAAAAAGCCTCTAAACTCCCGCAACAGTCTCTATTTCTCAGCCCCTATTTCCTTCTATTTCCTTTTCTATTATATTTCAGCATAAACTATATTATACTATTGCATTTATTCATTTGTACTCATATATATAAAGCTAACAGAAGAGATCGGCAGGCGAGCACGGCAGGGGGCGGCGGCCGGCGGGCGAGCACGGCAGGGGGCGGTGGCCAAGACGGCGGGGGGGGGGGGGGGCGGCTGGCGGGCGAGCGTGACAGGAGACGAGGGCCGGCTGACGCCGCGCCTGGCCGAGGGCCGGCGGGCGAGCACAGCGGGAGCGCGCAGGCGAGGGCCGACGGGCGAGCGTGGCGGGAGGCGAGGGCCCGCCGGCGGCGGCCGAGCAGGGCGGCGGCGGCGGTGGCCAATCGAGGTGCGATGATTTTTTTTCTCTTCAATCTTCCTCTTCCCAGGCGGCGCTCTCTTTCGGTGGGTGGGGAATTGTCTTAGGTACCAAAATAACGTCGATGGGAGCTGTGCTATAGAGCTCCTAGGACTGGAGACTTGGAGGAAAGATTTGAGGGCCTCCTTATTTTGGGGGCTATAGTAAAGTCTCTGCTGGATCTAGTTTTTTTTATCCCACCATCCAAAAACTATTTGGAGACTGTGTTTAGGGTCCTCCTAGAGATGCTCACATGCAGACAACGGACGAAGACGCAGCTACCGCGCTCAGACCTGAATCGGACTCGTGCGGCGCTCGGCCTGAAAGACAGACAACGGACGAAAATTCACTGGCAGAACGCTATTCGTTTTTATAATAGTTGGGAAAATTCAGTGAATATGTACCAACTATATTTATTTGGTCGCATTATGTCACTAGTTTTTCCATCAATGGCAATCCGACTAACTTAATTGGGGAGTTGAACAAAGTTTTGCTTAGGCCCCTATTAAGTAACCAACCAACAAGTCAATGGCAAATCAGCAAGATGATGAATGAAACAGCTTAGCACTGATGCGAAATAAAATGTAGTTCTCAACATCAGGTCGCTTGTTAAGGTGAAAAGTGAGTCATGTGAGATGACTCATTAATTTAAGTGAACACACAAACCACCTCTCGTCGCATATAGCCTTTTCCATTATAGAATAATCCAGTTAGCAACGTGAACCCATTAATCCAGCCATCCGCGTCAAAACTCTAATTAATCAGTGTACCCGCAACGTGGAAAACGACTGCTCCTTTCGTGTCAGATCCCAATGCTTTTACCAATGCAGTGCACGTGATCCCCACGTACGCGCACAGCCACTTGTTGAAATGTCAGTCCTATCCAGAAGCGAACGAAACGGATAGCAGCGTATGTATGTTTGTGCAGCCCTTGTCACTGCACCGCCCAATACAGATCAGATTTTCAATCAGAGCCTCATACAAGTAGTTGCTTTCGTTAATCAGAACTTCCATCTCATCGACTCATCTTCACATTCACGCTTGTGATGCACACAGCCAGTTTAGGCTAAGTGACGTACCTATTTTAGACTCTCAGATGCTCTTCTTAAGAGTTAAGGCTCTTTGTAACTACTTCAGTTCAGAGCCTTCCAGATGATGATATCTTTGATAAGATGACAAGCAAGATGCAACCATAACCTGAAAGAGGAAAATAATTCGACTATTAGTAACATTGGCAAGCAATAATAGGGGGGTGTGGGGTGCTCTGAGTCATCTGAGAAGAATGCAGGATGGTCATGGATGTACACACAGATCCAACTAGTTTCACTTACATGTCACTGTATGGGAATTGGTTACTAGTGTACAAGGCACGGCAGAATCGACATAAACGTCGCAAGCTAATTCCACATGATATTTCATATGAAGCAAAATTGAAACGACCTTAGATGCCCAAAGCAATCATCCTCTCTTCTAGAAATTGTTTTTGGTTTTCACCAAAACCGTGTGCTGCCATACGGACAATGACATTATACTGGCCATGGTAACAGACAAGATTCATGAATAATGAAAAAAGAGGGAGGATTGAGCCAGAGAGCAACAGTCAAGATAAATGGATGATGAACCAAGGGATTTAATGGATGACGCGGTTTAAGAGGCAAATAAGATATTACCATGTGCTTCAAAATAATGGTTTGGAGTGATGGAGGATTGAACCATAACTCTTTTATGTTGCCGCCTGGGACAAGATGTAGGGGCCTGATGAGTCATAAAGCTGATGAGCACATGCTGCATTTTTTTTCATGGTTTGGACTCTTATTTACTCAGAGGAAAACAAGAAATAAAAGGACAAAAGGGTTTCTTTCAAGTAACTGTCATGATGCATACCACTATAAGAAGGCATAGCTCCACCGCTTCTCAGAGGAACAGCTGGGTCAGCTGCACCTGCACACATAGAACCAGAGAGAGAGAGAGAGAGAAAGCATAGCTCCACTCCACCACTCCACATACGCACACAGAGACAGAGGAAGGGAGGGAGGGACGGGGAGAGAGAGAGCTGAAGAAGGCATGGAGGAGCAAAAGCACACAGACAAGGTATGTTTCCGGTACCTAATCTCTGCAGTCCCAACTCCTGAAGATAAACCTATGTTCTTGGACAAGAGTTAATGTGGAAATCCCATATTCCAAACCATAACAATTTTGTGGTTCCATACAAAAAAAAATCTGCTGAGGAACTCAGGACATTTTCTTTCTTGATGTCTGCTGGTCTGAGTAACATTGGTAACACGAAATCACATCCAACCCAATTCTCAAAAACCATCCAGTGCAGGGGCTATAAACAAATAACATTTTTTCAATACCTGTTGATCCAAAAAAGGTAATACTTTTTAAACACAATATAATTTTTATAAAAATGTGAGAAAAGCCATGACTTACTATTTTCCTAGCTCTGAAAAAAATCAGGTAAAACCAGCCTGTTTCTGGTCGGATTCCAGATCAAATTATGCAGGTAGGCATTGGATGCCTATAGCCCTATACTCCACTTGGATTTAACCTGTCCAGTAACAAAACCTTGCAAACTACAATTCTTTCCTCACCTTCTTGTTCACCTCTTCCAAAGGCAAAGCTCAGCATGTTGAAATCAAAGGTTATCTGCTGCAAACTCTACATTTCTGAAAGCCAGAATGCCAAGGTTGTTGATGCAATCAGTCACATTTGCCAGAAAGACCCTGAGGTTGTTTTGCTCAGCAAGTTCGAAGATGACCACTACAACCGTGTCCGTTACACGCTTGCCTCTTATATCATCAACGACAGCTCAACTGATGAAGTGAAATTTAGCCCAATGAGGCGAGTATTGTTGGAGATGATTGAGAAAGCATTTTCAACCATAAACCTTGAAATGCACACTGGAACTCACCCAAGGATCGGAGTCATTGATGACATGTCCTTCCACCCCTTGAATCAAGCCACACTGGAAGATGCTGCTCAACTGGCTAAGATGGTGGCCTCTGATATTGGCAATTGCTTACAAGGTTTGTTAAATTTTCAACTATTTTCCTTAAGTAACAGATGTAATATTAAAAACTTTTGATCATTCTCCCTGTATGCAGTCCCGATATTCTTATATGGAGCAGCACACCCAACTGGCAAGCCTGTGACTGCAGTACGGCGTGAACTGGGCTATTACCAGCCAAATTACATGGGCATCCAATGGACGGGTCAGGTACTCCCTGATATTCTGCCAATGAAGCCAGATGAGGGTCCAGATCATGTTTCTCGTGAAAGAGGTGCCATAATGATTGGTGCTGCATCTTTACCTTTGACCTATAATGTGCCGGTGCTATCAAAGGATGTCCCTACTGTAAGAAGGATCACCCGAAGGGTGACTGGTCGGGGTGGAGGATTGCCGACAGTGCAAGCACTTGCCCTTTCCCATGGTGACGATTGCACAGAGATTGCATGCTTCCTGGATCCAGATCATGTCAGTGCTGATCAGGTTCAGCGGCAGGTGGAACAGATAGCAGCAGAGCAAGGACTTGAGGTTGACAAGGGGTACTTCACTGACTTCACAAAGGATAGGATGCTTGAAAAATACTTCAAGATTGTGCTGGCTATTGATTGATGTGTGCATACTCTTCTATGGCTGACTGTCATGCATGCATTATGTTTTTGCACAACTAATTCATACCTGTGTAATCATGCATGCAAACCAATAATCAATTCTAACATTGTGTATATAGCAAATTTTCCTTTTCCCACTTCCAGCTTTGCCCGTGACATCTGTGCAGAAGATGGTTTCTGGAAACTTAATCACCAGATAATATGTCTGATAATTGTATGAGCTTGTTAATTATCTTCCACGTCAACTTCAAATTGGGAAAAAATAAACTAGTTACACATTTCTGCTGGAAAGTTTGAAGGGAAGATGAAAAATACATCACACACATATGGTTGAGGAATAGATAAAATTGAGTTGTAGTGTTCATCATCCCCTTATAAAAAATATTTGAATAAAGGACAAAGAGACCAAAGAGATAAGGTATTGAGTCTAATGGCTATTGAAGGAGAATGTAAATGCATAGATAATGTACAGATAAACAATATGTGATCCAAATACCAATACGTTCTAAAGCATGGCTAAAATGCTAAGGTACTGAGTAAAACTAACATATTTACGTATCTTTTAGGAAATCACCTATCAGAACTAGATAACAGGATCATATGGAAAAGGTATAGAAAAATATCCATGTCATTTACTATTTGCTTAAATATTGTTTACTTGCGCATCAAGGGCATAGTCTGGGTTATTTTGTGTTACTATAAATTAAACAGTTGATCATTGTATGAGACGGTTATTTTCTGTTAGCAGGGCATGACAAAGCAATGTTTCAAGTCACCTTACAAATGTTTATAGGGACTGCATCAAGCATATTGTTGATGAATAAATAAAAGTGTAAGTGATTAGCATCTTTTCCTCAGAAAGATTTTAATAGGAGTTTAAAAAACAAAGGATAAGTCTATAAGCAAAACTTTTCTTACAAAACTCTTAGAAACACTGACGTGCCATGCTGTGAGTAAATCTAGATTTCCTATAACTACCATCTCGTTAAATCAAACGGTTTAGAGCTTTGTTGGAAAGAGTTTTGTAAGAATTTTTTTAGTGCGTGTAGCAGTGCTCAAAGACCAAATAGAAGAAGTACTGATTATTTACTATTGACAGCGAAAGGAAATGAGCAAACAAACAATATGTGATCCCAACATCATTAACTAAAATAAGCATTCTACAGCACAGTTACAGAGCAAAGGTACTTAGTAGAAGTCCACAATTTCATATCTTCGAGAAATCTTTAAGAACTTTGTTTTGTCCTAAATATTGGAACCTACTGTTGGATGAAAGTAGCAAAGCAACATGAACATCATTTACAACTCTACTCATTAATATTCTCTGTGACATGCACTGAACATGGTAAAAAAATTGGACATTGTGTTCCTATGTATTGAACATGGCAAAATTGTTTTGCATGAAAGCTCAACACACACCTAACATATATGGTGTCATTAGAGCTCTTAAATCATTGCTAGGATGCACAATTGCAGAATAGCTTATTGATCCATTACCAGTAATCACCACAGGAACAAGAACCCCTGTTGAAATGGTGAAACCTTTGATTGTCCCTCAATATTATTTCTCTTCCTGTGACAAGGGAGAAGTACTTGTACGCACAATGACAATCACCACAAACACGAAGGTTCTTCATGATGCGGAGAGTACCTCTAGAAGGAGCAACCAAGTCCCCAAAAGCAAAAGCCAGTTTTTCACAGTGATAATACAATGATTCTTCCTTTCTATCCCTTTGTATGTTGTGTGCAGCAAAACTGATATCAGGCACATAGCCTGCCACCTTGATAGTACTTATTAAGCTATCTAAATTCCTATATATCTCTCTGGAGATGGGGTGCGAGCGGTCATCAACACCAAATCTATGTGTTCTCTGACCCATCTGAATCCAGCTAAATGCATCATCCTTATATACGCCTCTCTCATCCATCAGATTTCTAACCTTTTCTGCTTCTTTCCACCTTCCTAACCTTGCACAAATATTACCAAGTAGTATATAATTTGTGGCTTCATAGGGTTCCGTCTCAAACAGCATCTCTGCAATGTGCTTGCCAGTTTCAATGTCACGGTGTTTGCTGCATGCACCAAGAATACTCCTCCATAATGGTGCTTCAGCTTCAAAAGGCATTCCATTGATTGTTTTCATGGCTTCTCCAATTTCTCCTGATCGAGCCAGCATGTCAACAATACAGGCATAATGTTGATACATTGGTTTTATGCCTTCAATATCCACCATGGAATTGAATATCTGCAGGCCTTCGTGAACAAGACCAGCATGGTTGAAAGCAGAGAGCAGATTTAACAAGGTTACCTCGTCAGGCATAAGACCGGCAAGCTTCATCTGTCTGAAATGCTCAACTGCTTCTTTCGGATATCCATGCTGTCCAAGCGCTGAAATCATTGAATTATAAGAAATTACATTCGTGTTATCATTTGAAGAGAATACTTTCTGTGCATCCTTAATGCATCCACAGTCCGAGTACATGGTCAAAAGCGCGTTTAACACTGCGGCATCCTTTTCGGTACTGTTCTTCAGGCTGTGGGCATGAACTTGCTTGCCCATCTCCAGTAGTGACATTCTCCCACAGGCAGAAAACACGCTCGAGTAGACAAACTGTGTTGGCTTAATGTCTTGGCACAACATATTGAAGAAAAGCAAGAGAGCACCCTCTTCCTCCTCACAGTTCACACACGCAGAGATCATGGACGACCAAACGATTGGGTCCAAAGAACCCACTTGATGAAAGGCGACCTTTGCATCCTCCAATGTTCCTCTAGCCGCATACGTAGAAACCAGGGAAGCTCCCACAAATGGGTCTTTTTCCAGCCCTGCTTTGATGACATGCGCATGCAGGGCTCCCCCGAGCTCCTGCGTGCAACCAGAGCCACGCTCCCTGCCGATGCCAGAAAGCAACGCCGGGAAAGTGTACCTGTCAGGAGCAATGTCGCTGCCCTCCCTCTTCATATCCCGGAACAGCACAATGGCATCCTCCCTGCGCCCAGCCTGCGCGTACCCATTGATGAGCGCGTTCCAGGTGACGGCGTTCCTGCGCGGCATTCCGTCGAACATCTTCCGCGCGAGGTCAGGCTCCCGGCACGACGCGTAGAAGCTGAGCACGGCGGTTGCCAGGATGGTGTTGTCCTCGCCGCCCAGGAAGCCCCGCAAGACGGCCTGCGCGTGGAGCTGCGGGCCCAGGGAGGGGCAAGGCGGGGAGGCGGACGACGCAGCCTTGAGGAGCGCGGAGAAGGCGCGGGGCGTGGGGTCGTCGGCGAGGAGGCCCCGGACGGCGGCGGACAGGGAGGACCGCGAGGTGGTGGTGGCGCCGCCGTGCCTGTGCCGGCTTGGTGCCAGGCTCGGGCCCCGGCGAGGAACAGCGTCGAGCGGGTCGCGGGAGGCGGAGCTGGCAGCGCATGGTGTGGGAGGAGGGAGAACGAGCGGCATTGGTGGTAGGACGCCAAGCTCGAACTGCTAATTCCTGAGCGCCAGGCCGACATCAAGGCAAGTGAACCAAAAGGGCGCTCAAGCGGAGGAAAGGGAAAGATATCAAAAATATCTCCTCCCTTTTGTGAAGAAGCTGAGCTCCCAACAAGGCAACACATTTCAGATTTTTTTGACAATGGAAAATTTCAGCCGGAAGGTTTGATAATATATCTTTCCTTTTCAAGATCAAATATTAAGGATTTATTATGCATCCCAAAATCCCCTACATTAAAGAACAAAAAGAGTATAAAATAATACTATACGATCAAATTTCACTTTTCGGCATCTTCCTCCATCCCAAAATATTAGTATTCTAGATCATGTTTATATTTTAAAATAGAGAGAGTATATTCAGATAGTATGCATCAACGGTACTTTTATCTTTCTAATTTCTACAAGAGGTCATCCCCGGATCTTGTCGGAAGTGGCATTGAGCACCAAACTCAACGGTTGGAAACGCCATGCAGAAAAATATGCTTTTCTTACAACCACAGATCTGGCAGGTCCTAATGCCACAATTTCTCTCAAATATATACTAGTACTAGTATCCCTAAAGTGAAAATCATGTAGATATAAGAATAGGGCAGAAGAAATGGACAGTAGGATAGATCTCAAATCAAGTCACAAAATCCTACAGATCAGAAGCAGAACAACTCCACTACCACTCCAAATTTACAAAGCGCTGTAATTTTTCAAACAATCAACATGTGTGTGCATGTATATGTACACATCATCAAAACGCCGCCCTCGCTGCGCTGCGTGTTGCCTCGCGCTTCATCTCGGCCTCCTTCCCACTGCCCCGGAAGTAGAGGTATACACGCTGCATTTCAGGGATCACAAAAAGCTCACAATGTTAAATATAGTTTCTCGGAAAAGAAAAGGTCATGTATTTAGAAATTCAGACAACATGAAGTAGCAGCAGCAGTTGACAGGTACTTCACCTGAATGACCCACATGCTCAGCAATGACTCTAAGCAGAACATTGCAAAGCCAAGAAAGTAGAACACCTGCAACGTCAAACAGTATCATGAAATGTTTTTTTTTTGTTTGTTTGTTTGGTCATGAGTTGAAGTTTTCAGTTGTATCAAGAAATATGTTCCACTGTAGATATGCATGAGTGAGTGGCACCGGAAAATTGATGTAAACGATTTGTAGTATAGAATGTGAGTTCATGCAGCGGAAGGAGACATCAATTTACTCACCCCAACGATAACAGTCCTGCCTATTAAGCTGATTGCTGGAAAAATTCCTCTGCACAAAGAATGAACATGATGAAGAAAATTAGACATGATCCTGAAATAGCTCCTCAAGAGGGTATTGAAGGGAATTAAGAAGTATAACCGTAAAAACATATATTGATCTTAGGAAATGGTTCATACTTAAAACTAAAACTTTTTATTTCTTAAAAAGCTAAACATTTTAACTTGGGATGAGGTGAATATATAAGCAAAACGATGCTCAATGTACAATATTTGTTCAAGGAAATCTTGGGAACAACAAAATATAGTGTTTCAGGTCAGAAAGCCTTTGGATTGTTAGTAATAGATGAACGGTGTTCCAACAGACCATGGATATTTGCAGAAACTTACGTCAATGATTTCCCCACAAACAGAATAGATGGAGAAACAGCCGCATACACGCAGAAAGCGATATGGACCTGTTTGAGTCAACAAAAACTTGTGAGCTTCTTACGCCAAATCCCCGATAGGAACAAAAAGGAAAATTTTTCCATAAATATCCGTAATTTTGTAATAGATATGACACTGAACTCACCAAGTAGAACAAGAAAAACCATCCAAATTTCAGAGCACTCTCATTCCTGGGATATGTTTTGTAGACAGAAAAAAATGAGCCGTGAGGATAATTATAGTTCCAACTAAACAACAAGAAACCTAAGAAATTCACCTAAAAATATGTCATGTGTAATATTTCATTTACCTCATGGCACGGTAAAGTGGTCGGTACCACAGATAGTAGGCACCAGGGCATCCAAGAATGAAGTAGATGACGGCAAGAAACCAGATCTTAGGACCTGTATCAATAAACAAGGAGCAAATTTAAATCAGTAATATATACAGATGATCGCGTGATATAACACCTGAAATTGTATAGTGTAGTTGCACAAAATTATATTTCAGAAATAAAGGACTTTTGTCTGCACACCTTCCCCTTTAATCCAAGCAGCAGTAACACAGATTATGTTCCAAAACAAGCACAGGACCAGTCCTACCAAACAATGAACACGAAATGAGCTCTTGTATATTGTGTACGAAATCTCTTTTCAATGAACTAGGTACAATTTATTAGTACAGTACAAAGCAATAGTTCTGGTACGATCTGCTTTTCACTGCTGTTCTGATCAATAGCAAATTGGAGGATTGCAAGTCAAAGAACACGTACCTAAGAGTGACGCAAATGCAACATATTGGGTTCTTTGCAAGTGGACAGGTATCTCATTGCCAATATCATTATGAATGATGGGGAAAAATGGAGGCCAGTTTTTCTCTTCCAAGACAATACCAGCTGTAAAAGATATAACATCAGCAATGCTAATTTACAGGGAGTAAGACAAAAGGACAACAAGAAAGAACAAATGATGACAACAGAACGAAAACCGGAACTCTACCTCTTGCAGCAGCCTCCTCTCTTCTTTTGATTTCCTATACAGAGGCGAGACACAATCGGCATGTTACACATAATCAATATATATGAAGTGAAAACGAAGCAATGCAGCTGTCCTGGCACAAGAAATTTGCCAAAATAGCTGGAAAAAAATCATTTTCAAGAAGCACATGCAGCTAATACTTGTTCTGCATCATGTTCAGTTTACCTTCTCTCGCCTGTTTAGTTCAGCTTCCTTTGCAAGAAGTTCCTTCTCCCTTGTCTTCATATCCTGTGAACATTTAGCACGCAGGGTAACGTCTTACTACCTTATGGAATCATGTCAATAACATTTTCATGACAACATTCAACGTAGTGTAGCAACCTTGCTAGTGTCCATTGGAATATCCACTGGGGTAGCGAAGTCATTGTAGAAGTCAGCTGGCTCAGGAGGAAGAGGCGAAAGGCGGGTGCTCGGAGGAGCAGGGCGTGATTGCTGCATCAAGATGATTGCATGAACAGATGATCAACCAGCTAAGATAGCATTTCATATTTTGTCACTACAAACAATTCTGTGCACTTCAAACTCACTGTTGTATAAAATGCGCCTCCGGAATAGCTGGATTGGCCATCTGATCCTCCTTTAGAAGCTTTCTCCTGGCAGATGAACGTTGAGCAAGATAACATGACAAGTCAGTACGATTAACAACATTTGGTGTCTGAAGAATTCTTTATTTTTAGACCATTTTTAAGTTTCGTAGACAGCGATCCTCCTATTTCAAATTCGGAGGCAACAAACAAAATTTTCAGACAAGTTCTAAAATTTGAACAGATTTTTTCTGAATTTGAACAAACTTTCAATAAATTCAAAGAACTAATTTTTTGGCCAGAGGCACTTCCCTCCAGTAAATTCAAAACAGAAATTTTGAACCTAATTTTTAAGCCCTGAATATATGCAGTGAGCTCCAACATTCAATTCCTCATATATACGAAAATAAACTCCCATGAGTCCATGACACAAGAAACAGGGTTCCCAAGCAGCAAGAACACAGTTCAATCCGGAAGTAAGTCCACTTGCAAAATTGCTATCACACAAAAACACTATTAGATCATCCATAATTCATCAGAAATCCTATGCTCCAAACAGAGCTTAAATCAAAGGCAGCTCTGCACATATCAGTCAAGGTGCAAACAATTTCTCTCTCTTCTATTCCTGCCATTATTTTTCATAAAGCGATCTTATCTTCCTTTTGTTGAGCTGTTCTTTTTTCTTTTTGATAGGTGAGCTGTTCTCTTTTTGGTGCAACTAAATTTGAATCAAACATGACGATATAATCAATTTTTTTCTCTAGCAGTATCCAGAAACCGAAGCAGCTATGCAAAGAAAAGCAACTCGAGGAGACAACCGAATCAAGGATGAACCAAACAGGGGACTGAACTTTTCTGACGGAAACAGAACACGATGAGAGCAACGACGAGCTCGCCGGCGAGCTTACCGCGAACGGGTTGACCTCATCGCCGCCGCCCTCCTCGAAGGGGTTGTCGTACCTCGATCTTCCAGCCATGGATCACCCCTCTAATCAATCTTTCTCCCTCTCCTCTGCTCTCTTCCTCTTTTTCCCTTCTCTTGGCTTCTCTCTGCCTGTGCAGCGTCAAGGTCAGCAAAGACGAAGAGAAGAAGAAGCAGCAGCAGCAGCCCAGTTGGACCTGAACTCTGAATTTATTCAGTTATTCTTCACAGGTAGCAGTTGGTCCTTGCACCATGTGGCATCATCGATGGCGCTCATCTAGAACCAGAGGAAAATTTTAGCGGACTCCGCGTGGATTTGTCAGGCTCAGGCTGTCGTGTTTTCTTTTTTTGTTGCCGTCAAACACCTCAGCCTTGCAACGACTTACAGCCTTTTTTTTTTACTCTCTCAATTTGCCGCCCCCTCTACGCCACCCTGACAGCGACCGTGCACGTTTCTACACTACACATAGACACCTCCCGGTTCATGGCTGAATTCTGCAAGAACACAACCTTCCCTGTATCTGTTCTTTCCACTGGATCGCGACATGATCACAAGAAAGTATATATGCGTGATGCAACAACACATATGCTTGCCTAAAGGATTCACTAGCAGCTAGCATCTGAATAAGGCACAGGTTGGGTTTCTGCTTTTTTTTTCTCCTCTCCTTCTGGTATCCTAGGAACTGTAGTTTTCATGTAGTTTCAGACTTTCAGACAAGAAAAGTATCTTCAGAAAACAAAATGCCTATGCGACAAGTGGGTACAGTTCTGATCTATAAGTACATCAGTCTTGCACCTCCATCAACCACGACAATCAAACAACTTCACTTACACCTCCACAATAATTCAAGTTTGATCTTGTCTCCTAGCAGCAACTTCAGGTGCTACGGTGTCAGAACCGCGAGCTGCCTGCTGCAGCATCAGGCCTCATCTCTGCTTCCCTCCCTTTGCCGCGGAAATACCAGTATACTTTCTGCAAGTAGAAGCAGAATTTCCCAGGATTAATTCTGTTTTCAAGAAATTTTTATTAATACTGCAGTTGTGTGCGCCTACCTGCATGACCCATATGCTCAATAACGCTTCAAGGACGAACATCGCGAAACCCAGGAAGTATAATATCTGAAAGAAAGAAACATAGTGCGTGTAATTATGAAAGCGTTGAGAGAGAAATTTGTGGTTCCAGATTGAGGGAACTAGTGCCACTAACACTCTCTCCCTTGTCAATCCTACAATTAGACCTTTTCTAAATAGTAAGGACCCAGATATGAAGTAATGCCCTCCTACATAAAAAATACTAGTACAGCTTTTTTTTTTATAAATCTTGTAGTGAACTTATGTAATTAAGCACAATATAAACTCACCCCGACTGCGCCGTTGTAGCCTATCACGCTGATCGCTTGAAAAATTCCCCTGGAAATGATTAATAAAACAAGAGAAGCTCATTAATTAAAGTTCTAGCACACACAAAGAAAGTAACATAGATTGAGAAGAAACGTTAACAATTTTATGCAATATAGGTTGGACATGAGTAGTGAAGTATAGCCTCTTTGTGATCCACATACAGATAGGTTAAATAAATTGAAAATATTTACTTATGGGAAAACGAAGCACTTTCTACATTTCAATCTGTAAAATACTGACCAATTATCAAACTGTAAGAAGAACTATATAGAAAATAAAATTGCTAAAAGGACCTTACGTCAATGATCTTCCAACGAAAAAAAATCTCGGAGAAATGGCTGCATAAATGCAGAAAGATATATGGAACTGCATAGTCAATAGGAACACATGAGCCATTCTTATTGGAACAAATGGGCAATACAAGGATCTAAAAGTAATTCAAAATTCCAGATCTTCTAAGACAACTTACAAAGTAGAACAGGAAAAACCACCCATATCTGAAAGCACTCTCTTTCCTAGAGAATATGAGACCGTATCAAGTGATGATCAGCAGGTTTTGAGTTTTGACCATGTATTCTAGTAGAATAATAGTATACATAATTGCTAATATAATATTAATTCATAGAATCAGTAAGGGCATTAATTATATACCTCATGGCACGATAAAGAGGTCTGTACCATGAAAAGTAGGCACCTGGGCATCCAGTAATGAAGTATATGGCAGACAGAAACCAGGCCCTAGGGTCTGCATGGATGAAACAATTTAACATTTTTACTCAAGTCAAATACACAGACAACACAAATTAGGGACATGATCTCATCAAGGCAAGGCATGAATATGCAAATACGATGAATTTCTCCGAACATACCGTCCCATATAATCGCAATAGCAGTGACACATATTATGTTCCAGAAGAGGCATATGACCAACCCTGCATGAGAGGTATGCAATAATATTAGCCAGTAATTATACTTTTGATAACTTGTAGTCCTTGAAAAGTAGCTAGGTTTTAAGAAAATTTTGAACTACTGATTATTTGTACCTAGGAGTGATGCAAAAGCGACATACTGCACTCGCTGCAAGTGCACGGGTATGTCGTTTGAGATATCAACATGAATGATGGGGAAGAATGGAGGCCAGTTTTTGGGCTCTATAAAAACTCCAGCTGTGTATTCAAAAGGAACAACGACACAAAATTAAGGGAAATCTCAAAGAAAGCATATGTATGGTAAATACAAGGAATTACAGTTTACCCCTTGCAAGTGCTTCTTCCCTTCTTTTTAGTTCCTACAGAAAATTAATTTAGAGGAAACAATACAATTTATGAGAATAAGCGTGCATGAAAAACATTAATAAAGGATGTCACATATATAGATGAAAGGCATCTGCATACTTGACAGAAAAGTATAGCGCGCTGTATACTTGATTTTAGCTAGTTCATACCTGTTCTCTCTTGTTTAGCTCAGCCTCTTTAGCTAATAATTCTCTCTCCTTATTCTTCAGGTCCTGAGGATTTGCAGACATGGTCAAGGGACATGATCTGAGTTTTACATAACTAAAGGAAGAGGGAAACTCTAATACTGGGCCCAGCTCGTTGGCTTAAGCTCGAAGAATCGCCGTGTAGTTAAAAAATGAATCACTGTGTATGACAGTAGAATGTCTTGAACTGAATGGAGTGGCAGAGCTCCTGCCTTAGTTAAAAACGGCAGTAAAATGGTTTGCTTTTACCCTTCATTGTTACGACTATGTATGTTAAAGGTAGTTGTTGCAATTGATCGTAAAGTATGGGATTGAAGCTAGAAGATATATTTGGAAAAAGTCTATTTTACACAACTAAACTTCCATGAAACTCTAAAAGCTGTATACTTTAAAAGCCGATACTATTCAACTCTAAATTATTACAATTGTTCATAACTTTTCAACTTTGGACAGGATTTCAGGTTTGATTTTGGTGACATGGCACTCACATGAAAATTCTCATTTGCACTAGAAAGTATTATAACCTTTATAAATGATGTGGAAGCAAAATAAGAAAGTGGAATTCACATAGTATTATTTCAAAATAAATAAAACCATACTTTTCATTTATATTCTTCAGATAAAATATATGGAGGCTCTACATACTCAAGTATGAACCTTAAAAGTCGTTCAGATTTTCTTTCAGTTCAATTAATAATCACTAAATTCTTCAAAAGCATAATTTAAGTCTAAAGTAGTATTTTAACTTTAAAATTAATTAAATGACCTAAAATATTCTTTGAAAATTTACTGTATAGTGAAGTAAAACTTCTATATCCAATAAAAAATAATGGTTTTATTTAATTTTAAACACTATTTTTATGGTCCAAATATATTTTATTTATGTGGTGCAAAAGATCTAAAATATTTATTAGTACAAAGGAGATTTTTTTTTGAATTTTAAGTTATTTTAGACTTGATCTGTATTTTGGCTTGCGGGCCACGTCACCAAAACCACTCCAGGTCTAGAACTCTAGATCAAGGTTGGAACATGAATTTTTGTAGTTTAGGACAAAATGGTGCATATTGTTTAAGTTTAGTACTCCCTCCAGTTTTTAAATTAATGACGCGGTTGACTTTTGGACATACGTTTGATCATTCGTCTTACTCATATTTTTTGTGTAAATATAAAAAAAATATAAGTCATGCTTAAAGAATCTTTAATGTAAAATAAGCCACAAAAACATAAATGATAATTATGTAAATTTTATTGAATAATACGAATGGTCAAACGTGTGTCGAAAAGTCGGTAGCGTCATCTATTAAAAACTAGAGGGAGTATTGATGTTTTATACTTTGATGAAAGCTAAGGGTTAAAAATGGATTTTTTAAAGATATTTCAACATGACCTGATCTACAAACATGCAAATATTAAAGTTTCAAATGCTTTTTGTATGGTGGTCAAATACAACTGTATGTGATGATGAGGCGGCTTTGTCTTTTGTATTTTTTCGAGTAAAGTGTACGGTCAATACCTAAACTTGTTCGTCTGTGTTATCTAGGTCCCTATACTCTCAAAATTCAGATCTAAGTTTCAGAACTTGTTAAAGTGTATCATCACGGTCCAAAATTATCATGTCCCCTTCGGAATCCTACGTGTTACTTATGTGGCTGCCGCCTCCCCTCTTCTCTCTCTCTATTTTTATTTTGTTTTCCTCTTTTTTTATTTTTCTCTTCTCTCTTGTTTCTTCAGCGGAGAGGAGGCAGCGACGAGCCGGCGGAATGAGTTGGCCCGCGTGTCGGCAAGGTCGAGGATGGCCTTCAGGCATAGCATCCTCTTGGAGGAGGTGGCAGCTATGTAGGATATCGGAGCGGACATGTCAATTTTGGATTGGAATAACACACTTTAATAAGATCTGAGACCTAGATATGCATATTGAGAATATAGGGATCTAGATGACACAGACGAACAAGTTTAGGGATCAGTCGTGTACTTTACTCTATTTTGTTATTATGCAGAGGAACACAAAACTACCTCATCATCACACACAGTCGTAGTATTGCTAACCAGTGAGGATTTACTACTACTCAAGCAGTCCAGTACCTTTTTTCTATCAAGAGGGATATCCGCGGATGCACCAGGGTCATTGTAGAAGGCAACAGGTTCATGAGGGAGTGGGGTTGGACGTGGGTGCTACATGAATTCACATATATATGGTCAGTTCATGACAAATTGAAAAGAGGTATCCAGACCAAACAATTTGAAATGTATAGAAACTATTTCAATCCAAATACTACATTAGAATAATTGCTTTGCAATTGACAATAACTAGTAGAATTTGTTGTTGCAGGCAGGGTTTGCAATTTTGGTTTGAAACTTCTTAAATTTCGGACCCCCACCCCCAAAACTATTTTGTCTGAAAATTTGAAAAAATAATTTTTTTTTTTGTGAATTTAGCAAAATTTATTTAAATTTGGTCAAACGATTTATTCAAATTTCAAATAATTTCATTTGAAATATTCTAAAATTCCTGAAATTTCAGTACCTCTCGACAGATTTGTGCATACCAAAATAGTAAACCATGGTTGCAAGTGATGTTTTTGTAAACTCAAACGGCCAATGAACAAACCTTGTAGGCAACCAAGATTTACTCACAAAAGAAAACAAGAAGCCTATGGTCTTTTTTCATACTTGGGAAAACTGCGGAGGGATCAAAATCTAAGGGCAAATCTTGTAGAGAGGAAAAAAACAGATTTTGAAAAAAAGGCATAGAAGAAGCATACCGAGAAGGGGTTGACCTGATCTATCTCAACATCCTCGAAGGGATTGTCGCTGTGCCTCCAGGTTGCCATCGATCGCCGGCTGGCTTCTCGATGTCGATCGCACCGCACGTACAGCGCGCCAATTCCTCTGGCTTGGCAAGGATGCAATATAGGTTAGTACTTGTGAGCTACTGGACGGAAATTGGATGCAAATGCTGTACTAGCCGGTGTGCTAGCTATGGTGTCATGCATCCGCGGACGCAAATGCTTGCAGCAACCAGCTGATGCCACTCGATCTGAGCGCACGCCTTGTACGCCACGACGGCTCTGCTCTCCTATACTAGTATTAACTATCTGTTTCTTGTGTTGCTCCCTCGAGCTAGTCGTACGTGGACGATGGATACGTTCAGTTCCTGGGCGTTGGCGTTGCTTAACCGGTACGGTGTAGCTAGCGATTGGTGAGTACGGCGAGCCGGCCGGCATATATAATGGCATTTTGCATGGGTTGGTCTTGGTTGCACAAGTGGCTTCGGCAGCGTAAGCCCAAGGAGAGCAGCCAATTCACAGCCTCCAAAGGACACTCGATATATGTCGTACGTGGAGAACAAGGCGTTGGCAAAAGAAAATTCCCTCGATCCTGTACATATTTGATTCTACATTAATTCTGGCCTGTCCATGCATGTCAGAGTATATGCACCGGTACAATATCTGGGGGAATATGTATATAAAAAATGCACACACATTTTCAAAAAAAAAAATCACACATTAGGTAATATGATATTAGATAACCGTGCAAAAATGCAAGACCAATTTAACTTAGTTTGAGAACTTTTATGATGTGGTTTACATGGTTTTCACCACATATTTACCCCAATATCTGTGCATATATGTACACTAGGTTGTTTAGGATTCAGGAGTAGAGTATAATACAGATTTCAGGCGCTTAAAAATTTGTAAATTTTTAGTCATCTAAAATTATATTACTATGCAATGTGCAATTTTTTTTCATTTCAACAGCAATTTTGTTATTATATATGGTTTTGCTTTACTTTTATCTAAGTTTGATTTTTTTTCATGTAATTTTGTAATTTTTATGAGTTCTAAGATTATTTCATGTAATTTTGTAAATTTGTATATGCTAAAATAATTTATTGTTCAACTGTGATAAATAATAAGTAATATAGGAGTGACGAGAATCATTTGATTACCATCCAAAGGATGAAAAAAGTGACTGAAATATTTGAAAATTTCATATGCCCGAAATCTAGACACTCCCGATGTTGCTTATCTATAGAGAAGATTAAGGCTCCGTTTGGTACCGGGGTTGGGCTGAGCCAGTCCCTCGGTTTACATTAGCACGCTTTTCAAATTGTTAAACGGTGTGTTTTGTACGAAAACTTTCTATATAAAAGTTACTTTAAAAAATTAAATAAATCTATTTTTCAAGTTTGTAACAATTAAAACTTAATTAATCATATGCTAATGACTTATTTTATTTTGTGTGTCAGAAATAAACTAAGATAAACCTCTGCAAACGAACGCAGCCTAAATGATCTCCAGGGGCTAGCAGCTCGATCTCATTGGGGCAGCCGCCAATTTTTTCGTTAAATCGTCAAGTGGAACTAGCATCACCGATCAGGCACCTCCTCTCGCCTTGTTTGTCTGCCATACAGAGCGACAGACCGGCCCCTGTGTTTTCTGCCAATGAATATGTGGCCCAAGCCGCCCAAGTGTACGTGCACGTTAGGGATGAAAACGGATCGGAAATAGTCAAAAACTAACTATACTATATTTGTTTTTATATTTTTTTTAGAATCGGATTCGGAATCGAAAACCTCAAATACAAAAACAGAATCAAATATTACCGGATACAGATACAGAGCGAATACGAATCGGAACGAATACGGTAACGAATATTTATTCAAATATAAAAACCCCTCAAATTGAACTTTACAAACCAATGAAGAACCTCACCCCCTTTATTTAAACATGTTATGGAATGATGTAAATACAGCTAAGCAATCTCCTGACAAAATATAAGCACGGCATATTAGTTCCTTGTTTGTATGGAAACAGGCTGAATCAGAGCAAATAATTAAATGACTTCAACAAAGAAACTGCAAACCATGAATGCAAACAATTGGAGTTTTCACCATGAATTATGTTATATTATCATCATAGGGAACCAAATGTATCATAGCTAGCAGCGGGCGCAGGCGCGGGCGCCGGTGCCGGCGGCCGCGGGGGGCGCGAGGCCGAGCGGCAGCGGAGGCTGATGGGGACGCGGGGCCCAATGGAGGAGGCGGCCGCAGGGGCTCGGGGCCTGACGGTGGCAGCAGGCGTGGGCGCAGGGCCGGCGCCGGCGGCGGCTACGGGGGGCGCGAGGCCGGGCGGCGCTGGAGGCTGATAGGGGCGCGCAGCTCGACGGGGGAGGCGGCCGTGGGGGCTCGGGGCTCGGCGGCGGCAGCGGCCGCAGGCGCGAGGGATGGCGCCGGCGGCCGCGGGGGAGCAGGGTCCAGCGGCGGCTGGCGCTTGCGAGCAGATTGTGTGTTTGTGGACTGTGGAGACTGGATAGCAAACTTAGGATTAGGTAACTTAGGAGTAAATGTAATAGGTGATGCGGATATCCGAAAATTTGTCCAGATATTTTCCGACCGATTCTGAAATCCGCCGGATAATGCCTTTACTGTATTTGTATCCATATCCGAAAAAAATTATCCGTTTTCGTTTCCGAATCCGAGAATTATCCGATCGATCCTATTCGTATTCAAAATTTCGGACGGTTAGCGGATATTATCCAAACCGTTTTCACTGCTGCACCGTCCATATGGAGCACTTGCAGGGGCATGTTTTAATCAGGTCAGTTACGGGAGGCTAATTGCATTCCAAATATTGTGCACCTGTGTTCGATCAGACGGTCTCCCTGAAAACAGCACAATGCATAGAATGGCAGGAAAATCTTATCCGCCTCTTTAGGAAAACAAATATCTCCGGTTATGGTACTGCAGGTCAAACCGAAATAAAATAATTATCCTTGCACTAAAGAGTTTTCTTTGGGGTTCAACGTAGACCTATTTTTCTTTTTTTTATCCACTCGGATCCTTTTTCTCACATCTTAATCGCACATGCAGGAGTACGATTATACAAAAAAAAATAGTCCTAAAAGATAGGAATTTCAATTTTTTAAAGCATTAAGCTGGTAATCAGATACCACAAGTACATGAACCAAATAATAAGAAAAGGATATTGGGATCTAAAAAAGGGAAATGGGATGTTCGGATACGGAATAAAAAGGGAATGGGATATTGGGCTGAAAACAAAAGAGCCCATGCCCCTTCCAACATCCATGAGCCATCCCTCCTCCCTCTGGGTTTGTATCTCCTCAATAGCCGTGTATGTAGCCCGCGGTGGTGGAAGGCAGGAGGCCCTGCCCGCGGAGCTTCTCGAGGCGCTCGTTGACGATCTTGAGGCGTGCATCTGCCATCCAGCCCAGGCTGGTGAGCTGCTCGATGGTGAGCCCCTCCAAGCCTACGCGGCGGCCATCCAGGGCTTCAACGAGGAGTAGCTTGGTCTCGCTTTCATCAGCATCGCACCTCGCCTTTTTCCGCTGCTCCAGGAGCTTGCCGATGCGCTCCTTGAGGAAGCCCTCAAGGTCAGTCATCTTCTTGTATCTGTCCAGCTGTGGCATGGCCTTGAAGCGCTCGAGCACGCCCGTCGCCTCCGGCACCGACGGCCAAACCTCCGTCGCCTGCGCCTCACCCTCACCGTACACCACGAGGCATGTGTCCACGCCACATAGTGTCGCCAGCTCACTTGCCTTCTTCGTCAAGCCCTTGAGCCGCTTCCTGAATGTCGTCCGCCGCTTCGCATCATTGGCGATCCGCTGCAGCTTCACCTTCTTGCGAGCCATGGCCGTCACGATTTTCACCGGTTTCTAGGAATGTTGCACCTGCAGATTGATGGGAAATGGTTAGATTGATGCGAGAGCAAAGAAGGGGAACACATGGTGGTCTTATAGTGGAAGATCAGATCGCAGCAACCACCGAGTTATGGAAAGAAATTATTTTACACATCCCAAGAATATCAAAACAATCAGTGCAGGTTAATGTTTTCCCGATAAAAATGCAGGTTAATGTGCAGCTAGCTACCATATCTAGCAGCCTTTAATTGTGTCCGTCTTTGGAAACTTCCTTGCACTGATAATATATTTATGCTAACCTTACGATGATGTTTGATAATGCAAATCAAATAAACAGAAAAGATATATATTTTACAATTAAGCATAGATAAGATATATTTAAGATTGGTGAAAAAGGAATACAGAATTATTATATTGTTAATTATATAGGCATATGTCTAAAATAACATCATAACTTTTTTTTATCTTTCGAAACCATCTAATTCCTGATGCACTTAATAAATTTCTGATGCACTTAATATATATTTTACAATCAAGCATAGATAAGATATATTTAAGATTGGTGCAAAAAGGAATACCGAATTATTATATTGTTAATTATATAGGCATGTGTCTAAAATAACATCATAACTTTTTTTATCTTTCGAAACCATCTAATTCCTCAAATTCCTATGTTTTTTGTTTGGTCTAATCAAAATAGTCATTCTTGTATTTTTCTCGTGTTTTGCAATCCTTTGTTTTGCACTTACATTTCTATATTTTTCTTATTCCTCTATTTTTCAATCATGCGTTTCAAAGGAGCCCTGATTCTGTAAACTCATATAATGGACACATAATGCATGATTTTAAGTGATAAAGAAACATAGCATGTGCATCTTATTATAAAAAAACATGGTTATGTACACCAGAGATTTATATCACAATTCAATCGATGAAAATCAACTGATTTTAAATCTCTTGCTATACATGCCATTATTTTTGTGTGCCTCACATTTAAAAAAAATCAAAAATCTTTCATGATGAACTGCCCCCACAAAAAATTTTCTATTACAATAGTGTTTGTTTTCTAAAAATTACAACCTTTCAGGGTCGTCTGGTCGCCCTTATCTGCTCTCGCCTTGCCTCAAGATTTGGAATTCATCTCCCTAGCTGAAAGATGATCAAATAAAAAAACAAGTGTAAGACGGAAGTGACGTGAAATGTGACGTGACGTGGAATTTCCTATTACAATAGTATTTGTTTTTTTCACGAAAGGGCGGGAAATATGACATGGCACTGTAGCAGCCAGGGTAAAAAACGTTTGTATTTAGTTCCTTACCACCCTCCCTGTAGTCTATATTTTGTAAACAGGTCATATGAAGTTTGATAAAGTTAAACTTTATAATAAAATTGACAATATTTGCATTTAAGATTATTTAGGGGTCTAAATATTTGTTACAAAATCTTAGATCTATTTTTATAAAATCTTATATCTATGTTTTAAATGACTTCCAATAGAGACAAGCTCTATATTAACTACAAAGTTTTAGATCTTGTTAAATTCTGTAACTTTGATATAGATTGTCTCCATCGGAGGACGTTTGAATAATAGACCTAATATTTTTGTAAAAATAGATATAGGATTTTGTAACGAATATTTGGACCTTTTAACGATCTTAAATGAAAAGGTTGCTAACTATAAAATTATAGATCTCGTCGAGCTCTATAATTTTAATATAAATTTTGATTTTATCAGACTTCGTATGACATATTTATAAATTATAAATCACGTGGAGGACGGAAAGGGCCTCAATACACATTTTCTGGTTCCTGGGCTGCCACGTCATATTTTCCACCCTCTAAAAAGGCGGCTTTTAAGAAAAGACCCTTCCAGAGAACGTGAGGAGTATAATTCTGTAAATTTTAAAAACAAAAATACATTTATGTAAATTTAAAAAATTAAATATATAATTAAAAAATCGATGGCTGCCTGGGCTGCAATACATGTGCACGAAGCCAGCACATGGGCCGAAGTGGCCCATCTGAACTTGCTCTTTTTGCCTGTGTTTCACGATTGATCTTCTATGTTATACTTCTCTGTGTCACAAGATGTCTCAGGGCTAAAATATATTTTAATACAATATATGTATATACTTGGCTTAACAAATTAGAAAAAAAACCAAAAGGAAGAGTATTTGTTTGAACCAACGAATGGAAAAGACATATGCATTAAAATATGATAATTAAAGAATATGGATTGTTCAGATCATTCTCTGTGAATCGAAGCAACGTTGCAGCCCAATAGTTAGCATGACATACATGTATACAGGCTTTAGAACGTACTACCAAGGTATCCTTCCTAAATTTAAATTCTGTTGCAGTACACGAGCATCTAACTTATATATACAACATACAATCATCTAACTTGTATATGATAAATAAGAATATAGACATTAAGCCATGTACAACAACTTTTAATATATAATTTACCCATAAAACCGTTAGGCAATTTTGCTTAGTGGAAGAGAGGGAAGGGGGAAGATCTAAGAGGGATCAGACTCTCCGTTAAACATCGATGCGAGACATGATATCCGAAGGAGGAACCAGCTTCAATGACAAAACAACCGTATCAACGTAGTTAAGGATACCATTGAGGCATGTTATAATAGTCATTAATTGGTAGAGAGTTAATCCTAACTATTATGAGTTATTTTTAGAAGGTAGTCTCTTGCTGACGTGGAAAACATAGGAGTTCATGTTGGGCACAATTAATTGACGTACCCTTAGAAATGCCCAAAAGGACCCATGAATAATTTGCAACAAGCCATTGGGAATGGCCTCGGTAGGGAGCGCATGTGTGAATTTTGAATTTCTTTTACTACATCATGATCAGTTCAGTTGATACACCGATGAGCTAACTATGAGTAATGGCCTGTTCGAACTGTCTTATGTGGCTGGTTTATAAAAACGTACGAAAAATAAAAAATATTATTAGCACATGATTAATTAAGTATTAACTATTATAAACTTGAAAAATGATCTATTTAATTTTTTAGATTATACCGTTTTACATTTTGGAAAGCATTCGAGAGATGCCATCAGTCATAAGCCGATCCAAACACCATGTAAGACTTTGTTTAGTTTTTTCTGTGGCTCGTGCTTATTCACTCATTTTTTATAAGCACACTTTCTAAACTGCTAAACGATAATTTTTTTAAAAAAAATCTTAATAAAAATATCTTAAAAAATTAAATATATCTTTTTTTAAGTTTTTAATAATTAATATTTAATTAATCATATGCTAAATAAGGCTTCTAGTTTCGACGCAACCGAAAGCAGCCTAAATGAAAATGCTACTTAGTATGCACATGGATGCAGATGCAGATGCAGAGTGGAGAGAGTGCTACACTACTAATAGTGTACAAGGGTCCGGGGAGCTATAAATGGGGACAACTGCATTCGTTGCGAGTTAAAGGCGTAGAGTTGCTGCTCCAACTCCCCATGGAATCATGGCTCTCATTTATCGTCTCACAGTAGCAGAGGGCACTTGCATCTTCTCCCGTAGTAACTACTACAGCAGAGATGCACCTTTCAGCATTAGGCCGTATCTTAGCCATCCATGTGGAATCTGACGGTAGATGACGTTGTTAGTAATATGTCTCAAAGGCAATTACAAAGATGATTGTATGACATACTATGTTTATGAATTTATGAATAAAGTGTTTTATGAGATAGCTAACCTATTATTGATCAATAAGTATATAACTTATTCATGAGACTCTTTATGTGATATGTTACTATTTCTAAATGATTCTTAATTATATATTATATATGGAACAAATATAATTTTAAGATCAGCACATATATTGATTGATGATCATGTCTCGTGGATCATGGTATGAAGATACCAAATTAATAATGTAGACACATGTTAGAGAATATGTTGTTGGATAGACCCAACATAAGACACTCTAAGAGCTTTATATGATATGTCATCAGTTGGTCTTAAGTGCTGTTGGTGTAGAACTCTTGCACCTAAAATTATCACGGTTGTCAACATGTGTAGTGATTTATTTTGGGACTGCTAAATGCTACTTCGTAATTGGATAATTATAAAAGTGGTCTGCGAGTTTATTATGAAACATATAGTGGGATGTGAATAATCAAGATGAGATTTGTCCCTTCTAATTAATGAGAGAGATATCTATGGGCTCCTCGATGTTATGGACTACCGAAGTGCATGGTTATGCCGAGTGATTGAGAAGTCAATCACGAGTTGAGTAATCCATTACATGGTCTAGTGAATCATTGAGCTAATGAAAGGACGTCACACTTCTCATCTTGAGCTTAATCGTTATCATATAGCAAAGGAGTTCATATATGTATACACTACGGATTCAGCCAATATGATCTTTGTGTGTATTTGACGGATCAATATGTCTTGCTAAAAACCGCTATTAACACATGGACCGAAAAGTTATTTTTGGATTACAACCGAATGCACATGAACTTATAGGGTTGCACACTTAACGAGTTAGAACGAATTGTTGGGATAGAGATCCGAATATGGTTCAGTTTGGATAGGGATTCGAATAGAGTTCCTACTAGATCTGCGAGGCCTAGTTAAATGATGTATATATTCAGGGACGAGGCGTGGTGGAAACCATCTCGGTACGAGAAAGAAAAACCCTAGCTGCACCTCTCCCCACGAGCCAAACCCTAGCCGCGTGTGGGCGCTAGCACTTCCACTCACGGGCATTCTAACCTCGGACGTGTGAATACCAGTAAAGACGCTGCTGCGTTGCAGCGTTGGTCGGCGGAGAACATGAGAAGGCGAGGAGGTGACGATCGGGTTGAGGAGATCGACTACCTCCTCTACGTCGGCACGCTTCATCGGATTAGGCTACTCCGACTCTACTTTTGCTGTTATGTACATCGAGTGGTAACAATCCATAATCCTTTACTCACATGGTTTCCTAGTTTACACGATAAAAGAAATTTATTTTTGCACTATCGTAGTCTACCCGTAACCCTACAGATCTTCCTGGAATATGTTCCCTAGCTCACTCTAAAGAAAAAAAAGATGCATGAAAGCTAACAAAGACTTACCAAGGAAACTAATAAAAAAGATTAGTATTAACTCCTTGTGTGGCTCGCTACTGATGACAATTCTTACCGTATGTAGATAACAATACTAGGATTGGTCCTTTTTTACACTTATTACTTTTATTTAATAGAGTAAGCTGTTTGATACTTAAAATATCAGTGCAAGCTAAAACCACATAATCAGTGAAAAAAAGATGCAAAATTACTGTTACATACTAAAACATATCGTTCAACTTTCCAAACTATATATCATACATGCATAAAAAAAGTGCTCTAATTTATTAGTACATCATATGTCCGCTTGAGATTCTGATGACTATTTGTTTACCGGTTAATTAGTACGGACTACGGAGCCATACCACGCAGGGTTAATGGTAATCTTTTTAATTAGTTTCTCTTTGTAGATCTTCATTACTAGCTTTCATGCATATTTTTTTTTTCCATGAGACAGATGTCAACTTAGAGAAAATATATATCATGCAGATTTCCTATCGTCGGATTTTGCATGGATGGCCAAGATACGGTCTAATGCTGAAAAGTGCTTTCTGTGCCGTAGCAGCGAGTACTACGGGAGAGGATCTGAGTCCAGGCAGAGGGTAGACTCGGACACTCCCCCCGAGACGACGTACTTCACCAGCTGCATTTACCTACAAATCATTGCCTCTCTCGGATCTGCGCAACGTACTGACAACAATTGCTAGCTGTACCGGTTCTTAATTAACCACCCTTTGATGGGAAAGTAGTAGCATTAAGTATGTCCTCGATCAGATTTGACAGTTTTTTAAAGTATATCTCGTAAACTAATGCAATTGACTTTCATCTCTTGAAGTCTTAAATAAACAGATGTAGATCAAGAAGTTCAGTGAAGCTGGAACTTTCGATTGATTCGAAAAATGTACCTGATGATAATCGGGTTTTTCATCTAATATTATACTATTTGACACTCATCGGTGTCGTTATATGACCTGATCATAATTAATCAGTAGATAGCTGTTCCTGAATTCTCACTAGTACTACAGTTCAGGTCATGCATCAACAATACTTGGTCGCCAAGTGGATTTAATTTGTACATGGTTTCAGGCTAGAATAGCCGATGCAGAAGTAAAACGAAAACTTCAAATTTGCTGGTCACTAAAATATAGTGGTACATTCGTGGTTTCTAAATTTTCTCATATTTATTCTGCAAATTTTCGATTTTCCAAGAAACCGTTCTGTTTCCGCCTCAAACAAAATGGTTCTATAGCTAGCTGAAATCGCTCGCTCGGTACTCCTTTTATCAAACCAATCAGTTTTCTCTTGAAATGATTGGTTTTCGTTAATCTCGATTAGCTCGACATCGGCTGCCGTCATTCAGATTTTGATTTGCACACTTTCATCGGTTTTTGTTGTGCACCGTTCGATTTTCATGAATTTTGGTAATTCACGAGGGTTGCATTTCGAATCTCAAACTCACTCACTCACCCTAATCCCCACCAAAGTTGTTAGAATCTTGATACGATCCTATCAAGCTGAAACGATATCGATCCTATCTAGTGTTCTAATTTTCATAGTATCCCGATCCTACTATTTACTTTCATACGATTCTACTGAATAAAATGTAGTATCTCGATGCTACGATCCTACGAAAATATTATTTAAAATAAGGTGGATTGAAAATAATATGAATAAGTTCACTCAAATTTACAAAATATCAATTAAATTTATCAAAATCAATATTATAGGCTTTAATTTGTACAAAATATTATAAATGCTATATAAAAATATATACTTTTTAAAATTTAATAGTATTCCGATCCTATGATATTATCAGGAAAGAAACGATACAAGCTAGTATCGGGTATCCCGATACTGATTCTCTTGGTCCCCACAAATCATGCAGGGAGAAGACGATATAAGTGTGAAACTAAAACCAGCAACATTACCCTGGCTTATAAGACTTGTATAAAGAGGTTGGCTAATTGTAAGATTTTTTCCGTAAACCTTAGTCACATTAGAATAGCTATGATTGCTCCAAAATTCACGCATTGTTAATAAAACACCACCCTTTTTTATCCATTTCTAATCAAATCGACCCTCTCAACCCACGTGGATGTGAGCCCATGTGCCACCGCTCCTCAGACCAGAGTCCGCCTTGCATGCTGCTACGCTCCGCCCCATCAGTGCTAACAACACCCACAAGCTATGCTCTCCCTGCCACCTCCCTCCTTGTCCTCCTTCTCCCACTACTACTCTATTGTCCCTTCGCTCTCCCCTCTTCTTCACCTACAAAAATATTCCACCACCTGACCTATTCTTTTTATGTCTTCAATTGCTCCTGCCACCCCCCGCATAGCCTCCCTTTAAAACCACCCCATCCACAAAACACCCCTCCCACCACAACCCGTAACCACAATGACCTAATTCAGCATGCTTGCCAAAGTTCCAACGACAAAAAGCTGCTGCCACCACCGACAAGTTCTGCTTTGTGCCACCCCGCTTCTTCCTCTCCCCTTGCCGAAGGTTGAAGATAACATCCAACGGCGTTAATAATAAGAAAATTGTTATATAAATGTCGGGACGATTGGATTGTTATTGAAAAGCAACCGATTTTGAACAGAAACATGCCTTGGACAAAACAAACAATTCAATCTGTTTATTTAGTCATCAGCATATTCTCTATTAACAGTCTCTCTCTCCTCCAACCTAGTACTACCTCGGTTTCTAAATATATGACCGTTTCATCATTCTTCTTATTCAAAATTAATGCAAAATATGTAAAATTATAGGTTATGTT
Organism: Oryza meyeriana var. granulata; assembly: GCA_003991445.1. Classification (NCBI taxonomy): domain Eukaryota; kingdom Viridiplantae; phylum Streptophyta; class Magnoliopsida; order Poales; family Poaceae; genus Oryza; species Oryza meyeriana. The sequence continues at coordinate 92,229 of RYFJ01001329.1, read as the reverse complement.
GAAAGTACGATAAAAACAAGTCACAACAAAATAAATATTTTTTTGAAACCTCAACGACAGGAGCTCTGCTGAATATATTAAGGAAGAGAAAAAGGTTTAACAAGATATAATAGAGTTACAAACTGAGGGGGAAGAGACATCTGAGTGTTAAGAAAACAGAGCACTATACAGGAAACCCGGGTTTAAGGCGAGTGGAAAGCAGTTGCTCTAGATGTTGCATAACTATGCTAGCGACCTGAGTTTCAGTCTTGTTTTGCTGTTGGAAAGCCCTTCTGTTTCTTTCCAACCAAAGATTCCACCATGTGGTTAACAAGCAGCCTTGTATCAGGATTCGTCATTCCTTTGGCGAGATCGTTGATATGTCGTCCCACCACTGTGAGATGCTTGAGTACAGTGTTGGCGTTTGTTGTCCAATTCCTTTCCACATACATACTAGTTCCCACTCTTCGGCTGAAACAACATTCCATGAATAAGTGTGTTGTATCTTCAAACGCTTCGTACACAAACAACAAATCCAATTGCAAGGCCACTGTCTAACAAGTAGGTTTTCAGCAGTAAGCGCTCTTTGATATAGCACTAGCCAGCTGGCAATAGCTCCTATATGAACTAATGGGAAGATCATAGCGTCTGCCCTTCGGTTGGGCAGTAAGGGTCGGAGAAGAGCTGATGCTTCGGTTCGGCCATCCCAAAGTTCTATCCAACGAACAGTATAATTATTTGACGGCATCTAAAAAATATCAATAGCAAATCTGTTATATATTTAAAATCTTCTATCACTCTGCTGTCGCTCCTATCACACTTTAACGTACGTACAGAAACCTAGTCCAATGGCCATGGTGACAACGCACTACTCTCCACAGTAGCAGTAGATGGCAGTAATGGCAGCTCCAGCTACTCGGAGTTAGAGCAGTGATGGCGCCAGCTCGGGCGCAAATTGACCCGAGTTAATGAGCACGCCACCATGCGCTGTCTCAGTGTTTTTGTGTGTTTTTAAGATAGAGAAATGAAACGAGCTTAGTACTATATTCAAGGCAGGCAGCAGCAGCAGTTGACCCAAAGATTTATTGGCATCCATGATCCGATCCCTCCACCTCATGCAGCTCATGCTGCTGCTGCTGCTCTCCGATCGACGCGAGCCATCTCACTGATCCCGACCGGCGTGTGCGCCACCGCCACTGCCTTGCCGTCAGCACGGACAGCAATGGGGAGCTGCGTGAGCAAGAAGGCCGCCCGCGCCGGCGCTGTGGCCAAAGAGGCGGCGCCGCTCCCGCCGGAGAAGGAGGTCTCTCTGCCGCCGCCCGCGGTGGTAGAGGAGGAGGTGAAGGAGGTGCTGTCCGAGACGGCCGTGTCGGTATCGCGGCCCAGGCCGCCGGAGCCGGAGAAGGAAGTGGTGAAGAGGAGGCTGGAGCGGAAGGAGGAGGAGGAAGCTTCCGAGGGCGCGTCGGTGGCGTCGGCCGCGGCGGAGAAGGCCAAGGCCAAGTGCGGGGGCGGCAGAGCGGGGGGGAGCAGAGGCGGTCTGTCGGCGGGATGGAGAAGGGAGGGCGAGATGAGGACGCCGGAAGCAGAGGAGGCCAAGGAGGCTGGCAACCGGGAGGACGAGGTCGCCGTCCCCTGCGTCGGCGCCAGAGGAGGCAGGGTGCCGGCGACCACCCGGCGCTGCCCCCGCGGCCACGGCGCGAGCAGCCCACGGTGGTGTCCGGCATCGGGTGCCGCAGTGGCAGGTTCTCCCCGTCCGCGGCGAGGAGGGCCGCCGAGAGCGCCGTCAGGCGAACCAACTCTGCCAGAGAGGCCGACATGATGCTGCCCTCACATTCGTCCCGGACGCCGGCAGCGAAGCGGTCCCTCAACGCCACAGTGAACGGCAACGGCAATGCCTACGGAGGAGGCGCAGCCAAACGGGACCCCGGCGAGCGATCCGGAAGGCGCCGGACTCCCCAACATCAAGCGCATTCCCGCCCGCCTCGCCGGCAGCGAACGGCGCCATCCACCGGCAAGCAAGCCTCAACGGCGGCGCCACGCGCAAGACAGCGAAAGAGACCACCACCCTCGAGCAAACCAAGCCGCAATGCCGGACACCGGAAGAGGCCAGAGACGGCCCCGACGAGTCTGCATTGGAGGACGGACGCGAGCATGACAAGGAGGCGGGGGCGGACGGCGGCAGGCTGGGCCAGAACCCCTCAGTGGCCATGGAGTGCTTCATCTTCCTCTAGCCTCGCCACCATTTCCATTCCATCTCCACTGTTTCTGTAATGCGACAAGTTGGCTTCTTGCTAGCTTGCTCCGTAATTCTTCGCCATTGTTACCGTCCCGCAGGTGGGATCATTGGAAGGAAGCCAATTGTCACTTTATCATTCGCCGATTCTGAAATCACGTGTGTACTGTTCTTGTTTTACCTGTGACTTTGTGAGATGGAGATGCATGGCGGCTGGCCGGCCGTAGAGATGTTCAAATGGGTCGTGCCCTGTCGGGCCGGCTCTGGCACGGTGCTACAGTAACCGTGCCTGGCCCGGCCCGGCACGGTTGGCCGTGGGCCGTGCCGGCACGGCCCGAGTAGCCGTGCCGTGCCTGGGCCGGCGTGCGGCACGGCGGCGCCGGCACGGCACGGCCCGTGACTGTAGCGGCCCGACCGGGCACTAGGCACGGGGCACGGGCACAGGAACTGGGCACGGGGCGGGGGCGCGGGCACGGGCCACCGGCAAGAGGCGTGGGCACGGGCATGGCAAAGAGGGGCGGGCACGGGGCTCGGCGCAGGCGGGGAGGCGGCGGACGGCAGCCTCGGGGGGCGGCGCGCAGGGCGGGGAGGCGACGGCGGGGGAGGGCGGCGGCAGGCGGCGGAGGCCGGGGAGGCGCTCGCGGGAGGCGGCGGCGGAGGGCGGAGGAGGCCGAGGCGGCGGGAGGAGGCGGAGGAGCCGAGGAGGCCGACGCAGGGGGAGAGCGAGGAGGCCTGGGAGGAGGCCGAGGCGGCGGCAGGCGGTGGGGGGCGGCGCGCAGGCGGGAGGCGGCGGCGGAGTCGCCGGGAGGCGCTCCCGGGAGGCGGCGGCGGAGGGGCGGAGGAGGCCGAGGCGGCAGGAGGAGGCGGAGGAGCCGAGGAGGCCGCGCGGCGGGAGGAGGCGGAGGAGCCGAGGAGGCCGGGAGGCCGAGGCGGCGGCAGGCGGATGGAGGGGCGCGCGCAGGCGGGGAGGCGGCGGCGGAGCCGGGGAGGCGCTCCCGGAGCGGCAGGCGGAGGGGGCGGAGGAAAAGGCGAGGCGGCAGGAGGAGGCGGAGGAGCCGAGGAGGCCGACGCGCGGAGGAGGCGGAGGAGCCGAGGAGGCCGGGAGGAGGCGAGCGGCGAGGCGGTGGAGGGGCGGCGCGCAGGCGGGGAGCGGCGGCGCGAGGCGGGGAGGCGCTCCCGGGAGGCGCGGCGGGGAGGGGCGGAGGAGGCAGGCGCAGGAGGAGGCGGAGGAGCCGAGGGCCGACGGAGGAGCGGGGCGGGAGAGGCGGAGGAGCCGAGAGGCCGGGAGGAGCCGAGGCGGCGGCAGGCGGTGGAGGGGGCGGCGCGCAGGCGGGAGACGGCGGCGGAGGCGGCGCAAGCGGCCGAGCCCGGGACGCCGGACGCGCGGCGGCAGGCGTCGGCGACCGGGCCGGCCCGGGCACGGTGGGCCGCCGACGAGCCGTGCCGGCACGGCACGGCCCACGACCTCGGCGTGCCGTGCCTGGGCCGGGGGGGAGGCACGCGGACCGGCACGGCACGGCCCGCTACAGGAACCGTGCCTACACGGGCCGTGCCGCATAGTGCCGTGCCACTATCGTGCTAGGGCCGGGCCGGGCCGGGCGGCCCGTTTGGCCACCTATAGCCGGCCGGCAGGCGTCGGGCCAGATCCGGTGGAGCCCGATGTCACTGTTTTCGCGGTGGTCGGTCGGCATCCCGGTGCGGTGTCATATTGGCATACTGTACGTACGCCGATGACCTTATCATCCATCGTCGTCTCGTCGAGGTCGGTTGCTGGCAAATCAAGGAACACAAACACAGATATGTCATTGCCCACGTTGGGTGTACACCAGAAATTGTTGGGATAGATTTTATCTAGTTTTATAGCTCAGGGCGCTTAAGCCAAATTTGATGGTTTTGGCACCTTAACCATCATTGTTTAGGGATTCTTCCGTTGTCCTAACGAAAGAATCTGACAGCACAGTACAATGCAAGCCGGCCAAAATCACTGTTAATGTATATATGCCCAAGTGTACGAATCACTGTTTATATACACTTGCTTAATTAGTTTCGAGGTCTACCGGTGCTGATAGAACCCCGGAGCAAGCAAATGGATAATTAACCTAATTACTGTCGTCGTTTGACCGGTTGAGCTTATTTACTGTACTAGTAAAACGGTTTATTTACTACTTTCTATGTTCTATAATAGTAGCAACTTTCTATTTTTTAAGAAAATTAAAATTGGGGTGAGAAGTGGTTATGATTGGTTGAGATAGAAGATAGGTGAAAAAAATAATAGATAAATGGTTGTAATTGGTTAATAGGTAGGGAGGTAGTAGTATTTTATGATAAATTTAAATAGTAAAAGTAATAATATTATAAGACGGAGGAAGTAGTTATTATATTTTGATAGTACAATTAAGCTTGGATTAAATTCTATTATCGGAAATAGGAAAACCGGCTAGGATCGCTTTCGCTACAAGTTACATCCATATTTCTATATCTGCGAAACGTTTCGTCGATAAAATGAAATCAGGATAGTCTCCGTAACGTCGACATCGATATAACAAAAAGCACATTCATATGAACAGCAAGAGAAAGGCAGCACAAAAAAGTCTATTTCGCAAAATTATAACTATTTGATTAAAAGTACCTCTTTACCGTGACTATAGTACTCTCTTTTTTAAAATATAGCAACATTTAAAGTTTAAATTTATCTCAAATATAGCAACCTAATATATATAAGAACAATTTTTTGACACTAAACTAACATACTGCTCCCTGGCTTTATTATTACACAAATAATCCGGACCCACACCTCATCATTCTTGAGAAGATAAATAAGTCTTTTTACCCATCTCGTGTTAAGAGTTAAAACTTGTTTTATTTTGGGACAGATGGAATATAATATTTTATAAAAGAGACAATTGTGTTTTTACGCTTGTTTTATATTGCAATTATGATTTCACTGACATTTGTTATGTTTGGCTTTCTTTTAAAAGTCGAATAATGAGAAGTGCCTGTTTTCTAAAAAAAATTGTGATTTTACTCATCTTTTAGGGTTTGTGCTTTTGCCTCTCTTTTTTAACTGAAGATCTCATTTGCCCCTATTCCGTTAAGTCCTCCAAATGGCGTTAATTCAGTGAGAAAAAAAGACATGCTTAACCAATGTCGTGTGGCTTTTTTTTTCCTTTTTTCTTTTTCACCAGTTTTTAAATACAGTGAAGAAATTACTGTATAACCAAAAAAAGTGGGCCCAATATGTAAGAGTAAACATATCTTTTTACCACTAAACTAACACCATTGGAGGGCTTAACGGAATAAGAATAAGCCAGGAACTTCAGTTAAAAAAGGGGGCAAAATCACAAACTCTAAAAAGAGGGGATAAAATCACAATTATAATTCAAAATAGGGGTAAGAACATAACTGCCCCTTTATTAAAACCATAACAATAGCAAATATCTTTATCAAATAAAAAACCTACTTTTGAAGGCTCTTAAAAAACCACAATAATTAATTCTAGAATATTAAAAATTGAAAATTCTTACATTAAAAAAAATTCTCAAAATTCACACGTTAATCAGAAGAAAAAAAAAGAAAAGTACTTGCCTGTCAATTCTCTATGAAGGATCTAACTAATGGCTCATATTGTTTTAAAGAAACAGTTTTAAACTATAATTTGTGGAACATGCTATCAAATTCTAATCAAATACATAAAAGAAAACAATGAACGTGAAAAGTTAGAGTTGTAGTGCAAAACCTCAGTAGAATTAATTAAGCCTCTCAATTACTAAATACTAATTAAGCCTCAGTTGATTCTATTTGATACGTGTGTAATTTTAACCACTATTTTTTCTATTAGAATATAACGATAATATCCATAATATTGTAAAAGTAATTATAAAGAAAAATCTACACATATGATTGAGGCAAATTTTGCTACAATACATCCAAAGTTTGTAGTTTTGTTGGAGGACACCTAAAAATTTGGTAATTTGCTAAAGGACACTATAGCCATTATTTTATCATTTTTGGACAAAATAGAGAGAGAAATTCTTAAAAAAAGACAAGATTGCCCCTCGAACAACTAGCTTGCAACCTGACTGGGTCTGGTCTGAACTAGACCTGAGCCATTCTCTTGTGAGTCTACTCCCTACTCTCTCCAAAACCCTAGGGCATGCGACAGCAACGGTGTCCATGGCGGCGGCAGTGGCGACCGGCATGAGTGGACATGTGCAGGACTCGGGGTGATGCAGCGTTGATGATGACCGGTGCTTGTTTGGTCCCTTCTCATCGCGTTTGTCGCGTTCGTTCAAACGAGATTGCCCCTTCTTGATGCGTCCACATATCTTTCGTTCTTTAGATGGACAGTACGGATTGTGGGTGTGTGCCTATTTGGCTTGCTCGCGACACAATTATAGTATGGTAGCTTGTCTAAAGAATGTTGCAGGTTGTGGTATTTGTGGCCAATTGCAATGGTCCTAAGATTGAGAGCCATGGCGGCTCTGATTCGGAAAAAAAGGGGGCAACAATACTGCATGACTTCGATTAGATGGTGCTCGTTGAGTACTGGTTCTTCAACTGGGGTTAAATCTTTAGACTCGTCCCCAATCCCCTCCGTGCATACAGACACATACACACATATATATCTATACCTATCTCTACTATTATAAAAACAAATAGTGTTTCTGCCGTTTCTTTTGGTTCATCGTCTACATGCTCAAATCAGACTTGTGCCCAGCACGCTGGGATCCTCCCCTACGCAAGGAGAGGAAGCCTCGGTCCTTACTGGGCCAGTTGGGCCTTCCGCCCATCGGGCCCCACCCACCTGGGCCACTGGCGGCCTCAGTTGGGCCATGCACAACATCGTCCTAAGTCCCAACAGATCGGAATAAGCGGTCCAACCGGAGCAGTGAAATTCTCTGACTCATTGGCCTGGCCGGTACAATAGTTGTAGTATAAGAAAAAAAGATATATACTACTTCTACTACTCCTCTCCAATGGAACAGTAAATGAATTACGTGAGCTAGCTAGCTTAATTAATTAGGCTTATTCGTTCGTCGGAGTCACCACCGTGTACTACGACGACTAATAGTACTCAGGTTGTCGCGGTGCCATACATCGCCTCGGTGGTTCGGTCTCACTGGACGGAGCAGGGGGCCTCGTCGTAGTCATCGTCATCGACAAACCTCCAGTAATAAATATTACATGTTTAGAATAAAATATGATCAAGCTTATAAAATTACGACTTTTAAATTTATATTAGAATAAGTTTATAAAATCTAATAATTTCATGATTCTACGATATACTTCTTAATGATATTCTTCTTAAGGCGAATCTATATATACCATTTCTTTTGTTTTAAAATTAAATATTTAGAAATTATTGATGATCAAAATTTTATAAGTTTAACAAAATCTTATCCTGTCAATATTTAATGACCGAAGGGAGTAGTTTTCTTTAGTTCTTTTGAAATTGTCTTTGTCTGCATTTTGTTTCTTTTAGTTCTAATCATCTATTCTTCCGTCTCAAAATAATAAAACCTAGTACTAGGTGTGTCACATCCTAGTGCTACGAATCTGAACAGTTCCACACATAGTACTAAGTTTTATTATTTTGAGACGGAGAGAGTACTAATATTTATCATAGTTGTAACGCACGAGCATTTTTTTAGTTTATATAAAAAAAGACCGTATTTAACCCAAAATATAAATAAACTTGTCTTTCTATTATTATAAAAATATGGACTGTTTATGTCCTTATTTTTCGTTCTTCGTTCTATTGTTTTGTACGTTATGGTATCGGTTTAGTCCCTATGCGACACCAACGGCGCACCGAGCTGATGCAACACACGCCCTTCGCTTCCGCACCCCCACACGCTCGAAGATGCGCACGCGCCAACACTGGACCGACTAGGCCATCTCTGCCCGCCGCCCCCAACTGAAACGTCTCCACCTTAGATTCGATTAATTTTATCAACCATGCATTATTCACTGATGTATGTGATGATGTGTTGTTTATTTTTTTTCACTTAAGCACCTTGAGCTATTCACTGATTTTTTTTAACTTATTCACCGATCACGCATGTAATAGATTTTATTAAAACTTAACTGACTAAATACTACACATCTTTTTCTCAATGAACATATGTGGGGTGTGAAGTCTCATGTGATATTTGATACTGTTTATCTTTCATCAGAATCCAGATAAATTTTCTCGTGTTGAATGATCTTTCTTTTGCCTTTTAAGTATGTTGGCTAGGAGAAATTACAGCATGCAGTTATTACTTGAAACTTGAAAATACTGTGTAATGATGCTTATTAGTTGTTAAAATACTGAACTTGTATTCACCATCCTCGATTTTGCCCAATAAATATCCTCACGGTAAATAAAAATTATCAAACCTGATCACCAATAGCTAAGGTAAATTTAGTGTGAGCATTGAATCCTATTGATATCCGTAGGTGAGATCGACATCTCGGTTATAGGTTCCATCCATCACGTGCACTAACTACCGATGTTCGTGGGAATAAAATGGCCCCAAATCCCACACCAATTATCTGCCTCTTCTACCGTTGTATAAGAAAAAAACAAAATACACAGTGAATAAGAATAATATATCTATAATTTAGATATCTCGTTACGACATCTTACTAGTTAAACTGAATTTTTGTCCGGCTAGCTGCCATCAGACTTATTATTGGCTTGAACGTGTCGACGTGCGTGAGGTATGTTGTATGCTGACGTACGTCCTGGTCTACGTAGAACGGTGAGCAGAGGGGCCAAAACAAGCAATCAGAGCCAGCACGGAAGGCAGAAGGAAGATTTATGGAGTATACGTGACTCCGGTTTTGTGCTTGTGGGAGCGCCTGAGTAGCCTGTCAATTCCAGTAATGCCAGTGTGCGGCAGCAATGGAACTCGATCGATGGGCGTGGTCAAATCCGGGCAAGGAATGGGGAATGCGTTTACTGGACAGGGCAGACGTGAAGCCTCATCCACGTATACGCGAGCAGTGAATCGCCGCGTCAACGTGTGGATGAGAGGGGAGCTTGAGATGGGCCCTAGAAATATTTCCATATCAGCCCTTCCTTTTTTTTTACTTCGGCACATAAAACAATATGATATTGCGGATTTTACAATAAAACCCTTTAAGGAGAAAAAGTATTACAAATTAAACCATGACCCATCTACCAGTCACCAAATCTCTCTTTTTCTACCCTCCTCTACCCCCTCTCCCCGATTCCCCCTTCTATCACCGAGTGCAATGCCGCTCCGCCGTCCCCACTGCTACTCGATACCTAATATAGCACCGTCTCATCTTATCGCCTGATGCAACATTGCCTCTCCTCGTCGTCCTCTCCTTGTTGGCTTCCTCTGTCCCTTTCCATCCTCCTCTCCTTCCTGCCTCCTCATCGGATGAGCTCCTTGGCAACAAAAATTGAGACTGCGTAGGCCGGTGAGCTCCGCGGCAGTGTAGGCTGAGGTGGGACAGGGCAGTAAGCTCACAATGGCACAGATTGAGAGGGGACGGACCAGTGATAAGGCAGATCATGTAATGAAATCTGTAGGTGCCCACCCACCTTTTCTCTTTCTTCTCCCTTTCTTTCCCCTTCTGGACCACCGATCTACTCTAGGGACCACCTTCTCACTCGAAGTCACCCTCTCCTCTGCAAGGCACGAGTGACTTTTGCAAAGGCACACGCGGCCTTGTAAAGCCAATGCTTTAGCCCAGCTGGCGGATTGGCTCCGACGTGGCCTCATGAGATCACTCGCCACGTCCTCGTGTTGTTCATGGCCTATGGAGGACTCGGATCCTCTAACATGCAATAGTAAAGTCAGAATTACCGCACGCCCATATCTACCGTTCAAATACATCTAATATTTCACAATTTTACCTCTTAACCCTATCTTCTGCCAAGAATACTACTTTTATCACTTGAGAATAGCTAAGAGAGTGTTTAAAGGTGAGAGAAAAGAAATATCACGCAAAACGAGGTGAGCCATTAGCGTATGATTAATTGAGTTTTAATTATTACAAACTTGAAAAATGTATTTATTTGATTTTTTAGAGCAACTTTTATATAGAAAATTTTTTAAAAAACGTACTGTTTAGCAGCTCAGGAAGTGTGTTCACGAAAAAAGAGAGAGTTTTCTCTCCCTTCCCTCACCTTTGAATCTTGTCTAAGGAATAGTTTGAAGGTGAAGGAAGAGGGAATAATAAGAAGATCACGCAAAATAAGGTGAGCTAGTAGCGCATGATTAATTGAGTATTAATTATTTTAAACTTGGAAAATAAATTAATATGATTTTTAAAGCAACTTTTATATAGAAAATATTTATAAAAAACGCACCGTTTAGCAGTTTAGGAAGCGTGCTCACAGGAAACGAGGGGGTTTTAATCCCCTACCTTTAGATTCGAATGGTGTCTAAGTAGGGTTAGTTTTGTCATTCTTTTATAATAAATTCACTAATGGACAAATCATAAATACAATAATACTTCTGAGGATCAAAATTCGTAGACATTTGTACTTTTGGTTTCTAAATTACACATAGAATATATCTTAATGTCTTTTGTATTAAATTAAATTTTGTTGATTTAACAGTTTTGGAGTTGATAAATACAAGGTTGTCGTATGGGGTCTTAACTGTAGTTTTTTTATTGATTAAATAGTTTGTAAAATAAGAACCAACAGATACATAGTTAACATTGGCTAGGAGCCTGGGTTTACCTTTTTTTTCATGTTTGATATCTATAAAATTTGGAAATGCTAAATACGAGGTTTACTCATCTTGGATTCTTAATTTCAGTATTTTTATCATCTCGAAATTCCAAAGGTAAAATTACTAATGTAATCCTGTCAGTTGGATGGAATCTTCATTTATTGTTTTAATCTCGCTTGGACAAATGGCAATACTTATTCATTTTCATCCTATTAACTTGGACTTTTTAAGGAAATACTAATTAAAAAAGGCATTGATATACATATTTATAAATGTAATGATTAGAAATAATCTGTTGGCTCATGCGCTTATCCGAGAGCTAGAAGAGGAGGAGGAGCACAGGTGAACGGTGACTGAATTCGACTCTAGAAAGAAAATCAAGAAATTAGCAATCACCAGTTTATTAAAAGATCATTTTTGAGACGGAGAAAAAAATATCCCGGAGATGCACACCTGGCCACCACCGGAATCTCCGTCTCCACTCCGCGGCGCTTCTGCAACTCTCCGTGGAAATCTCGTCCCACTCCCGTGCCGCACTGGCCGAGCCCGCCTGAGAGCTGAGACAACATGTGGCGCTGAGACGTGGCCCGACTTCCACATGCCCACCACATCCACAATAATTATTATCCACCCTTCCGCCCGATCAAAATTGAGAGAGTTGGACGCGAGATTCTCAGGCGAGCACACGATCCCGCGGCGCGCCCACGTCCACGCCCTCGCGCCACAAGCGCCGCGGTTAAAACCGCGCCACGCCAGCGGACAGCGTGCAGCTTTGGTGTGGTGGTTTGGTTGCTTGGTGCTAAAGTAGCTAGGAGGAGGAGGAGGAAAGTGGCGATGGCGTCGGCCGTGGCCTCGTCCCCCTCCCCCGCCTCCAGCCGCCACCTCCGCGGCCACCACCAGCTCCCGTGCTGCTCCTCGTCCTCGGCTCCGTCGCTCCTCCGCCTGACGAGGTCGTCGGGCCGGCTACGGCTGCGCGTTGCGGCGGAGGAGGCTGATGTGCTGCCGGGGCCTGGGACCGAGGGGGAGATGGTGGCGGCGGGGAGGCTGGAGGAGCAGCCGGAGGCGCCGATTGGGGGTAGCCAGCTCGACATCGGCGGGCTTGCCTTCCAGGGCGACATGGGCGGAGGGTTCGCCGGCGGGAGCGCCGGCAGCGGTGGGACCGGGGCCGGCGGCGGGGACGGCAAGAAGATGCTGGACCGCGGCATCAACACGGCCATCGTGCTCGGCGCCAGCACCTATGCGCTCACCAAGCTCCTCACCGTCGACCACGACTACTGGCATGTATGGGACCTTGTCGATTCCCCAAATCCTTTTGTTCCATTTTTTTTTCCGGCATGTTCTTCATTGGATTCGAAATTGACCTCGTTCTGGGCGGGTTGTGGATTGGGTGCAGGGGTGGACGATCTTTGAGATCCTGCGGTACATGCCGGAGCACAACTGGTCGGCGTACGAGGAGGCCCTCAAGACCAACCCGGTTCTCGCCAAGATGATGATTAGTGGCGTCGTCTACTCCCTCGGTGACTGGATTGCGCAGGTGCGCAACACTTCCATTTCCATGGCCGTTAATTTTCCTCTTTATTTAACTTTTATGCAGCTGCACTTTCATATTTGCAATAGCTAACTACCTAATTCTATTGCTGCTGATGCTTGCAGTGTTACGAAGGCAAGCCGATCTTTGAGTTTGACCGTGCTCGGATGTTCCGGTCCGGCCTAGTAGGGTTCACGCTTCATGGGTCCCTTTCACATTACTACTACCATTTTTGTGAGGTAAACATTCTTGGCCTTCCATGCTCTACTGTGTCACGACCTAAAGCTTTGTGTCATGTTGATATGGTGAATGATATGGAACCATTCTGTTTTCTTGATTCAGGCACTGTTCCCGTTCAAGGATTGGTGGGTTGTTCCCGCAAAGGTTGCGTTCGATCAGACGGCCTGGTCTGCGATGTGGAACAGTATCTACTTCGTGGTCTTGGGGTTCCTTCGTTTGGAATCACCGGCCACTATTTTCAGTGAGCTCAAATCCACGTTTTGGCCCATGCTTACTGTAAGCACTAACCTTTTCTTTACATTATAATAATACCTTAACTGAGTTCCCTATTTTTCCCATAATTGATAGTTTATGGTTTTCATTTTATGCAAAAAAAGAAAAGATGTAGTTGTGCAGTTGATTTGCTGTCTTCAGTGTTCTTGACAGCAAAACCATGGCCTGTAGTGATGGGTTTTGGTACCCTGATCCTTAATTTGTTGAAGGATTCTATGAATTCATTGCTCTGTATACAAGAATTTTGTTTAGTCTTAACATTTTGGCTGTGCTCGTTTCTGCTTTTTTTTTTCTTCAAATTTTTGAAACAGATTACTTGTTCCATGCATCTAAAAATGCGATTTCCCAAAAACTTTCTTCTACTACATTGATTAGACCACCTATTCTAAACTATTTGTGAAATTTATTTTTTAAAATATTAATTTATCGCGTTAATAAAAAAAACAATCCGCACGAACAATCTAAAGAAAAATCTATCTCAAACACAGCCTTTGTCCTCCATTAATTCTTGCCACGCATCTATATAAACATTGTTCAAATTCCCTTCTAATCTGAAGGGGATGGGCATAATCATCCTTCCATCCATAATCATTCTTTATCACTCACTTATTTCCTAATTTCAAAAAGGTTTTACAATGTTTTGCCACTAACAGTGACCTTATGTTGGTTTCGAATATTATTGTAGGCCGGTTGGAAGTTGTGGCCTTTTGCACACTTGGTTACATACGGTCTAATTCCAGTTGAACAAAGACTTCTGTGGGTTGACTGCGTGGAGTTAATCTGGGTTACAATACTGTCAACGTAAGCCCAATCATGCCATTTTCACTTTATTACTACAGCAGCCTGATTAAATTGCCAAAGATAACAAGAGTTTTTCATTTCTTGTTTGGCAGTTACTCCAACGAGAAATCTGAAGCAAGGAACTCCGAGGACGCTTCCACATCAAATGCTTCCAATGTATGGAACAATTTAATAAAAAATGAACAGTCAGCTAATCTCTGTCAGACGTGTTATCGTTCTAACCCCCAAAACTCGTTGCCTCTTCTACAGGACAATTCAAGATAGCGATCAGTATAGCCAGCCAAGCTGCTCTTCACCTTCGTCATTTTGAGCTGTATATTTGGTACAATTCGTAGCTGCAGCTCTGCAGGTGTAACCTTTTTGCAAAGTTACATTAAACATATAAGCTGTGCAGCAACTGCCAAAGGAAATCAAAACGAAATTAGCTTGCACGGGATCAACTGTTGATGAGATTACGAGCTACGCAATTTTGGTAGCCATTGTTTGGAAACCTCTTTTCAGTGAAATCAACTATCTTGCATTGAACCATGCAAGCGTTGACAAGTGACACTATGCTTGACAGCGCAAGGAGAATGTACCCAAACATCGTCATTTTGGCCTATTCAATTTACACAGCATTCTGTAGACGCTTGTACATAAACACCTTGCTCAGTCGCTCATCATCACAACTATAGACCCAACATCTTCAACCAAGTTTACCCTTGAACAGACAATGTTTACTGTACAATTTTTTGTTTTTGGCGGGGATGTTTTCTGTACAATCTGATGCTATTAGTATTCTACAAGTTTTTGGCGGGGATGTTTTCTGTACAATCTGATGCTATTAGTATTCTACAACTAATGCTACTATTTCCAAAAAAAATAATGCTTCTGCTATAGCATGGGCAGGTGTACTATGCCCGTATTTGCAATTTACAAAAGCGCTATTCAATAATTGTCCGTTTCGATTGGTGAAAACTTACCAGATTTAATGAGGCCCAACGTCTTCACACACATTGTTTGCGAGCACAAAAAAAAAAAGGTAACATTTGCAAAGTCCATGTATGAATCCAACCAAAACTTTTCTATTGTGCATAACAAACTACATTGATTGTTAGCTACTGCTGCACACTTAAGTATCACGATACAGCAGCAGCCTTTGGATCTTTGAGACCAGCCTTCAGATCTTTAAGCACAGCCTTTGACGCCAACTTTTTCGCCACGACCTTGTTGGGACCTGTTTTTGTTGCGGAGTATGTAGTGCCTCCAGCCTTCACCCGTGCAATGACCGAAGACACTCCATCAACATGGGATTTTTCGTAGGTTATTTTGAATGAACCGCGATCACAAAATTCTTGTAGCCCTTTCACCGGGTCAGGCTCGATGGTTTCGGGGGTAGCAAGAGGTTCCAATAGCTGCTTCATGCTTCTCCAAACAACCTCCTTGTCACACTTGCTGTCAAGATAAATAGCACCAGCTATTGATTCGATCACATCCCCGAGAACCTGTGTGTTTGCAAGCAAAGAATACATCCAGCTTAAGCTATTCGATGGAAAAGATTCCAGAAGTGCACAAAACATAGGGAACATATAAATTCTCCAGTTGGACCAATTTACATGGCCTGTAAGCGAGCGAGGCATTTTGTGGTCTGTCATGCTGTGATGCAATATGCATCGGAACCTAGTTAGATTTATCTTTAGTTCTTCTATTAGAGCTTAAACTAAAATTTTTCTACTCCCTCCAGCCCAAAGCTACCTAGGAGCTTTTTAGAGGGATTACAGATTATGATAAGGTCAAAAATGCCCTCATTACAGTGGTGGGGTGCAGGGCCTACTATCGTTGGCATTATGTGGACCGGTATGGGTAGGATGGAAAGTTTTGTGCCAAAATTCACCTTTTATATGTCCTAGACAAACTCAACTCTAAAGGTAGCTATAGTTTGAGACGGAGGGAGTAGTAAACTCTTTAATCCAAACATAGAAATAAATGGATCTGACGCCTGGTTAAATTTTGATGTCACCATTATATGGCATAGGTGCTTTCAGGATTCTTTGAACATAGACTATAGTGTATACTAGGTAAATGCAAAAAATCTAGGAATACCTAGTAATGGAACGAAAAATAAAAGACAAACAGATCTACTGGCCGATGTTTACCATAACAGCTAGGTCCATTTTCTTTCGCAAAAAAGAATCAAAACCCAGACTGTCAGCGTCTTAAGCAATTCAAAATATATGCGCAATATAGCCACCTACAACAACTAAACAGTAAAGACACACCTTTGGTAGACCAATGCCAGCTTCCCAGCCATGAGATGGACCTGTAAATGATTGCCCAAAATTCTCGAGGTAGTCGCTCATCTTTCTATGCAGTTCCGATGATGAGTGAAGGATGTGCTTGTTTAATCCTGATTTAACAGCTGCGTGCGCGTAACAATTGTTGTTCACAGAGGCAGATCTGAGATCTGTCAACAATTGTGGAGTACATTCAGGGTATTTGCTGTAGTAATATACAGTGAAGAGATGATCCAAGATAGCATCTCCAAGAAACTCAAGCCTCTGTAAGAGACACAAACTTATTAGTAAACTCAACAATACATCCAGCTACTTGATGAGAAGTTTGCTTCAGTTGAAGTAACCCCTCATGCTGCTGTCACTAGAGACAAGAGCATCCCATGCACTCTACAAAGTGGGAGGCTATATTTAAGAATTGCAATACAGTAATGAATCAAAAAGTGAACCATGTGCGATGTTAAGTTGCCACTCTGCAAGGCATCTGCATTTTGAGCACAAATATCAAATTACTCTCACAATTCTCACGTGTGGTACTATTTGGTATCAATAAAAGCTGTTGTATGGATATATTTTTGCTATGTTTAAAATTATCACGGTGAGATACATCAAATCTACATCACTAGATTTGTCTTTAAAAAAGGATATGTGTAAGTTTAGGACAAAGTCGCATCTCAGAGAAATTTATATGGTCAAGTGTCAAACAAAAAAGAACAGAGGCACACCTGTTAGGCCAACTTTAATTAAACTGTATGTTTGCGAGACTGCATTTAAATATTCTGAATAGACAAATTTCTATGAATTGCTAACTTAGAAAAAATTATGTTGTGGCAATACTGTTGAAAATTTTTCACTTTGTTGAGCAAAGACCAAAAGGCACAATAAAGCAGTAACCACATAATAAATAGAGATGGTAGATGCTTTTCTATCAACCTGATAGCATGCAGTAGGGCCAGAAGTCTGATATGAGCCATGTGTCAATGCTTCGAGCAACAACGAAGAATCATTGAACTTATAACCAAGCATTGCCTCTAAGCTCCTCACATTAATGAACTCTTCAGCATTTGTTGAAAATTTTCTTTCAACTGGAATTTCAGTGTGAAATTCTATATTCATCCCTAATGATTTCAGCATAAGAAATGCTGCCTTTTCACCAGCAGTACTGAGGTAGGCTCCAATTAAGGCCTCAACTGAATCTGCAATCCTCTTACTTTTAATAGACATTTTCCGTAGGCTGTACATACCATTTGGTGTTAGAAAGGAAATTTTGCTGTTACCACGCTCATCATAACCCAGCCCTGGAATGATCCAATCTTTTGGGTTAAACTCTTCAGCATGAATGTAGCCCTGCCAACCAAACATAAAGGGCAAGAGATGTCATCTAGCACCCAGTGATAAAAGACAGATAAGCCTTACCCCTTTGAAACATGAAAAGGTGAAAAAAATGATATTTTACGTCACTCAAAAATAGCACAATTCAGTATGAAATGAACACATTTGGTATGCAAAGCATTGGTATTTTATTCAGGACATGGCCCTAGACACATAGTATCAGAAATAAAAAGTAGACCTTAAACATTTGTTAGCTGAAAGGATTAGTAAAAGTCGGTTGAACGGATTAAAGGAAGCTATTTACTATTCCCATTGCACGCACCAAAGAGGCGAAGATACAATCAGTTTCAAGGAAAGTCAGATGCTACCATTCTTCCCATCATCCTCCAACCAATACCCTTTGCTTACCAGGAAAAGTACCGCTGCTTCAATGATCATGAAAGCAGGCCATGTCAAGCCAACCTCAGACCTGACTATGGGTGCCAAGTATGCGATCTAAGGGCTAGGTGTTGGCCCAACATGGAGTAATATGGTCAAATGACTTCTTATTAACTTAGGGGTCAGCACCATAAGGTTTTGGTCTAGACTTCACCTACCATACTCTTCTATATTGGCACATTGGCTAGCAATTCAAAGCAACAATAGAGTTCCTATTTTCCTAACAAGGAAATATGTGGACCATTGCCTAATTGTGATATAGCAGTTAGCCAGTACACACCAGATTTAAAATAGACAAACATGGTAGGCACATCTGGATAATGGATATGAAAGATAATGGGATGTAGGACTATTAAAATTGCATAACATTATCAAGCCCAACTCCTACATGCCTACTCAATAAAAATTACAATTAGCAACAAGATCTAAAGTACCACAAGATTGATGTTGCAGGCCAGCTGGCATAGAGCTGCATTGGAGATCAAGTTTTTCTTCATCTTGGTTAATATGCCTTCATGTTGAAGCCTGTATTCGCTAAAAAGGTGACGAGTTGTAACATATTTGAGGAAAGAATCCCCAAGCGTTTCTAATGATTCCTGTGAAAATTCTTCTTGGCATTTCTTTGTTGTTAATGCTTCTAGGATCTGCAACCCATGAAAAAATTGCAAACGTATAAGAAAATCCACATGTAAGAAATGTGCATCGGGAAAGTAATTTATTCAGGTAAAAGGTAAGAAAATTCAGATTGACATGCACATCGGTAACAGTGGGGCATCCAAAACATTAACTAGAATATCCTTTTAATCAAATAGGGTCATCAATCCACAATTCCTATACATGGTTATACAGAGTACAACACATAATCAAGCACCTCTATAAGAAGAGCCTTAACCAATAATGCAGACAGCTCCTTGTAGGTGTTTATATGATTATGTTACACATTAATTGGAGGTATTTATATGCATAGGCACTTATTAAGCACAGCTGCCTCATCAATTGCTACAAAAATAAGCACCTTCTATGTGGCAACAAAAAACTTTCTTTGCTAAGTGCCCCTGCAATCACTTGCATGATTGATAGGATACAAACTTATTTGCTTCATTAATAAATAATCATTTCAAAGTGCTGAACATATTCTTACCAATGCATCATTGCCAGATTAAACTAGTAAAACGAAAAAAAAATCAGAACCTTTTGTTTTCTCTGTCAAACGTCATCGCTCTTCCTAAACACACCTAGTGGTGTGCCCAAGAATGTACAAGTGCACATTATTATTTTAAATGATTCAAAAAATAAGGGAAATACGACTTTTATTATATGACTACATCTACTTGATCTAGATACTTCAATATTGGGAAAAAAAAGACAATATTGATGAGCAAATAAACCTTTAAAACCGGGACATCAAACTTCTGCATTTTTGGGCCCATTTGGACTTTTAGTTTCCCAGAGAGAAGCATAGACTGTATGCGGAACATTATGGACGGAACATATGAGAAACTGTACAAAGTATTAGCTGGCACTGGTGACATGATAATTCTGCAGAGTTCAGGTGGCAACTCAACACCATATGTGTCACCAGGTTCTGAAACAAGGAAAAATGATGACCAAGTCAGTGTTGTATGCATGTGTAAATCTTTAAAGACCGACGGTACAAGCAGTGTCTGTTAATTGGACTACCGTCTAAGAATTCAGTTATAACCAATTACACATGCCTCATTGATAGCTATGCAAAATACACATGTATGATCAAGCCCCACAATATGTGGGGGCTTAAGTGTCAGATTGAACATAATATTAGGGTATGTCAAATGCAATCAATTCCAAATACCTCACTGCCATGTAATACTGATACTAGATTGCATATTTTGCTTAGCATACATTATCCCTATAAAAAAGGACCAAAAAGTAGAATGCTGTTTGCTACCACTTCATTCTAGCCCCCACCCCATTTTCACTACGAGTAGGCCCATATTACATGGAGCATCAATTCACCTACACACATCAATGCCAGCAAGTTTCCTCTTGGTTATACTTGCTCTAGTGGCAAGCATCAAAACCGACATGGAAATGGGATGGGTAGCATGTACATTGCTCAAGGTCTTGCGATGTTCCATGCGGTGCTCACCAATTTCAAGCCTTCCCACATGGGCAAAGCACCATCCACTGCTTCACAAGATGCTGATACCAAAGTATTTCTACACAAACTTTGCTGAGAAACCTAATTCTAAAGAAGCTAAGCTACCAAGCAACCCATAGTTCTGTGTTGATCTAATGCAATTTTGGTAGTAATATGAAAAGTACATTTACTGCTCATAAAAACAAATTTAGTGTCTGACCAAATAAAGAAGAATTACGGAAAAAATGATAGAGCAATGAAATATAAACAACCATAAGCATAGTAAATCAAAAAATTATTACACCAAAAAAGGAAAATGTAGTACTAAAAATATGTCTACAAATTAAAAAAGAAAAAGTCTATTTTACTCCCTCGAACTATTTCACAGGAGCTTTTAACATCCTACACATTTTTAGCTCATTTTACACCGTGAACTGTTGAAAGTGGTTTACTTTACTCCCTAATGTTATTTCTCTTTTTTGTTTAAGTCATATTTTGCACTGAAATTTGGTATTAATACATCACATTGTATATCTCTACATTTTTTAGAATTTTTGTATCACTGTTTACGTAGGTTGGAAGCCCCTAAAACTGATATAAACACTGATATTTTAAAGTTCAAGCAAACAGTCATGAAAAAATTTAAAAATATTTTTGAACTTTGGTAATGGTAACATGTATGGCTCTACAAAATTTCAGTTTAAAATACAACTTGTATAACGACAAACAAAAAAGAGAAGTGTTACTAAGGAGCAAAATGAACCACTTTCGATAGTTTAGGGGATAAAATGTGTCAAATAATAGTTTAGGGGTTAAGTGATCCACTGAAATAGTTAAGAGAGAGTAAAATGGGCTTTTTTCCACAAAAAAAAAAAATGGCAGCAGTTCCAAACTATTTATGTCAAAAGAGCTTATTGGCATGTCATACACTCGCATGATAAGCACTGACAGTAGAATGAAATCTACATTTAAAAAAAGTACAGAAGAAAACTCTACCACATTCAGTTGAGGAATATAAATTTAGAAATTTTTACATCCAAAAAATAGAAAATTTTCAATTCAATGTTGCAAGATTTTACATTTTGGAGTACATATTTAAGAATTTAATCAGATGTACAAATAATTAAGAAGGGTCTATTACTCACCAAACCAAAGCTAAAAGCAGCCACAAAATTAAAACACATAAAAAGTTTGTCATCAACATATATAAAAATTTATTGTCTAATCATACATGTAAATGTTATGCATAATGTCCAACTTAGCAACTTCGAGGGTTTTATCACAAATAGTTGACTCAAACACATGTTGTCAAATCAGAGAATAACACGAGGAAAACAGTGTAATAATGCTGCAATCAGAAAAAAAGAAACCTTTTTTCTTTTTAGAGTGGCACTTGTGGAGGAAGTTCCGCACTTTCACAAGTTGACTGGCAGCCAGGAGTGGTTGATTTTCACACGTCAAAGTAAGGCCATGCCTGAAAAATACAAGAAACAAGATGTGTGTGTTCACAGCTTACAGGAGCATGTATGATACATAAACATGAACAAAAACACCGAAAGGGAATACATATACCTAGTCTTGAAATGCTCTTTGTAGGTAACAACACTTCCACCATGTCGAAGCAAAAGGGACTTTGCATTTAAGTCAAGAAACGCAGTAACAGCATAAAACCTGCTATTATGAGGGGTACACACAATGGAATTTTTAAGGATGCACCTGCAGAAAGGACCATCTTTTGTCTGCAGTAAATCAATATCTTTACAAGAATGGCAGTGTCTCATATGTTTGTTGTTAGCTTCATGTACTGGCGAGGCTGAGAACTTCATACTGCACCAATCAATTTTACCAGATACTAAAGGCAGAAGTAGATAGACTACTCCAATAGACACTTGCATCTCATGGAAATATTTAATAGTGTTGCTAACCTCCACATGGTCATCACTAATAAGCAACGAAAGAATAGTTGTCTGAAATCTTCTCGCAATAATTACCTGGAGAAACAAGGAAAGGGACTAAACAAGGATAACCTAGTTTTCACAGAATTACAGAACATAAATTAGCAATTTACCTGTTCTTGACTGAGATGAACGATGCCAACATATTTCATGTTAGCACTAGCATTGTCTTGCCCACCTGGCAATTTAAATGAGCTGGAGGTGAAGTCAGATCCCATATCACACTTAACAGCTAGCAATATGTCAGTTGGAGAAGCTGTTTTGAGACATCCTTCCAATGATATCTTGTAGCAATGATATATGCCAAGACGAGAAAAGGAGCACCAATTGTCCACAAATTCTTCTGGAAAGTAAGCAGGCTGCTCATGTTGGTATTTCTCAACAACTATATGAGGAACATTAAACCAACATTAGTGCAAAACCCCAATATATATTACAATTACAAACCGAGTTAAAAAATAAATGAGTGATCTTGTACTTTCAAGATTAGCAGACAATCAAATGTGGCAAACGAAATAGGTACGTTTGAATAAACGTGTTCGATTTGAGACAGGCAGCGTGACATGTATTTATCCACTAGCCCCAGTAAATTATCAGTCTACGAAATCTCTCAATTATAAATCCATAGTGCACAAAACAAATTTCCTATCATACCTTCATATATTACCTTACCCACCAGGGATCAAGTTTCCCTTAAAACATATGGTAAAAAATTGCCTATAAAGTGTATACTGAGTTTAGAATTTTTCATATCACATGTAAAATTACTTTTACTTATGTTACTGCATTATCACAACTAGCCCAACAAACTGTTCCCTGCATAATCAATTGGAATAAAAATATATAAATTGCAATAACTGGAACAAAATAAATCAATCAGTTTAGTTGAATAACAATACCAATGTCAGGTTCATCACATGGAACACCTAATTCTGGTAAAAGAAAATCTGTGAGTGCACCAATGGCATGTAGTTCTTGGCACGCCTTAAGGCAAACTGTCTCCTTGAGAACAGAAACTTCTCCTTCTAAATAAACTGTCTGCACAGGACTGCTCTTAGGAAGATAGAGAGTGCATGTACCAAATGCCTTGTCTATATAGAATCTTGGGAGAGGTTTAAAATATCTAGGAAGACAAATATTACCATCATAAACAAAAAGCACTTGTGCCAGAAAATTCTATGTAATATAAAGTGAATGAAACATTTTTGTGTGAAACAGAAAACTAACTCATCCGATGGAAGTTTCGAGCAGAAAAAATAAATTAATTGAACGCTGGAGTTTAGAGTCACAATTGCTCCAGTTGACTCGACAAGGTAATAGGATTCCTCACACAAGGTGTTCTCAAGTGGTTGACAAGAAATTGATCCCAATCTCAGGGACTCTTCCCGCATTATTTGCCCGCTTGCGAGAAACTTCTTTGCCTTGGTATGAGCTTCTGCGTCCCCCCTGATGCAGAAACACGTGTATCATCATGCAAAGTAATATGAAAACAAGTCTAGTATGATGACAATTAGAGGAGTTTATCATGTCATCTAAAATCATAATGGCAATAAATAAATCAACTTATGGCAATTAATATAACTTCTTTTTTTAGATGCAATTAATCTAACTTCAGTGTAGTACGTAAGAAAATTAGATAAGAAACAAATCCCCAGCATACCTACAATTTTCAAAACATAGTCATAGGCAGTTCCATAATAAGATACACTAGTTACTTCTGGTTCTTGAACTGGAACATACCATAAGGAACCATAAATCAATTTTATAATAAAAAGTAAGCTTTACAAATTCCTATTACTTCCTAGTATAAGGCACCTTGAATTTAAGAGTCAACACCAAGGTGTGCCAAACCGCCGGTAACCGTGCGGTTACCGCGGTTACCGCCCAAACGACCGGAGTACGGTATCGATTACCAGCGGTTTGGTTTGAATAAATTTCATCCAAACTTAAATTTTTTAAAAAAAAATAAAAAAAATCCAAAAAAATTCTAGTAGGTAGTACTTGAATTATGGGTCACTATGGTGAAGAAAGTTTGTGAAAATAAGGAAGTTTACTTCATATTTTGGAGCTCCATCAAAGATAAAAAAATAAGAGATGGGTTGCGATATAATTTCTACTTTATTTAAGTGTAAAAACGATAGCAAGGGTCATGCAAAAAAAAATTATGCAATATTACATTGTTTTTCTAAAGACATCCACAATTTTTTCCTGAATTTTCTACAATTTTTTAGAATTTTTATCATGTTTTACAATTTTTTCGCATTTTTTCTTTTTAGCTTTAACATACCGCGGTAACCACGACCGTACCGTGAGATTTGAAAATTTTGAATTCAAATTTTTGGAGATGAATTTCACGCGGTTTTAGGCAGTTACCGCGGTAACCGCCATACCATGGGGGAGCGGTAACCCCCCATGGAACGGTATGTTAAACATTGGTCAACACTAACATTTAATGCCACTAACTATGGATGCTTGATTCACCACAAAAACCAACTGATGAAATGGGAAAAGCAGTAACTTATAAGTAACCACTAACAATTTACTGGCATTAACCAGAGATTGTTTATCCAGTGCATGCAATTCTATTGACGAAATGTGAAAAACAGTGAAAAATGTCCAAGACACAAACAATTCTCTAAAGATGAACAGTTAAGTAATAAATTTGCACAACAAATGAACAAAAGCAACAAAATTGAAAACATGCCTTCTAACAAGTAAAAGATAGTCAGACTTTTGCATCCTAGCTCGACCACGGGACTGTATAAAGCTGCATACAGTTGCTGATGGATCAAAGCGAATTACCAAGTTACAACTTGGCACATCCAGACCCTCCTCCAAAATTTGCGTGGCGATAATTATATGTACCTGCATGAACATTATTCTCTCATAAAAAACTAATTATGATTTAACAGAATGCCTATAGCATAACATAGAATTGCTAATATCGAACCTTTCCTTTTCGAAAGGACTCGACAATTTCTGTATGATTTTTCCTGCTCTGAGATTG
Organism: Oryza meyeriana var. granulata; assembly: GCA_003991445.1. NCBI lineage: Eukaryota > Viridiplantae > Streptophyta > Magnoliopsida > Poales > Poaceae > Oryza > Oryza meyeriana. The sequence continues at coordinate 67,355 of RYFJ01001329.1, read as the reverse complement.
CAAACCAGAACGGTTTCCTGCCATGTGCTTAACAATCCACCCAGACATTTGATGAATAGAGGAAAGGAGGGCCTGTAATACTATGCTTGTGATAACTCTCTCAACGAACACAATGCATCTCAAGTCTTGCATATGCCTGAGAGAAAAAGAGATGTTACTTGTATGATCAAAAGAGGAAAAAAATTAATACAAGAAACTAGAAACATAAGCATCTCTTATAGGCCCTGTTCTAAAGTGCTACTAGCTATTGCATTATCACGGGCACGCTTCCCAAGCAGCTAAACGGTGTGATTTTTGCAAAAACTTTCTATATAATAATTTCTTGGAATACTTTCTAAATCCAATTTTCAACTTAACATTTAATTTATTTGTTTGTACCCTTAAAAAATTGTCACAAGATCAGAATAATCTACCATCCATCCTCCACCATCTAAATCCACCAGAGCCATAGTCAGCAATTTATTTTAGAACACATTTTGCAAATATTTTAAACATGAGGATTTTTTTTTTTTTTGCGTTTGTGTAAGCCTCATAACTTAGCACATGTTTTTTTTAAAATTTGCTACAACACATCGGCAAATATGCTAGTTGTCTGGGAAAAATACCAATTTTTTCTTGAGAACTGTTCTTTATTTTATTTCAGATTTTCAAATGTAATACATGAGGCATGTACAAAAGGCTAAGGCATGCATATTTCAATAGTTAATGACACTCTCTCTATCCTGGTCATCCAAGCTTTTTCCTATTTTCTGATTATTTAAAACCATGTACCTCACTTGATATTAACTCAAAGCAGACAAAATTTGAAAGTTGATTTAAAAAAGAATGAAGGAATACACCAACTGCCATCCACCCTATACAGAACCTTTGGTATATAGATCATTTAGTCAATGCAGTCTCAAAGGGAGGGAATGTGAAATATTACCAATACTAATATAGGAATAACCATGTCATTGTAATCTCGAAGTAAGTGGCTGTGGAATATTATCAAAGAAAATATACCAGAACTGAGTATTTTTTTTATCACCTGTACTGCAGAAGAGATTGGATAAGGCAATTAACTTTGGATGTCAACATCCCATCTTGCGAATCAGTTGGAAAATTGTCACCAGTATGACCTAAAAAATAGCAAAGAATCAAATAAACAAGGTAGGACCTATAAACTGGAATTTGGGCATGTGGATACCATCTGTGTTTAATATCCAATTAGGATCGCAAGTATATCATAAGTGACATTACATATTCAGCAATTTATCATAGCATTGGATGTAGCATTTTTCTAGGTAACCAAATAGCAGTCCATGCAGACAACAGCCTAGCCATAACATTTTGTTCAGAACTTCAGATAGCAAATACTGTCATGCTGGCTACCAAGAACAGAACATAAATAGCATAAAATGTGCTATGCTACAGAAGGTATGCTTATAAAAGCCAAAGCTGTGTGGTATGTACCTTTCTTCAAGAAACGTGAAAGTTCTCTATGTACTTCTTCACTGTAGTTTTTAATGAAGCTTTCAACATTTTTATCCATTATTTCACCCCAGAATGATATGCTGTTTTCCTTATATGATTGTACCTCAGCAGCCTGAAAAACAATATTCAAGATAATTCAGGACTACACAAAAGTACTATAAATGTGCAGCAGAATATTAATTCATACCTTTGCTGCCAGCCATACTCCTAGATTATCTACACAATATATAAATGTCTGACTTAATTTTGATATCCTTTGCTTAGCGTTTTCCAGAGATGAACCATGCAGTTTTCCCTTCAGAGCTTCTATATGCTAAGAGAATGAAAAAAAATGCATTGGTAATATATCTACACAGAACATGTTAAAAGAAAGTACTTCAAGAATTAGAAAAAGAATGTAAAATTGTCAATGCATCCTCAATAAACAACTCCATACTTAAATCAAGGCATAAACCACTTTATTTTAGCCTATAGACTCCATATGTTACAAGAATCCAAGAGTTGGAGCTCAAAGATCCAGCTCAACATATTTCTTGCTCCAAAAATTCTTGGAGCAGGAACTGGGGTTAGACAGGAGTATTTAGGTGAGTCATCTTGTTTACATTTTGGACTAAAACGTATAAGCTTAAACCACCTTATCTTAGCCTACAAACCTATATTCTGCAACAACATAGGAGTTGGGAGCTCTCCAGAATTGACCCTAACTAGGTCACCCACTATTCACCATGCTTCCTCTCATTTCCCATTAATTCTAGCACTTCTCCCAACTTAATCTCTCTTGCCAACCTGCTCACCCATGTATCTTACCCCAAATTGGCCACCATGGCCCTGAGTCTTACCACTCTCTTTCAATTAGCATGTCTTACATGGTGAGCTACGAAAATTAGTATAGTACTCAATTTGTCGGCAAGCAACATGTAACTGGACTATAGAAAACACTGTTTACCTAAAGTGCAAAAAAAATATAAAAAAAGATAATACCTGTTCTGTCAATGTATACAAACAACTGAGAATATTGTCACGCAACTCTGACGAAATGTTGGAATCATCGTATTGCACTATTTTTGTAGAGGCAAATGGTATGTACTCCGACAAAGCTGATTCACTATCAACAGTGTACACCTTCAACAACAAATGCATCAACATTTATTCCCAAAAGAACAATACAGATAACTAATAGCATGTTCGCTTGTGCTTATTGCTTATAGCTTCTTTCTTGATTTTTGTTAGCACGCTTCCCAAAACGTAAAATGGTGCGTTTTTTGCAAAAACTTTCTATATGAAAGCATCTCTAAAAAATCAAATAGATCTGTTTTTTAAGTTTTTAATAGTTAATACTTAATTAATCACGCGCTAATGACATTTCTCGTTTTGCGTGCGGCTTATAAGCCGCAAGAAGAAGCCCAAACGAACAAAGTCTAAATTCGGAAGAATGATTATCATAACTGCAGGGATCATGTGATTAACTAATTATTACATGGTCTGACCTTGGAATTCATGAGATTCTCAATCTCAGATATTTGCTTTGAATAGCTGTGCCAATCCAAACCTATAGAAGGAACAGTGTGACAGATTAGATGATCAGAGAAGCTGTGCCTAAAACACAAGGGATGATCACTTCGCCCTTACCTTTTGAATAAATAAGCGAAGCAGACATCCCAAATATCCTTGGCAGAGGGTCAGACGGACTAGAAATCAACTGGCGGTGATAAAACTCCTACAAGCAACGTGGCATTGAATGATTTGACTAAATTGGTGATACAGGGCAGGAGGGGAAGGGAGACATCCAAGATTCTGACTGAAATGGTGAATGTGGCAAAACAAACGTTAAATGTTCCAACTAAATTGGCATTAGAAATGATCGTTGAAGCTTTAGAGTTGTTACAAGCGGCAGAAGAATCGTCAGAGGTTGTAGGTGTTCCTATGTTGATGAGACAAAAATGGAAAGGGGGAGCTACCACTAACAACCAGATCAATAAATGTGGACGGAAAAATTCGAAAGGGGTAATAGGGCGGGCGTAAACTTTTGGTACCTTAAAAATGCAGGCGTACGGCGAATTGCCCTTGGTGTGGTGGCACTCGTCGAAGATGAGCAGCACAATGTCCTGGAGGCGGAAGAAGCTGTGGCGGAGGTTGTCGAGCAGGATCTGCGGCGTCATAACGAGCACCTCGGCGTCCTCCACGGCGGAGCGCCAGGTGGTGGCGTCCCAGAAGTCGACGCCCATGTCGCCGTAGAACTGCTTGACGACGAGGTCGGTGTGCGCCTGGACGACGCGCGCCTGCTGGCCCACGAGCACAACGGTGGGGACGAGGAAGACAGCGAAGCGCCGCCACTCCGGCCTCCGCAAGCGGTGCGCGTACGCCCGCAGGAGCATCACCGCGATGAGCGTCTTCCCGGCCCCCGTCGCCAGGAACACCAGCGTGTTCCCCCGCACCGCCCGCTCCAGCGCCTCCAGCTGGTACCTGCACGAGCAACCCCAACCCGCACAAAGCCCCAGCATCCCACCGCCATTGGCATTACATCCAACAGGGAAACGGCGAGCGAATCTCAACTCACTCACCATCTAGCCATTGTCTTGGGGTCGGGCGGAGGCGGCGGCGGGAGCGGAAGCCGCTCCACCACCGCAGCGCCTCCGTCTCCGGCGGCGGCCGCGGCGCGGAGGCCACCCATGGCGGCGGAGGAGGGGTTTTGGGGAGGAATCGGGGGAGACGGTGGAGGTGGCGACGACGCTTGGGCTGCCGCCGTCTCCTCGGTGCACGCACGAATCCGTTTCAACTCGCGCATGTGTGTGTTGGGCACCTGGGCCCGAACAATGACGGCATGGTCTTATGGGGGAGCGGCGTGGGAGGGGAGGGGAGGGGAGCCTTCGGGGCGAAGGATTCGCTGCCCGCTGGCTCGGGTGCGCTTTCTGAGTTGACGAGGACTCGACGAGGGTGGTCGTTTGGCATCAGGCGGCAGGTGAGGGAAGCCGGCTTTCACAGGTGGGGTATACAGAATGTTTGGGCCTTTATTAGCTGTGACGTCCTTGTGGCTTCTGCCGATTCATTGCAGGTAATTTCCCAGCAATTCCATATGAATTGATTTTTAAAAAGACAGTTCAGTTATTAAAAATTTTCTGATGTTTCCAACGATACGTGGTTTTATTTTCAGCGATTTCCGTTCTTGCAGTAATACGTTGTGGCTACAGCACATATGTCTTCTATTATTTCAACGCAAATTTTATATTATCGCTTTACGGTCTTTAACTAGACAACACCACAAAAGTAAAACTTTAGAGAAAGACTCTATAAATATAGTGATTTGCCAATGGACACCATCTCCATTATTTTAGTATTTTCGATCTAACAAGAAGAGAGAAGCCATATGTGCGGATGAAAGGACTGAAATGCCCCTAGGGTATCCGGTTCATATCGAGCTAGTTTGGTTTGGTTTGGTTGGGACGTGTCCCTAGAGAGAAGCCATATGTGTGCATGATGTTTCTCCAGAAGGATCTGATCCTCAAAATTTGTGGCAAAATTACGTACTAGATACCAAGGTATAATGTGAAGCAGCTTGAAATTATACAAGTTTATAATTTAATAAACTCATGACATGCACTCTTCTGTTTTTGTCTTCTAGATGACTTATCTTGCTTCTACTGTCACTTTGACACCTTACCATGTTGACAAAATAAAAAAAAATTTAGGTTTTAGAAAAATGTTGGTCGATGCTACAAGTAAAATCAAGAAGCAAAGGGACTACAGTATGTTCATTGATTCATGCTTCATACATTGTTAGTCCATGAAATCTTTGGCTTGGCACTCCCCATCTGCTTCGAGAATCAACAATAAGGTAACACATATCTCCAGTACGTATATTGTAATCATGTTATATCTCCAATAGGATTTGTCGTACAGACTTTCATAGTTACAAATGCCTAATCTTAGTGGTTCCTGGAACTAGTCCGGAGAGTTGCAAGGCATGCTCAGGTGTCTATAGTTGAAAAACAATTGAAAGGTATTTCTATGGCATACATGTTACTTAGACATGCATCATTGCAACTTGTGTTTGTGACTTAGAAAAACTAGAAGTTACTTATGCTAGACTGGTTTATGTTTCCTGCCGAGTTAGGATGTTCCGTTTGCCAAAAAGCGATGAAAGAACCGGTTACTGTTCCATGTGCTCATAACTTCAGCAAGACATGTTTGCTTGGAGAATATGACAGCCAAATCATCTATGAGAGAGAGAAGCCTAGGTGGCTGGACTCTAAGGGATAGAAGATTGTAATAAAGTGTCCTTTCCTCCCAAGTGATAACAGTGACTCCTTAATAACCTTGCAGCATGACTAGGTTTATTGAAGCGTGCTATTAAACGTCTCTCTTGCTCATTCTTGCCTTTTCCCCTTCTTTCAGATCAACCACGACATGATGGATTAGATCGTCTTTCTTCTCTAAAGTCACCATTGCTACTTTTTTTTTGCAAGGACTTAATCGGATCCATCTTCTCTTGGTTTATTTGAAATTAGGAGGGAAAACCAAGAACAAGCAAGATAGAGTTTACATGTAATAGCATACTTCAACAAACCTAATAATGTTGCACCACTTGGACAGGAAGGACACTTCTTTACAATCTTTCATGTCCTTAGAGTCTAGCCACCCAAGCTTTTCTCCCTCGTAGATGACCGGCTACCATATGCCCTAAGTAAACATGTCTTGCCAAAGTTATGAGCATAGGGAGTAGTAAGTGGTTCCTTATCACTCTTTGGCAAATGGAATGGCCTAACTCTAAAGGAAACATAAACCAATCTAGCATGAGTAACTTCTAGTTCTTCTAAGCAACAAACACAAGTTGTAATTATGCATATCTAAGTAACAGGTACACCATAGAATGAATCTTTAATAGCCGTTCAGCCACAGATATCTTAGCACACCTTGCAACTCTCCGCATTTGCTTGTCAGTTTTAAGATCCCCAAATAGATTAGGCATTTGTAACTACCATATTCAGTATTCTCATATCCTATTTGAGACATGTTGGCCTGATGGTTCTATAAAGATCACAACATTCATGCTAGAGAAGAGCACATGTCATGAGTTTATTATATTACAAACTTATAGAATTTCAAGTTGTTTCACATTACACTCAATAATATCCAATCTACAATTTTGCCACAAATTTTAAGGGTTAGATCCTTCTGAGGACAAGACATCTCTATCTGAAAAAGAACAACAAATTCATATCACCCTAATATCGGTGTAGTTTGGATGTTTGAAGGAAAATTCCAAGGGGCTAGTTTTGATGTTTGAATTGGCCCAATCCAAACCCAACCAAAGATCTGTCCCACACATGTATGTGCAGGGATTGGAACCAATCAGACCAGAGATTTTGGAGGTGACATGGCAATCCCTTGTTTTTGTGGAAGGAATTTCCTACCAAGGCTATATTCATACCACCATTTGGAAGCCATAGGGATAAAAATCCCGCGCATAACATGTTCTAAAAATTGAAAGAAATTAAGAAAAAAATAGAAATTCTAACATGGGACACTCATTACAAGCTCCATGAAAATTAAAAAATCTGCACCAACATGACAAGATCACGACATATTTAAGAAATACTAGCTAAAATCTACACCAAACATTTATGGTAGTCGACATGCATACATCCACATAAATAATTCACATATGAAATGACATGAGCTTGAATTCAAGGATCAGCTGTAACATATAAACAACCCATGTCATCCTCGCATTAACATATCATATATGATTCTGTAACATAATGCATGTGTCCAGTTCGTTTTATCTAATCAATACATCCACAAATTCAAATCAGATTCAAGCGTAGGTAACATCCCAACTAAACAACAGCTTTACTATATTTAACTTTCATTACAAATTTTCTAATCTTCCTTCTTATCACCATGATTCATCGATAATAAGTTACAGCCTCATCAATCTCCATAAAAAAATGTGAAAGCGTCATAATATTGCTTACGCAAAAATGGTTTGAACCGGTGTTACATTTGTCCAGGCAAGTATCATTTTTAAGTTGGTCAAAAGCCCTGCTAGCTAGCGAGGTGGACAGGTGGTAACTAAACTTGAGCACAACCAACCTGAATGTTGTTGTCGCCCTGCCTCTGCTTGCTTCCCCAAGGCCCAACAACTGGACTGTTCAGCTAGCTGCTAGCTCTCGTCTTCTTTTTTTTGTTCCTCTAATTATCTTGGGGTGTTACAGAGATACCCGCACTCAAAGATTCGACGTCCCCGTGGAACCCAGTCATATGCACGCGTATACAAACACGTATGCACACGTAATCGCGAGGGTCGGGTCATCTCTAATACCATAGCGCTTAAGGTCAAAAAATCGGTTATAGACCTAACTTAATTTATTGGACTACATCTATAGTAGTGACACTGCTGCGACTTTATCATCGCTTCGTTCATTTTTTTTTTTTGAACCGGTGTTACATGTGTCTAGGCGAGCACCTTTTTTTTAAAAAAAAAGCCAGCTAGCTAGCCGAGGTGGTACTTTCTCTTTTTTTTTTTAATAACTGACAATTTTAACGAGGCTCTTTAATTGTTAGATCTAAGTAAACAAAAGTTTGATTTAAAAAAATGAGTCGTTCAAATTCAAAAATAAATAGTGTTCAGTATCAATTATTAAAAAACAGAGAAAGGACTAAACTTGAGCTTAAGAACAGTGCACCTGCTGTTGTTGCCTGCCCTTCTCGCCACTGCTGCTGCTCGTGGGATGGGCCAAGGCCCAACTGCCCAGCTCTCTTCTTCTTTTTCTTTTTTTCCTTCTAATTATTATGGGGTGTTGCAGTTGAGGAGAGGTAGAAGAAGAATGTTGGTTCACACCGAAACTTTTGGAAGTTAAAGTCATATTGGTTAACATGTATATTTGGCGAGAATAGGTGGTCCAATATTCAATGTACTTGTAAAAGAATTTGGAAAAGCGTAAAATCTATTTAACTCCATGAATGTTAGTTTTTTTATCTAATCCTCTAAAGTATGAAAAGAGTATATTCTCCCCTATAAAGTATAAAAACATCAACGGCGGCGCTTGAACCTCCCGACGGCAGGTATGTCGTACATGTGGTCTCCGGTGAACGGCGAAGAGACGGCAGCTATGTCGTACAGGTGGTCTCCGGTGAACAGCAAAGGGAATGGATAGATACAGAACGCTCCGAGAGTTCCACAAACAAAGATTTTTGAAGGTTCCACAAACTAAACTTTTTTTTACCAATTTTAAAGGCTCCACAGACAAAAATTTACACAAAATTTGAAAGGTCCACAACATGAATTCACGTTTAGCATATGCACTTGTTTGTTCGTTGGAGTGGTGGTCAGGCCATTGGGTTATTGGGCCAGTGATATAGGGTAGGATGGATGAAGTCGGGAGGGTGGGATATTGATTGAGTTGAATGCTATTTTGAGTGCAAATATAGCCCTTTGACTCAACTATTAGTGTAAACCATAAGATATAGTAGTGGTTTTTTTTTTCAAAAATTCGGGTATATCTGTACTCCATGTGCCGATCAGATCAGAGAAAGATTACCGTAGGCGGCTGCGGCTGGATGGGACGTCGATCGAAGCAGCTCAGGCTCAGTCGGCGCTCGATGACGGCGGCTCCGATCCCCAAACCCGCGGCGATTTGGCCTAGATCGGGTTCTTTTAGGGCTTCGAACTTGTACGCGGCCGCGCGCCTCCGATGGAGATGAGGCGAGATGAAGAAGCAGATCACCGAGCTCGGGTACGGCATCCATGGCGCGGTGGCGCCCTCCTGGACGGACGAAAGGGCTTCGGGGCGGTTGTGGCGAGGGTTTTGTTGGCGGCGCGTGGGCGTCGGCGCAGCCTCGATTCCGGGGTTCCGCGCCGCGTTGCGTACGTGGTTTGCATACACAACGCCGCCGTTCTATGTGCCAACAATCTGGCAGAGGATGGAAGGGGGAATTTTTACTGTTACTAATTTATTTTTTTTTAATTTATAAAACTAATTTTCGATTTGGGAAATTTACAAAACTAACCTCTTGCCGCCCTGGGCCACGGCGGTATTTAAAAACCGCCGTGGCCCAGAGCGGCGAATGGCATCCCGTCATCCGGGGCTAACGGCCCCGGTCAGGGCCACGGGGAGGCCACGTGGATTCGCCGCCCTGGGGGACGGCGGCAAATGCCCCCAGGGCGGCGAATGCAATTTCCCAGGGGGCCGAATGCAAAATTGCATTCGCCGCCCTGGGGGACGGCGGCGAATCCCCTAGGGCGGCGAATGCATAGGACCGTCCGCATAGCGATCGGACGGTCCGAATCTAGGGGGCAGCCTGCAAAAAATTTTTTTTCTTTTTTTTTGATATTTTTTTCTCAACTAGCAACACGAGAATAGCAAAATCTCGTGAAGGTGCAGCTTAAACCGATGTAAGATGTGGCCTGTAGAAAATTACGAGTGTGCTTTAAAAACCGTGCTGAAACTTCGGACCTCAAAAACTCAATCTTCCCGGCCAAATTTCGCAAAATTTTTTTGGACAAACCCGATAAAGTGGGGGGGAAGCGGATGTAAAATTTTCTGTAGATGTCCGTAGAGTACTTATTTGCCCGATTCCGAGACCGTATGCGAAAGTTATGACTGTTTTAAGGTAGTTAGCGCACGTTACAATAATTTACCGTGGATTCGGACCGTCCGATCGCTGTGCGGACGGTCCTATGCATTCGCCGCCCTGGGGGACGGCGGCGAATGCACCCAGGGGGCCAAATGCAAAATTGCATTCCACGTGGCCTCCCTATGGCTAACGGCCCCCGGGGCCGTTAGCCCCGGGTGACGGGATGCCATTCGCCGCCCTGGGCCACGGCGGTTTTTAAATACCGCCGTGGCCCAGGGCGGCAAGAGGTTAGTTTTGCAAATTTCCCAAATCGAAAATTAGTTTTGTAAATTAAAAAAAAAAATAAATTAGTAACAGTAAAAATTCATGGAAGGGGAGTACATCGGCCTGCTCAGTTGATGGGATCCAGCCCAGGAGGCCCAGGCGTCAAAGCTGATGGGCTCAGCCCATGCGGAACAGGGAAGAGAACGAAAGGAATTGGGCTGAGAAGGATTCGGCCGAACTGAGATGTGGTTTAGAATTGATTTTGATTCTCTTCTAGGAGACGTCCGATAGAAGTAGAACTGTTTTTTTTATTTATCAAGTTTTGAATGTAGGGAAAAAGGAAATAAACTACCAAGATCTCTACTATAACAAAAACAAAATAAAATTGTGGCAAACACCGCAGATAAATGTGAATTCAAATAAACTAAATCGAACTTATGTTCAAGTCACTACCCACCTTAACAAGCCTGTGGGTGCAAAACCGTCACAAAAATATATTTTTCCACAATTTTGCACTGAAGTCTGTAGTGAGTTCCCCGTAAAAAAAAAACTTATGTTCAAGTTTAAGAGAGGGTTTGCTTGTGCTTCTAGCAATGGCTTATAAGCCACACGTAAAACAAAAAACATCATTAGCGTATGATTAATTAACTCACTGTTCGTTCCAGCTTCTTCAGCTAGCTTATTTTTTCGTTTTCCGTGCGCACGCTTCTCAAAACGATAAACGGTGTGTTTTTTGCAAAAATTTTCTATATGAAAGTAGCTCTAAAAAAGCAAATAGATCTATTTTTCAACTTTTTAATAGTAAATATTTAATTAATCACACGCTAATTACGTTCTTTGTTTTACGTACGGCTTATTTAAGCCACACAATAAGCACTTAAGAACACCCCCTAAGTATTAGCTATTACAAATTTAAAAAATAGATTTATTTGCTTTTTCTAAAGAAATTTCTATATAATTTTTTTTTATAAAAATAGCTTATTTAACATTATGAAAAGCGTGCTTATGGAAAACGAAATAATAAACTTAAGCCTCAAACAGTACCTAATTTATTCAAATTAGGTACTCCATCCATTCCAAAATATAAACATTTCTAGTTATATATTTGGACAAATTTATTTATAAAAAATTAAAATTATTTTTTAAACAAAATTCAAATTGCGTTTTCGCAATTAGGGAAACTAAATCTCTTTGTTACATTTTTTTTCTAGGTATGTACATTCTTTTTCGTACGTATATAGCAATTCTGGCAGAACAAAGAGGCGTTAACTTTTTTTTTTCTACTGTGATGGATCGGTGGATATCATACCACCGCTTCAGTTGGTCATTTTGCGTGAACAACCCACCTCACACAAGGATTATCATTCCTTCCAACACCATTCACCGATTAAGGAGCGAGCGTAGCCCCGTTGGTTTTCTCGCTACTGTGCGAAGAACGGGTCGTAAGTATCCTTTCAACGTTCCGGTGAGTCTCCCTATACTAATATTATGTTTGTGTGTTACAATAACTTATATAGAAAAACAGTAATTTTATGGTATTCATTTGAGGAAAGATTGTTGTTTTATGTGGAGTAGTTTTTAAGGGGAAATGGTTTTTTTAAGAAGATAGTTTTTTTTACGTGGAGAAGTATGGTAGTTGGGGACTAGATGGTTATTAGGTTAGTGGACGTATTGACGCAAAACCGCTCCATAAACCGATCAAGTTAAAAAAAGTTAAACTAAAATTCAAACTTTTAGCTAAAAAATTTATCATAACTATACCAATTTTCATCGGCAATAACCGTAATACCAACCCTAGCTACTAGGGAGCGCTAAATCTTTAGGATATTTATAGAACCTATAGAAAGGAGAAAGAAATGTGCGTGTGCAATAGGATTGTACATTTCTTGCACATTGGAGAACCAGAGAATACTGTGTGCACTATAAAAAATGATATTTCCATACACCTTCTTTATTTTTACAAACGGATTAAAAGAAGGCCTGTATGAAAAATCTTCGGGGATGCCCGATAAAGGCTCGCTTGCGAAAATCAATTTTTACATACGGACCTCTTAACAAGCCCGCCTGCAAAAATAATCTATTTCCACATGTGGGCCTATTAAGAAGCCCGTCTACGAAAATAGATTTTCGCAGGCGATGGAGACTACGCACGCACCCACTCCCTTTATTTTCTCTTCTTCCATCATTATCCTCTTCCCTTCTCAGTCTTATCCACTTTCTCTCTCTCGCTCTCACGTCCTCACTACGGCGGGCGGCGGTGGGAGCAGCCGCAGCGGGCTCGGGAGCGGCGGCGATGGGTGGGAGTGGCAGCCGTAGTGACCTCGGGAGAGTCAGCGGCGCCCGGCCTCGCGAGCGACAGCGACAGGCGGGAGCTGTTGGCGGCGGTCTCGGGAGAGTCGGCAGCGGGCTTAGGAGGGATGGATCTACTGCCCCTAGGCACGGGAGCGGCGGCGACGATAGCGCGGGCCTTAGGAGGGCGGCTAAGATGCGGATCCGACGACGACGACATTGGGGAGGTCCAGATCCGATGCCCCCTACCTCTCTCTTCTAGCCGTGCAACGATGACCTCGACCGCGACCTACCGGTTGCTAGCTACGCGTGACGACGGTGGCGGTGGCAGCTTCTAGGGTTTCTGGATTTCTTTTTCTTTTTTTATTTTTGGAAAAAATATTTGCAGGCCGACAACTTAATATGCCCGCGTGCGAAAATTGGTTTTCTCAGATGGCCACCTTAGGAGGGCCGTGTACGAAAATCGGTTTTTAAGTACATAAGCGGGACATGTCTCCCCCGAATATTTTTCTAATAAAAGACACCACTACTATAAAATCGATTTTTGCAAACGGTCTAAAAAATGAGTTTTGGCCATCTGCGAAAATCGATTTTATAGTTATCCACGGGGAGACATGTCCCGCTTACGATGGTTCCTGAATGTGTGGTGCTCGTGTTGGCGTGTCCTTTTTCTAAGAAAGAAAACGGATTTTCTAAGCAAATAACATTCAAACAAAAATCAAGCCTAAAATCTTGTGTTAGCACCAATATGTAACCGTCGCGTCGCCGCCGCAGACAACCCTCTGACAGGCCGGCAGGCGGCGGCAGACAACTTGTACTAGAGTGCACAGTGAACTGGGCCCCATCCGATCGATTAATTCAGAGCTAGGAGCTAGGCAGGCATGCAGTAACATTTATTAATCATATCTCTCAAAATAGTTCTACTTACCGTAGCATATAATTAATTAAGTATTAACTATTAAAAACTTAAAAAATAAATTTATTTAATTTTTAAGATACTTTTATATAGAAAATTTTAAAAAAACACGTCGTTTTGTGTTTTGAGAAACATACGAGTATAAGCTAGAAGCTAAAGCATATTAGAATACTATCTTATTCTATTTTAACTTAAAATTAGAATTGAGAAATAATTGTGATTGGTCAAGGTGAGAAAGTAAATAAAGATATTAAACATGAGAAGATTATGATTATTTAAGATAGAAAGGTAGATGAATAAGTAGCAGTATTATAAATAAATTTAAATCTAAAAGCTATAGTATTTTGGGACGGGAGAGTACCTAGTAGTCAGTGATTATTAATGGGCTAGCTGGACTAGTATACTCCGTATTGCATTGCAGCAGGCTGGCTGGGCTGAGATGAGACTGAGAGGTGAGGTGAGGTGTGGTGCTGAGCTGAGCACTTGATGGCAATCACAGGCGGCAATCCGAGACGTCGCTTTTTACCTCCCATTAATCCCATGCATGCAGCGAAGCGCAGCGCATGATCGCCCCTCTCTCTCTCTCCCACATGAGACGCCATTCAATTAGCGACCCCCCCTCCCCCGTTCCCTCACCTGCAGGAAACCCTCCTCCACCATCGATCTCCATCTCCTCCTCGATCCTCTTCTTATACGCACGCGGCGTCACGGCCATCCCTCCCTGTCCACCTAATCAGTCAGACCTAGAGCTATCACGAAGCTAGCTAGCCTAGAGCCCCTGCAGCTAGCTAGCTAGCTACAGTTGTTGTTGTACGGTCACGGTGTATGGCGCCGGCGGCGGGCGACGACGCGGTGGGGCCGCGAAAGGGAGCGGGCGGGGGAGGTGGTGGTGGCACGACGACACCTCCTGCTCAGGCGCCGCCGCCGCCGCAGGACCAGGGGCTGCGGTGCCCGCGCTGCGACTCGCCCAACACCAAGTTCTGCTACTACAACAACTACAGCCTCAGCCAGCCGCGCCACTTCTGCAAGACGTGCCGGAGGTACTGGACCAAGGGCGGCGCGCTCCGCAACGTCCCCGTCGGCGGTGGCTGCCGCAAGAACAAGCGCTCGCGCTCCGCCGCAGCCGCCTCGCGCCTCTCGCTCAACCTGCCCGTGGAGGGTATCGGCGCGACGGCAGCCACCGCCGACCCCTCGGCGGCGGCTGCCAGGCTGGGGTTTCTTGGCGGCGGGTCTACGATGATCTCGTCGACGTCGCCGCTCGGTGGCGCCGCCGTGGCCGATTTCCAGCAGGGAGGCGCCCTCGGGATGCTGCCGCTTCCGCGGCTCCACTCCCCCGGCGGGGTCGGCCAATACGTGCCGTTCGGGGAGTGGGCCACGGGGGACATTGCCGGCGGTGGTGCCGGCAGCAACGCGGCGAACGGAGGCCCGGGGGCGGTGAGCAGCACCATCGCATCGTCCATCGAGTCGCTGAGTTTCATCAACCAGGACCTCCACTGGAAGCTGCAGCAGCAGAGGCTTGCCACCATGTTCCTCGGCCCGCCGGGCTCCGCCTCCGGCGCCGCTGTTCAGGCCAACGATGGTGGCAGCAGCGGCGCCCAAGCCCCAGCGGCGGCAGGGCATGCTGCCGGAGGAGGCGCCTTTCTGCACATGGCTGGTAGTGTTCCCAGCATGGAGGCCGTGCCGTCGGCAACGTCGTGGTTCATGGACAGCTGCTCCTACGGGCTCCCTTCCCCGCCGCCGCCTGCCGCTGCCGCCGTGGCCACCACCAGCAGCAACCTCAACAGTGGACGGAGTAGTGGCGGCGGCGGCGATGACAACGCCACCTCCAACTGCGGCAGCGGGATCCCGGCGTGGGGTGACATCTCGACGTTCGCGATGCTGCCCTAGGCTGATGTTGGAGTTGGATGCATGGTTCAAATTAACGGCTGATTCCGAAGGAATTGAGCTAGCTGCAGGGTCTAATTCATTACTAGTAATTAACTAGTTATTGCTCTAACTGGGTTGAGATATTAATCAATTAATTAATTATTATTACTATGTGATATACTAGTATCAGAACATTCTGACACCAAAGTCCATGTATCGATCATGTCAAGGTCTTCCTTTTCTTAATTCTGTTTCTTTTTCGCTTTTGTTATGTTCATGCTTGTTGTGATATCCCATGCATGCATGTGGATCCATTTTGTTCCACCTAGGTTGTTCCTGGTACATTCTACCTTTACTTTTTTTCATTTACATGTAAGCAAGCTAGAAACATCAGTGATCGATTAAAGTGTTGTATAATTTATTAAGTATTTTGTTTCTTTTGTAATTAAATATTAAGAGTTTGTTGCCATTGACGTAAATTGTATAATAATTAATCTCGTTCCGTGCAACTGTTTTTAACGTTTTCTGTTTGATGAGCTGATTTTCTTTTAATCTAACTTGCTAACGATGTACACTATCTTCTTATCAAAAGATGAAACAAATGTCAGTAAACACAATAAAATTTTATTATTATCAAAGTGATTGATAGTAGTATTTCCCTAGTAAACACTTAGCATAGTTTGATTTGCCGGGCATTAGAAATTTCCGGATTTGCCACTGGTGGGACACAACGATTGGGTATCATATTTTGGCTAACATTATAAATATAATTTGATTGTTCCATGAAGTCAACTAAAACAATAGATTTACTAATTTAAACTTTACTCCCTCCATTTTTTAAAAAAATGACGTTGGTTACGTCATATTAAAGAAAATGGAGGAAGTACAAAATAAAAATAATGCAGTATAACACAAAAGAATGTAAAATTTGATAGATAATAGAATGAATATCCCGACTGCTAACGCTACACAAACTCTATAGTTCAACAACCACAAATGGAGCCCAAGTACTGGACCTAGTCGAGGAGATCTTGCTCTAAAAAGAATTCATAATTTTAATAGCTTTTAGTATCTAAATATAAATACTAAGAAAAAGAAGAAAGATGGATTGATTTGCAGCAATAGATGTCTTTCGCATACAACTAAGAAAAAGTAATCTCCTTTTTGAATGGCAGTTCCAAAAAACGTACTTC
The DNA here is from genome assembly GCA_003991445.1 of Oryza meyeriana var. granulata. Lineage (NCBI taxonomy): Eukaryota > Viridiplantae > Streptophyta > Magnoliopsida > Poales > Poaceae > Oryza > Oryza meyeriana. The sequence continues at coordinate 50,777 of RYFJ01001329.1, read as the reverse complement.
CATGTCAAAAAAGTGTATTCATAAAAATCTTTAGAAGAAAAAGACTTATTTTCCCATAGTACAAGCTTATTCTGTAGCAAAATCAAGATCATTTTCTGGCATCAGCGAGCATCCAAAACCAAAGGGTTTTTCTCGGCAACAAACAAACAAATAATAAGGTTTTGGAATAATATGAATTGACCTATCCCAAAATAATTCCAATTATTTAATATGAATAATTAGGATTAATTAATGAATGTACTTTTATGTGTCGAATTCATCGGTATAATATTCTTAGAACTAACCTCTCTGATCTATAGAACAAAGTTTTTTGGTATACTGTGGCCTAAATATTCTTTTCCTATCAATAAACTTTTCGTAATAGAATCCGTATAATAAATAAAATAAAGATATTCTATTATGGAAAGTAGAGTATTCCCGTAATAAGACTTACAATTTCTACCTATCTTATCCTAAATTCACAAAAAAATTATTTCTCTATTGCAACTGAGAAAAAACTGTTCAAACTCTTTCAAACTTTGTTTCTATTGGCCAAAGCAAGAGTTTTTTTTTTTTGTTAATCTCGTCCGATCCACATAGTGAATCGTCATGCTTATTAGCAACTGAGTAATTAACTCCTCTCTCTCTCTCTCTCTCTCTCTCATGGTTCATGGAGGGAAGCAAGCAGCTAGTCGATCTGACGCATGCAATGGCAGGAGATATAGCTGTAGCAAGTACAGTCGGAGTGCGGTTTCCTGTGGGTGTGAGCTGTACGCGTCGGTTGTCCAACCAACCCTCCCCCAATATATGCCATCCATCCATCATCTAACCAAGTGCATGCCTGTGATCGATCGATAGGTGATATCGATTCATGCGCTGTGGCTAATTAGCAAGGCAATCGCTCCAGTTCCAGTCACGGGATTCCTACGCACGCAGCTAGCTCTAGCTTATAGCAGGCACCCTCTCTCTACCTCTAGCTAGCCACGTACCTAGATTAAGGTCCTGATTGGAGAGCTTCTACCAGCTGTTAAGCTTCTTCAAACAGTCTAGATTATCTGAGAATCTGTAGTTATAAAATTTAGAAAATAAATAAAAATCAGAAATTGGAAAACCTAACTTTTCTAGATTCTCATTAGTAAGCTTTTCACTAGCTACTTCTCACGATCTTATGCTCTTCACACAAAACCTAATTAATTTACCAGGGGCTCATCTCATCTCATCTGCTGTAGCTGGTAGCAGTAGCAGTTCATCGATCCTCTCCATCATCACTCTCTCTGATGATAATATACTGGAGTATATGGATTGGCAGAGACGCAGATATATCCGGTGCATATGATGAAGGCATGCAAGGAGAAACGGAGGAAGTAGTAGTAGCAGCACATTCGGTTTTGGGTCTGACAAAGTGGTGTGCCCAATCCTAGTAATGGCCTGACAGGTATGTCAGATGTGTCAGCTTCTTAACTCAATCGCCATATCAACATTATCATCAATAGGAGAGAGAAATTACTCCCTATGCATGCATGGAGAGAGAAATTAATTGGGAGAGAGTAAGGCGCCTTTACCGTCTTCCCAGTAAGATTCTTCTATTCCTAGGAGGATCATATATAGTAGGATCACCCAACATCGCAAGAGCTAGCGACCACTACCAGGCGACAAACGACAGGCACCCATCAATTCCTCCCTCTGGCCGCTCCCTCCAACTGCAGCACGTACGAATACATGCGTGCTGTACAGACTCTCAGCAGCGGATCAGCAGACAACAGATCGATTTGTCGCTAATAATCTCGCTAATTAAGAACCCATCGATTTGTCGCCGTCTATACATATATATATTTGTCCGAGCAGGTTTCGATATAAGGTAAGGCAAGGATGATCAACTGATGGATCATTATTTAATGCACTAGCTATATTTATCGCTACATGTTTTCATTAAAAACAGTTAATTTTTTACACCTGTAAATTATAAAACTTATATGTAAATTTTAAAACTTACGCTGCAAATTCCAAATTATACACTATATAAGAGAATTTATGGCAACAGGGCAAGGTGCAACCGGTGTAATATACACTGCAAGGTTCGGATGGCTCTTTTATCAGCGGTGCAGGACAATTTCTCTCCCGTCAGCTAGGGATGCTTGCTTTGCTGGGTTAATGCCGTGCAAGAGGGCGATCGAATTGGCCAAGGAAGTCGGAGTGACAAGGTTAGTCCTAGAGGAAAACGGTGCAAAAGTAACGAGAATGCTTTAGGAGAAGAATCTTGATAGGTCAACTTATGGAGCCTTAACACAAGGTATCGAGGAGAAACTCCTCTCACTTCAGGAGGTAAAGGTTGGCAGGTCCGACTAACGGCGAATCAGGCGACGCATAAGTTAGCACATATATAATAGCTATATAGAAAAATTTACCAATACTTGGTTTTCTGTACCATGTCGTTCTTGGAGGAGATTCTTATGTTTGATTGTGCTCCCAATCAGGAATAAAGACTGCAGTTATCTTTCGACTGCATGCATCGTAAAGTTGTTCGAATATTCTCCTTTTTTTTAAAAAAAAGGAAAATGCATATGAATTGAATTTATAATATATATTTGAATCCTTTTTAAGATTTGTTAACCACCATCCTATTCTCATCTCCCGCAATTCTAGTGAGCTCTCTTTCGACAAGCACTGATTTAAGTTTCTAGGTTGAGGGTCATGGTCGACTCAACCGTAGACCCTTATCTTAGACATAGGCCAAGGAGGTGCCCCTAGCAGGGTGGTAATAAGGTACACCCTCAACAATTGTAGATTTGGAGGTGAACGGAGAATGGGGTTAATGGTAAGGAGTTGGAGTAGTTAGGGAGTTTCAGATGGTTTTAGAGATGGATGGTGTAATAAAAAAGCCACTAAGATCTTGTCAAAACCATAAAAAGATAATGGGAAGAAGGGGCAATGATAGATATTGTGGTGTTTGTGACAATGGAAAGAGGAGATAGTGGCGACAGATCTTGGGGGAAGTGATCAACGGTCACAAGAGTAATTCATATGTTGGCGTGCAAGAAAAGGGAGAATAATGTCACGCAAGTGACATCGGTTAATGGTTAGCCTTGTAGACACAGGTGGGTGGATGTGGTTTGGGTTCTGTCAGGATCGAAGGAGAGTGGTATTTGAGTTCAGGGCATGCTTGATTTGGTAGCAACAATTTAAATTGACCAAATTTGGGTTTGCATTATCAAATTTCGTAGATATACAGGGATATGTCTGGATTGATATCTTACATAATTTTAGGTTTCTTTTACGGTACACCGTACTAGTCATAGAGAGGCACTAATATAAATGAAATCTAACCGTTCGTTTGTGTGTGTATTTTTGTAAATAACGTGATAATTTCAAAAATTTTGTATGGAGATGTGAGATTGGGATTAATCTTTGCATAAATTTTAAAGTGTATCTAACAAACTATATATATGCCATGACTTTTTTCTACATTGCCCTTATACTAGTACGTACTACTTGCGTACACTACCCATACTATAAGGAGTATTTTATTAGTATAGAGTAAATATGCACCGTTGGATTATTAGGACACTCCACTAGTATAGGATAGTACGGTGTACTATAAAAAAAACTTTAATTTTATAGTGGTGTTAGGTGTGTATATTTTTAGAGTTATCATATTTAGTATAGTTCAATGTTTAGACTGTGTTTAGTTTTTGTTTTATCAAAACTTGTTAATGTCAAAATTTGATAAGGTTAGTGACGACCATAAACTAAACATAGGTTTACATAATGAAATGGAAAACATATCTGGAGCATTGGACGTTGATCCTTTGGTCCCAACTGCGCATGATTTGAGGTATAAAAAATCACATCTTATATCATATTATTAACCATCTAATCAATTACGTTAGATTTAGCCTATCCAATCTAGTTTAGACATGTGGTAGAACGCATCCACATGGGTGTGTCTAGAATATGATGGTGTGTCCGTGTGTATGCATCCGTCTTTTACTTAGCAAAAAATAAATTGTATCCATTGGTGACATAACTTCAACATATCCATCCATACCTGGGTGGTTGCTTGTAGCCCCATTGTTATCCATTCATACTTAGGGGGTTTGCCTTTTAGCTTATAAGTCGTTACGAAAATTTAAATTTTAAAACTTAACTTTGAAGCTGATGTTAGGGTTTTTTTATGGTGGTTTATTTTTTAGTATTTGGTTTTAAATCGTGAATAACATAAATATAAGAGTTTTATTCATAAATTATTTTTTGGTTGCTTATATGCTGCTCTAGGGCTTTCTGCAGTTTGTCTGTGTGCCCATCCGTACTCCGAATGCATGGACGGTTCAGATGCTTCAACTGTAGGTACCACAAAAATCTTGTCCTTTTCTTCTCTGCCTCGACTGGGACCAATCTCGATCTACAGCATCTTACCTGGAGGAAGACGACATAGAGGATCTCTCACGTCGGCGATAACAACCGGGACGATGTTAGCTTCGAGTTGATGCCAGAACTACCCTAATTAATGAACTAACGATATGTTAGATCACGGTTCGAAAGTTTCACTGTCGCTGCATTGTTCGTCTCTGATGGAGCTAATGTTTTTGCAAATTGCAACTATATTCTTCTTGGTGAGATATGTGTATTTGCCCTGTATCTGTAGCCGGCGCAGCGATGAAGCATCCAGTTATCCATTCGATCACTCGTGATTTTTCGAGGCAGAGATTAAATAACTACTGAATCACTACTGGAGTAGTTCACAGAAATAATTAAATAACTTTCGCACATGAAAGTATAGAAAGTTAGGAACGGAAATTACCCTTTTATGCTAAGTACACAGCCAATAATGGATAGAATCCACCATCATGGACGATGCTTTCGTGGTTACTCCCTTCTCTGTACCAACCAGATAACTGTCAAAGAATCAATTCCAGCATTTTGCATAAAAAAAGCTCCCTTCTCCTTTGAAGCTGATGCCTGTATGAACTATTATAAACATAGCGCAACAGTTCTGAGTCAAGTCATTATCTACAACGTTATCTTCACAAAAGAAAACAACAAGATTTATCAGACATCTGTGCTTAGAACGGAGCAAAGGAACTGGTCGGCCAGAAGCGAATCAGCCTATAGAAGGTCAGATCTACAAAACTGATCGCCGTTTGAACTTTTTTCCACAGTAAGCAGTCAAGAAGAATCAATTGGATTTCCAACAGTTAGGAGCAGACTGCTCTGGCGACAGGAGTTAACTTGTAGTAAGGAATCTATCTTTCCTTTGTATCAAATATAACATCCGTGATTGTAGTCAGCATCATTCCTGTACCTCCAATTCAGGACCAAGGTGGATGGTCCTCCTCCTTAGTCTGTGGAGGAAGCGGCTTCCAGCCTGGTTTCTCATCCCAGTACATGTCATAATATATGTGCCCTATTTCACGGAACTGCACACAGCACCATAGGCCCACATACCTCTTTACCCGATTCCGAAATTTCGTGTCCACAGCCTGGTTTAAATAATAAAGTTAATATGCATACTTTCATTCAGAACTTACGCAAATTTATGAAAGACTAGCAGCTTACTGCATTAGAAAAACCTCTGAAGGCATCAACCATAGATGAGAACTGTAAGATTTTGATATCCTTATATGATGTGAAGATATCCAAAAGCTGAAAAAAAAAAAGAATACCAACTTCAGCATATGCTTTTCCAGACGATCCCAATGGATAAAGCAGACCAGGCAATAGGCAATGGCTGTTACTAGTAGTACAGGAATCCTATTTTGTGTTCCACAGGGTATGCCCTTTCCTCTTATCTGAGGTGTGTATATGTCTCGATATACTTTTATGTTTAGTGTTTTTTAACGATACCTCGTATGGTGACTTGTCGGCTTGTCGCACAGAGGTTTCTAAAATTGGAGTCTTGTCTGAAATAAAATATTCATGTTTGCTAACTTCAAAATTACAGCATTAATTCTGAGCTTGCATTATATGCCCTTTGCTCCAGTTTTCTTTTTTTTTCTTTTGTTTCCTTTTTCTAAAGTCCAATAATCTGGATTTTCCCTCATGTTGAGGTGAATAATTATCCTCAAATCTAAATATTATATATGCATGACCACATGAGATCAATTAGGCACATAAATATGCATAATGTGCAAACGATGCCATTTACCGTTTGTTCTGTGCTATTCCTGGGTAAGAGAACAGGTGTGCCTTTATTGGTTCTATTAGTTGTTGAGCATCTGGTGCTATGCTCATTGCAGAGCACAACCTCAACAAATGATTCTTTGACCTATGCAAGATGCAAAACAATAATTATTAGAATACAAACCCACCTTTCTTACTGCCAAATATTCATAGTAAATTGTTAAAATAATAGTATATTAGCATTACCTGTTTAGGCAATGATGGATTCTTGAGAAACGAGTATTCTCTAAAATCAATAGTTGATCCAAACTCCTCCTCAGACAAGTCCTTTAGCATAACATGTACCTTTACAATTAAATCATCGTAGTAGGAACGTTAGCTTCATATTGGATGCTCAAAATACAATATATTTCAATTCACATGCAAGACCAGTGTAAGGAGTAAATTGATTCTCTACACCATGGATTCAAGAGAAGTTACATAACTCTTTAAACCATTAATTAGAGATCCACCAGTGGACTTCTCTGGCCTATCTATCATGTAGTGCAAAATACAAGAAACTTCTATTTCTTTGTATCGCTGACCAGTTGGTATGTAAAACCATCATTAGCTATTCTATCTGTTTACAAAGATCTAGCATTTGACCAAAACTTTGTTCACATATTTGTCTTTTTCACATTTCCTAGGCACATTTTCCACAGTATCCATGCTAATTGTTTTGTACCCACAAAAAAACCATTAGTTCACCACACATGTCATTTGTTATTCCTGTGATAGTAATCCGGTGGTTCTTTTGCTATATTTGTCAAAAAAATGAATGGCCCGATATGTCAATTTATCTGCACATTCTGAGGGTAGTTGCAAGATAATGAATAATGCACCTCAGTAGGGTGACCAGATCAGCAATAATATGTTGAAAAGTTCTCAGTACATAGTGTGATCTGGTCCAAAGCGACCAAAGCTTGGACAAGAAAGCAGAGCATGGCAAGCTTGAGATACTCTCAAAGAGTATATTCCACCTGGATACAATCTAAAAAAAAGATGTCTAAAACTCTGAAACTACAGAGGAATTTACACAAATATAAGGTATGCTGACACATTTAACATGAAATCCCAGTTTTATAATTTACTTTCACTTAACCACATATACTTTTGCAAATGTTTTAAATGTGATGAATTTCCTGCAAAATATGACTCATACAACAGCTAAGGAAATTACTACTTTCGAAACAACTAACAATATGTCATATAAAATGAAAAATGGTAAATAATGTTACGATAACAGAAATGAAAATTTTCCCTGTGTAATCACCTCAAAAACATGATCCATCGGACAGAGAAAAGGTTGTCTGGTCATTGTTCCTTCCATAACTCCAGGATGTCCAAACCACATCCTATCAAGCCTGCACCATAATGGAGGCATTACCTAAAAGTACAAACAGTAGTCAGAAATTGGGTGTCCACAAGTTTGAACACAATATGACGAACAGTGTAATTCTGCTCTCAATCGCCTCCAGAAGTTATCTAAGATATAAAAACATATCCTCGCAGAAAGAAAGCACGAAGCACCTACTGTACATCAACAACTAAATCTTCGCAATAACAGCTTACTCATTTAAGGATATATACACATTTGCAAGTTGTAGATTTTGTATCAAGCAAAGATGGAGGCACAGTACACCAGTGAAGACAATATTAACCCAAAAAACATAGCAACATTTTGATAATCATTTCACACTCAGGAAATCGAAATTGCTGGCTAAAGCAGTTCAATGAAATGTTTACACCTTAACGATGTGCATGTCCGCTACCTCACAAATCACAATTACAAATAGTAAGTATGTTCACAGTAAAAATTCTAAATGAAGATCATCATGGAGTTCAAATCAAACTAGAATAGGAATGAAAATTCCACTGACCAGGGTCCTCTTTAATAGGGAAGCAATAGCGAGTGCAGTTCTTATTTGCTTCAACTGAAAATTTTCAAGCACATGACTAATCAGGAAAAGAAAAGGAATAACCATCAATAACAGAAGTGCAGCCATAAATTTGCAGAAACATTTGTGTAGCAGCAGACACCTGGTAATTGACCAATGCAAAATGAGATTCGACAGTATGAGCACCATCTAACAGCAAGCTTTTAGGAATGTTGGGTCTAAATGATAGGAAACCTCCTGCATCATAATACCAGATAATGAACATGATGAAAAAAAGTAATAAAGTAAAGATTGTAGGATTGACGGTCTGAATTATGTTATATGCATGACAACACTTTCATGTGTTCATCTTTTCATTCTACCTTCAATCATATATGGCTACATGGTTGTTTAACAGGATTCCATCATCCCAGGTGACATTATGATGATAGGTAATTCTGATATAACATATACAGAGGAAACATTTGAACACAAAGACACATCATGATCTTCAAACATGAAGTCATGAAACTCTGTCCCAAAGAAATTTCGTCATGATAGGCTCAGAGAATGAACATGCCTGGTGAATCATAATATGATGGTTGATCAAAGAAAAGCATTGCTTCACGCAATCTATGACGCTTTCCTGCAGTACCTGCATACTGGAAAGTAGTATGCACAGCATATGGTTCTAGCCAAAGCTGCTGATACATGCCCTGACAATTCAACAAAAATTACAGAGAATTTTAGGTATAAACAACTCAATAAAAGTTACAGAGAATTTTAGGTATAAAAAGGATACTATGAACAAGATGTACAAAATGCATGAAACAAAGGGACAAGAACCAAACATATACAGGACAACAAAGAAAAAGAATGCAGCTACTAACTAAAAAAATATTTTGACATGCAAGATATTTAATTTGCCAACCTCAAACAAGAAAGAGCTCCTACCTGCACAAAATATGTATGACCACTACAGAATATACTTGCTGGTAGGACTCCAAGCTTCAGTTTTCCATTGTAAGAATATACAAGTTCATCTTCTCCTACAACTGGGTTTCCAAAATTTTTGTGTACAAGATCATTAAAAGCATTCTGGTCCCACAACTTATCATCAGATAAGACTAAGTCTTTCCAATCTTTTGCCAGCCTCTTAGCAGGTTCAGTGGGTCGCCAATGGAAAATACCAATATTGTATGCACCAGTAACTGCGCATAAGAAAAGGAGAAAAAGGCAGTATGTTAGGTTCAAATACTGACTGTAATTGATGATGAACACAAAAAATTCTTATTATACAGGTACACAGAAAATTGTGGCAGATTTTCATAAACATCAGAAAAATACAGTAACAAGAGCATTAGTTCACGTCAGGTTTGAGTTCTCAAGGATTTTCTATTACTGATACATATTGGAATGTATGATTGTATACTCTACAGCAATTGTCTTTCTTTCATCAACGGAAGTCCCATTCCATTGACTCATTTCACTGTAAATGTTTAAAGATTAGTTTTTTTTTCTCATAAGTCAAATTAATTCCAAACTTCCAGAATTTAGTGTCAAAAGGGCAAGAAAATTGCTCTCAGTATTGTTCAGTTCTGATTTCCTGATCTTACAGCGCAGCAATGATTATTGTAGATAGACTCACATTAGGAAATATTGACAAATAGGCAACGCATCACACCATTTATCTTCTCAACACATGTCTTAGATAAGGTGCATTATTGCAATGTGTGGATAATTTACCTTCCCTCCAGTTCTCCAGGCTGTCGTCGGTGACCGTGGGAATGACCTGGTCGCTGGACGTGAGGAGATCCGCGTCAGGGTAGCGGGTGAGGTAGGGCAGCGGGTTCTTGAGCCACACCATGTCCGTGTCGCACATGAGCAGCTCGTACCCGAAGGGCAGGAGCGCGTTGATGAGCAGCACCTTCTCCCTGCCCATCTTGTGGAAGGTGGGCGAGCCCCAGCCGGCGTCCTCGGTGGCCATCCTGCTGCCCATGTCAAAGACGGGCACGCCCCTGAGGTAGAGCTCCCGGAGCAGCTTGGTATCCATGGCGCCGACGAGGAGGTTGTCGACGCCGAGGTCCGTGAGGTGGCGCACCCAGGTGAGGATGAAGTCGAGGAAGGCGTGGTTGCCGAAGGTGACGACAATGACGCCGTCCCGCGCGCGGGCGCCCACCATTTCGCGGGTGAGGCGGAACGCGCGCGGCTGGGGCATCCGTTCCCTCCGCGGCGGGGGCTTCCAGATTGGCCGGTTGTACATGGTCTCCGGCTGGTCCGTACCGGAGACCGCGGTCGGGATGTTGGCTCCGCCCCAGGCGCCGGCGCCGGCGGCGGGAGGGAGGGGGAGCGGAGGCGCGGTGAGCGAGGAGAAGGAGGAGAGGAGGAAGAAGAGAGCGGAGACGGCGAATCCGCCGATGACGGCGCCGTAGATCCCGACGAACACCGGCTTGGTGGACTCGGCGGGGCACCACGGCGCCATTCCGCCGGCCGGCCGGGGGGATCGTGGTCGCCGGTGGCGGGTCAGCGGCTCAGCGCTGCCATGTCGAGTGGGGCAGCCGCGGCGGGGGGCGGTGGGGTTTGAGACGAGACAGGGGCGGGGGCGGCGCCGGCGGGTCGGGGCCCACTTGGCGGTGGGTGTGGGTGCGGATCGGGTCCTGTCCTGCCCGTCCGGCGGCGCACCGCGCACCACGTGCACGGTAAGACCTACCGATCCCGTTACGGTAAAGGAATCACGCTGGAAAGCACGCCGACGTTCCTTTGGTCACTGTCGTGCGGGGACATGGTATTGAACCGGTGCCACTTGTGTTCTTCCGGTGTATATACTTCCCCTCCCTCCTAAAATAAGGCTTATTGTTCTATACGGACAAAACTTAGATCAATAATTACTCTATTATGATATATGTAACAGAAAAATAAAATTATTAGTAATTACTTTTGAGTGTGAAACTTATAACATCAATTTTAGGTAAAAAATTATATCCTAATAAAACAAAATATGTCGTATATTTTTCTACTATGACTTTATCAAACTCACGCAAATGGGTGCTTAAAATATGCAAGGCAAGCCGCTTAACAGAAAATCGATGAATAATCTACTTCAAAGATCAAATAATAGGGAATGTTAAGCATGTGCCTACTATATACTACGAGGCTTGCTGGACTTAATACATCCTGAAAAAAATATAGCTGCACGTTGAACTATTTAAAACCTGCATAAATTTGGTGTACCGTGGAACATGGTTTTCTCCTAAAATATGGTTTTGTTCATATTTAAGGACTACTTTTTGTGGCCAATTATTAGACTTTATTTTCTAAGTAGAAGATTTGTTTAGGTTAAAAAAACCCTTGGAGTAAATTACTATTTTTATAATAGTTGAAAAATTCAGCCCTACAACACATCCCCACGTTATCTAAAGCTAATCTAAATTCAAGCCAAAGTTGAATAGTGCACAATATTGAGAGTTGAATAGTGTTTGGTTTGGAGTTAATTTAGTGTTGATTTATAGTTCTTCTAACAAAAGTTTAGGATTATAAAATGGCTCGATAAGTGGCTTGATCATTTGAAGAACAGTATGCACCCGATGCATTCAATCTACTTCTTCTATTTATTTCTTCATATGGGTAAACTCTATCCCCACTTTGCATGGTTCTTGACACCCCTCTCCACCAGTGCTCTAGGTCTTGATATTTTTCATAACTTTCCATGTAATTGTTGACACCTAAATTTGGTACTAGTTTGGATTTATAGCAAGTTCAAGCTAAATTTGAAAAGAACCACAGCTTTCCCGTGGAGGCCGGTCTGACTGCCATTGTGTGGCCAGTTAGACTGGACAATGAACTATGGCCTAACCACAAGTGTCCGAGCGGTCAGACCTTCAGCCTGAGTCCGATTTCGGTTAGAGTTTTTTTCATGTTTGCTTGTTTGATGCCAGGGTTTTTAGAGTACTAATTGATCTCTAAGTTTAATAGGACATGGAGAAGGCCCTGTAGACACAAGACCACCCCTCCTATGAATATAGGGGGCCAAGGCCGATTGTAAGCACTAAAAAAATCAACCAATTAATTGTCAAAATCAATCTATTATCCTTTTCTCTCTATATTCTACATCTCCCTACTTCTTGCTACTTGTATCCCACGTCTATTCTCCTCCAATCCCACAATTGCTCGTCTTCTCTCGTCTCAATGGCGTTTGAGGACGTCCTAACTGGTCTACTGAGTCTAGGACAAACTGGCGCGCGTTCATCCTGACGGGGTTCCTCGCGGGTGATCGCTCGGTGGCATTTACCCTCTATGGCGGCACGTCTCCGGATGCCATTACGGGTTGCACACAAGGTGCTCACGTGTGTAGCATGACACGTTTTTGCGCCAATACACTTTTTAGCGACTCCGCTGGGGAATGATTTTGGTTGCTATAGCCGAAATTCTACTTCTCCACCATGGGCTCTCGCAATGAGCTTGATCAAGATAGCATCATGGCGGCGAATTATAGAGAGTCGCCGGAAGCCGATCGCCAAGCGTTTGAGGCTTAAATTGAAGACCTACTGTGAAAGATGACTTCATGCTACCGGAAGATGAGGCAACGCATTATCAAGCAAGAGGAATTTGCATTGCCCGTTGACGACAAATCTAAGGTAACAACCGATTCTAGCAATACCCCTATTCTTATATCTGAAATTGCTCAAATAGTAGATGGTGCTATTGTTGCTAGCTTAAATAATCAGTTTACATCTTTTAGTACTACCTTTGAGAAAACCTTATATGCTCGCATGAATGAGATGGAGAATCGGCTCAATAGCCGATTCTTAGGTAGTGCATTTACTTCATATAATAGTGATCCTATGTATGGTATTTCATCGGACTTTAATATATCAAAAGTACCTATACAACAAGATTGGCCGATGAAAAATATCTATGTTCCACTCAATACTATGGCATTGTACGCCGGTCAGACCAATCTAATACCACTGGTCAGACCGAAGACAGCGGCCGGTCCGACCGCAGGGAGGGAGGGGGCATCACCGGTCAGACCGTCCCCAACGAATTTTTTGGGATCGGCTCCTACAATGGCCGTTCCCAATTATCCTATAGTCAGCGGCTATGTTTCAAGACAAACTTTTATGCCTTATACCGCTGCTGTCCATGTTTCTCCTAGTATAGCACATCAGAATTCAGCTAATCAACATGGAATATTGTCGAATCCATTAGTCAATGGCACACCACCACAACCTAAAAGTCTTGAAGATGAGATTGCTAAAGTTTTTAAGAACGCTTTCGGTATAAATATTAGGGTTAAAAAGCGCACATATCATAAACCCTATCCTGATTCCTATGATAATGTTGCATATCCTCAAGGGTTTAGAGTGCCTAATTTTGTCAAATTTATTGGAGAAGATGGCCTATCTACTTTAGAGCATATCAACCAATTTTATCGTGCAATGTGGGGAAGCTAGTGCTAGTAGCACTTTAAAACTTAGGCTTTTTTCATTGTCTTTATCTGGTGCTGCATTTACTTGGTTTATATCACTTGCACTAAAATTCTATTCATGATTGATCTCAATTAGAACAAAAGTTTCATGATTACTTCTTTACTGGTGAGACCGAATTAAATTTGTCACACTTGACATCAGTTAAACACAAGTATAATGAGTCTGTTTCTGAATATATTAAAAGATTTAGAGATACAAGAAATCGGTGTTTTAGTTTAACTCTTTCTGATAAAGATTGATTGATTTGGCTTACTCTGGTTTGCTTGAATACTTGAAAGAAAAATTAGATGGTCATAGTTTCTTAGATGTAAGCCAATTACTTCAAAAAGCTCCGGCTCAGGAAAGCCGAACTAAAGAAACCAAGATCTTATAAAAAAGTTAAGTCTGATTGTTCTAATATTAATTGAGTTGATCATGAGATTGAATCTTCAGACGATGAGACAGTTGATGTGTATACAGCTGAATGGGCTTGGTCTTTTAAGTCTAAACCACACGTTTGCTCTGCCCTTAAGCTAGTTAGTCATAAGAATCAGCATGAAGAAGTAAATTTACGTTTGATGTGGCCAAATGCGATAGGATATTTGATTATTTATTAGAAAACAAACAAATCAAATTATCACATGGCCATATTATACCACCGCCTGAAGAATTAAATCAACGAGCATATTGTAAGTGGCACAATTCTTATTCTCATGCCACTAATGATTACAATGTATTTCATAGACAAGTTCAATCGGCCATTAATGAAATATGGTTGACATTTACAAAAATGCAAGTAGATGAGCTCTCTTTTCCTGTGCACACTATTGAGTTGCAAGAGAAGAAAAACCCCGACGGCAAGGAGGAGATCACATTAAAAACTTCAATGCTCGGGGGGCAAGACGACAAGCCGAAGATTTCAAAAGATGACAATCGACCAAAGAGAATAAGATCACTGTGGGAGCCATGGGCCCCGGGTACCTCATTACCAGCACATGGGCCACTCGGATAGAGCATGGGCCAGATCATGTAATTAGAGATAAGATAGCACCTGGCAGGCTGTGCCTTGTACTATAAGGAAACCTAGCCTTAGTCGGATAGGATTCTATCTCTAAGAAGGAAATCCCTTGGTCGTATTCGACTGGGATCCTTACCATGTACCCTTGTCCCCTAGTATATAAAGGGAGGCAGGGCGCCCCATGAGGGCACGCAAGATCATTGATCTAAAAACCACCTCAGAGGAATAACACCTCAACTGGACGTAGGGTATTACCTCACATCGAGGGCCTGAACCAGTATAATTCTCCCGTGTTCCTCTGCAATCCACCGAATTCCAGGTCGCCGAGTAGCCCCATAGTATTATTGCCGGTGCAAAGCATCGACAGTTGGCGCGCCAGGTAGGGGGCCAGGCGAATTCTTCATCAACAGATTCGATGGATCCCATCAACGGAGTCAAGGACAACAAGTTCTCCAATGGAGACACCATCACCTTCGGGAGCCTTGATTTCGTCGCCGATCAACTCGGCAACCTTTCCTTGGCTGAGGCAGATCCGATCTTGCCAGCTGAGGAGCTAGCCGGCGTTGCGCCAGTCGGCCCCAGGGACGTCGCCATCTCCTTCGACGATCTACTACGACAGTCCCTCACATCGCCGGACATCGGGACAACTCTCTCCTTCGGCGTCCGACTCGCGCTAGGCCTTGAGCCAGCGCGGGTTAGGCGAGAAGGGAGAGATCGTCAATCTCTCCGTACGGATTCGGCGATGCTGTGCATCTACAACCCGCGCAGCAGACCTGACCCCCAGCGATTTAGTTTGGACACGGTCATGAACCGTTTCAGATTGGATCTAGGGAGGTCGGAGTCGTCCTAACTCGATAAACTACTCGGAGTCCCGACACTAAGTCGGATGGCGGTTCGAGCACCAACTCGGACTCCACCTTGGCAAGCTTCTCTCCCCCGCGAGATCTTCATGGCTTCAACGCCACCTTCCGAGGTGCGCCGACTGCAAGAGGAGCAACAAGAGGAGGCGCGCCGACTACAACAACAAGAGGAGGCCAGCCGACAAGCTCGCAATGACGGGCTTCGACAGGCTGGGCGAGCCGCCCAGCAGCAGATCCTCCAAACCAAAGTCGGCGACCACGACGTCTTCGTCACGCTACAGCAGAACGTCGTGGCCGGCAACTCTGCTGGACACGCTCCAGCTTGGGCCGGATCATCAGGCCACACCAACTATCGCCAAGATCAAGGCGATGATTACTCTGCTGCCTGCCAGCAGCAAGAACAGTCAGGCAACACTCACATACCGACCATCGGGACGGGCTCTCAGCGGCGGAGTCATCTGCATCAGCGCGACGTCGGGCGCGGCTCCACCCGGCAGCACGAAGAATCCCGCAAACAACACTCGGCAATACAACTACGACAACCGGCGGCGTCACCAATACGACGCCGACCAATCAAGACCTCCGAATGCGATTACAGCGCGATCTCGCCACACCCTAAGGGCCGGCGCGAAGAACGCGAAGAGGATGAACGCCGCCGACTGGAGGATGAACACGAGCGCTTCGGTCTCCACTACGAACGGCTACACCGCCAAACCGAAGCCCAAGTCCTCACGATAACGAAGGCATTCCAGCCTTTCCTTGGGAGTTTACAGGACGTCCGCTGGCCAGTCGGCTTAAGCCTACCGGGATCGAAAAGTACGACGGCAAGACCAACCCAGAGTCCTGGCTCACCGTTTACGTCCTAGCAGTTCAAGCTGCTGGGGGCGACAGCAGAGCCATGGCTAACTACCTCCCAGTCGCATTAGCCGACTCGGCGAGGACATGGTGACAGGCTCCAAGGCGGTCGATCGGTTCCTGGGGACAACTCAGGGAGCGGTTCATCGCTAACTTCCAGGGGACCTACGAGAGACCGGCTTCCGAGCACGACCTTTATCAGCTGCATCAAAAGAAGAACGAGTCTTTGCGTGAATTCATCAAAAGGTTTTCTGAGAAGCACAATCAAATCCCAAGCATCAAAGACGAGGTCGTCATCGCCGCCTTCCGCAAGGGAGTAAAAGACGCCCCGCTCATCGCGAAGTTCACTCGGAAGCCACCATCCACCGTCCGGACTCTCTTCGACATGGCCAACAAATACGCCGACTTGGCCGAAGCCGTCGCAGAGGCCTTCGACGAGAAGAAGGAGCCCCGACAAAAAGACAACAGGGCGAAAGCCGACAACGAGCCGCCTCAGAACAAGCCTGCAGCCGCAGCGGAAGTCGGACAACGAGGTGGCAACATGGAGCACAGTCGATCGTGGCCCCAGCGGAACGACTATCAGAAAGTCATGAGCGGGCCTTGCCCCTTTCACCCAAGGGCCGGCACGCGGCAAGGACTGCCACATGCTCAAGAAGTTCGCCTCCGAGCAAGCTTCATCGTCTGGCGCTGACAAGACAAGGACAAGCCAGACTCGGTCCGGCTGATGATTTCCAGGACCCTAAGCCGAACTCAACACATCTTCGGGGGGCCACTCGCGTACGAATCCAAGCGCAAGCAGAAGCTATCAGCGCGGGACATTAACGCGGTCTCCACAACGGATACCCCCAATACCTGCGCTGGTCAGAGATGGCCATCACCTTCAACGCGCAGATCACCCAGATCGGGTTTCCCACCCGGGACGATACCACTCGTCTGACCCGGTCGTCAGAAATATCAGGCTGAAGAAAACCTCATCGACGGAGGCAGTGCGCTCAACATCCTGTTCGCCAAGACTTTGGACGAGATGAGAATCCTCGTTCAGAACTACGGCGAGCACCGCACCTTCCATGGGATAATTCCGGCTTGTCATCAACCCACTCGGGCAGATAACCTTGCGGTGACCTTCGCACGCGGGACAACTTCCGTACAAAACATCTGCTTCGAGGTCGCCGACTTCGAGACGCGTATCACGCGATACTCGGACGACCGGCCCTCGCCAATTCATGGCGATACCGCACTACACGTACATGGTGCTGAAGATGCCCGGGCCAGCCGGAGTCTCTCCTCCGCAGCGACGCTAAGCAGCCTTCACCTGCGACAAGGAGAGCTGGAACTGGCTCAAACACAAGAAGCGGCAGTCGGGCGCGACAGCATCCGGCAAGCCGCTACACCTGAGTCGATCAAGATCAGTTCCGGCGAAAAAAGCAGCGAAGTCGGGAATTTCAGCGGACTCTGATACGAAGAAGATCCCCCTGGACCTTCCGATCCCTCCAAGACTGCCTTAGTCGGGACCGGACTCGACCCCAAATAGAAGACGCGCTCGTCACCTTCCTCCAAGCCAACAAAGATATCTTCGCGTGGAAACCGTCGACATGCCGGGCGTACAAGGGAGGTGATCGAGCACGCCCTACACGTCCAAACAGACGCCAAGCCGTCAAGCAACGGCTGCGGCGCTTCGCTCAAGACCGCAAGGACGCTATCCGGGAGGAATTACCAAGCTCCTCGCAGCCGGGTTCATAAGGAAGTCTACCACCCCGGACTGGCTGGCAAACCCAGTTCTGGTCGCGGAAAAAAACGGTAAATGGCGTATGTGCGTCGACTACACCGACCTCAACAAAGCGTGCCCCAAGGACCCATTTGGTCTTCCCAGGATAGATCAGGTGGTTGACTCCACGGCGGGGTGTGACCTACTCAGTTTTCTCGACTGCTACTCGGGATATCATCAAATTAGCTTGAGGGAACAAGACTGTTTAAAAACATCTTTCATCACGCCGTTTGGAGCGTATTGCTAATATCACAATGCCGTTCGGTCTGAAAAACGCAGGCGCAACCTACAAAGGGCTATTCAGCGGTGTCTGCACACTCAGATCGGGCGTAACGTGGAAGCCTACGTCGACGATGTGGTGATCAAGTCCAAGTCCAGAAAAGACTCATTGCTGACTTGGAAGAAACTTCCAAAACCTTCGAAGATTCAAGATGAAGTTGAACCCGGACAAGTGCGCCTTCGGGGTGCTGTCTGGGAGTTACTCGGCTTCATCGTCTCGCACCGCGGCATCGAGGCTAACCGGAGAAAGTCAACGCCATCAAGACACATGGCGCCCCCGACCAACCTTAAAGACGTCCAGAAGCTGACAGGCTGCATGGCGGCACTCAGCCGGTTTATCTCCCGACTGGCGAACGGGGCATGCCTTTCTTCAAGCTCCTCAAAAAGGCGGACACCTTTCAATGGACTCCGGAAGCCCAGCGAGCCTTCGAAGACTTCAAAGAATTCCTCACATCACCCCTGTGCTGGCGTCACCCTGCCCCAGGAACCACTAATGCTTATCTGGCGGCAACAACAGGTAGTCAGCACGGTGCTGGTAGTGGAGCGATCCGAACAGGGTCATCTTCAGAAAATACAACGGCCAATCTATTTTGTCAGCGAGGTCCTTGCCGACTCCAAAACAAGATACCCGCAGGTCCAGAAGCTGCTATACGGCCTACTCATCACAGTCGAAAGCTGGTGCAGCTACTTTCAAGCATCAAGTCACGGTGGTCACAGCGTTTCCACTCGGGGATGTCCTTCATAATCGGAGGCATTGGCCGGATCGCTAAACGGGCACTCGAGTTGATGGCGTTCGACATCACTTTCCAGCACGGACAGCTATCAAAATCTCAGCTCTAGCCGACTTTGTGGCCGAGTGGACAGAAGTTCAACTCCCAACACCACCAACAAAGCTAGAATACTGGACAATGTACTTCGACGGTTCCCTACGGATCGGCGGCGCCGGGGCTGGAGTCATACTGACATCCCCCACTAGCGAAAAATTGAAGTACGTACTACAAATCCACTTCCCGGCTTCCCACAACGTCGCCGAGTACGAGGCACTTGTTCACGGGCTCCGCATCGCCATATCACTCGGCATACGTCGACTGGTTGTGCGCGGAGACTCCCAACTCGTGGTCAACCAGGTCATGAAAGACTGGACCTGTCTCGACGACACAATGGCGGCATACTGTCAGGAGGTTCGCAAGTTGGAAAACAAGTTCGACGGGCTGGAAATCACACACGTCCTGCGCCAATACAACGACGCGGCGGATGAGCTGGCAAACATGGGATCCAAGCGAGAAGCAGTTCCGACTGGAATCTTTGTCGAGCAACTTATGGAGCCATCAGTCAAGAAGAAACCGGCACAAGAGCAGTCGGGAGGCGAGCCCACCCCGACCACCGACGAAGTGCTGTACATATGTCAAGACTGGAGGGGTCCTGTTCTCAAATTCCTCCGGGACGATGAACTCCCAGAAGATCGCAGTCAAGCCGAGCAGATCAAGCGTCGAAGCAAAAGCTTCCTGCTAGTCGGAGAAGACCTGTACCGAAGGAGCGCCTCCGGTGTCCTCATGCGTTGTGTCACCACCGAGGAAGGCAAGCAGATCCTGCATTCAATCCACTCGGGCATATGTGGCAACCACGCCGCATCCAGGACGTTAGTCGGAAAGGCTTACCGGCAGGGATTCTTCTGGCCCACCGCAGTCACAGACGCCAAAGACATCGTCCGCAAGTGCGAGGGTTGCCAGTTCTTCGCAAGACAGACAAATCCCCCCGCCCAGGAACTCCAGACTATCCCTATTTCCTGGCCATTCGCAGTATGGGGGCTCGACATGGTTGGGCCATTCAAGAAAGCGCCAGGAGGGTTCACGCATCTGTTCGTCGCAGTGGATAAATTCACCAAGTGGATTGAGGCTAAACCCGTTGCAACAATCACAGCGGCACGAGCAAAGGACTTCATCCTGAGTATACTATACCGATTTGGGGTCCCTAACCGCATCATAGCCGACAACGGCACTCAGTTCGCGGCGGGCCTATTCCAAGATTTCTACGACGACTTCGGCATCAAGATCTGCTATGCATCTGTGGCACACCCGCGGAGCAACGGGCAGGTTGAGCGAGCCAACAGCATGGTCTTACAAGGCATCAAGGCCAGGATATTCGACCGACTACAACCATACGCGGGTCGGTGGGTACAAGAACTACCATCCGTTCTCTGGTCTCTCAGAACCACGGTTAGTCGGGCAACAGGGCAATCCCCTTTCTTCCTGGTCTACGGTACCGAGGCCATGCTACCGACAGAGATATAGTTCGGCTCTCCGCGAGTCCGGGCTTACTCCGAAGACGACTCCAACAGCACCCGACTGGTCGAATTAGATCAGCTGGAAGAAGCAAGAGACGCCGCAACAATCCAGTCGGCAAGGTATCTTCAAGGCCTGCGTCGCTACCACAATTGCAATGTCCGTGGCCGCGCCTTTTTGGTCGGGGATCTCGTTCTAAGGAAGATACAAACCACCAAGGACAGGCACAAACTATCCCCCATCTGGGAAGGGCCGTTCATTATAGCCGAGGTCACGCGGCCAGGCGCCTACCGACTGAAGACCAAAGACGGCGTCTCATCACCACTCATGGAACATAGAACAACTACGTCTTTCTATACCTGAGTTTTTACATTTTCCATGTGTACAGTTTTTCCTGACTCACTACGCCGCTTGTTTTAACCGAGTAGTGAGTCGGGGGCTGCATGTATATATGTGTTCTGTCAATAACATACAAGCTTATTTCACCCCGGTTATGAAGCCTTGCCACGACTGATGCGTTCGCCCGAGTATAGCATCTTACTCCGAACATTTTTTATCAAGTTCTATCGGACTAACTCGGCGCATGCTACATGGTCGGGTAAAGCTAATGACAACCGAATAATAAGCATGGCGGCACGACGCATATATTTACACATGATTGTATATGAAAGCATATATATATACCGACTACAAAATGTATTGCCTTTACAGACCCAGGTCTTGGGTAATCGCTTCAGCGGTCGGCTTCGCCTGTGAGATCAGCTCTAGCGCTTCCTTGGGCGTCGTCTCCTCGGAAAATCCCTCCCCGATGGCCTCAATGTCCGCCCTCGGGTAGATGGACTTGGTCATTGCTAGGGTCTGGGCCACGCCGGCGGCAACCCGCTCGTCTGAGTACCTTTTCAGGGCACTCGGCGCGTCCTCGAGACGCCCCATTATTTGAGGAATTCTGCTACAGCTGGTCCCCACTGGGCGGTGTTCGCACCAAAAACCACCGGGTGTGCCAAGAAGCTTGTTGATGATCTGGTTTGATGCGATTGAACATACGAAGGCCTGGGAGATCTGCTTAGCTCCAGTGCAGGTCCTAAAATATTTGAGGTTCGTAGGTGTGCCAGTTAATTTGACCCCGCAATTGACAAGGAGATGAAGAAATTTGATTACTGGTCCAATCGGCCAGTAAGCCGATACGGATTCCTTCTAGCCGATCGCCGCTATGCTCGTGCTCGGGTTCTCGCTCCCGGGTCCTCGCTTGTGCTCGCGCTCGGGTCAGCAGCAATTGCACATCGGCTATCGGCCGATACGGTCTGATGTAGGCTCCTTGTAGCCGATGGCCGATGGCACCTGTGTATCGGCTAGGAAACCGATAGCGCTATAGATAAATGGATAAGCTGTCAGTATAACATGTGCATCGGCTAGAAGCCGATGATAAAATAGATAGGCAGAATAGTGAACTAGCCGACTGCCAAGGAAACACATGTGCATCGGCTAGAGAACCGATGATAATATAGATGACCAAAATAGTAAAGATAATACAGTCGGCTTTATAAAAAGATAATTATCGGCTAAGCACTCTGATAGAACGTCGCATACACACCGATCGGCTCGACAAGGATAAATCTATTATTATCGATCTAGTAGTTCAGACCTAACTGATGCAGCACAGATCGATAATAGTAAAGGAACCTCAACAAGCCGATAGACCTAATGCAACTATGATGTAATGAGATAACTTACCGGCTATACATTCCGATAAGACGCTTGTACAAAGGCTATCAGCCTAACAGGAATAATTTATCGCTAGCAGTTTAGTAGGTCGGACCCAACCGATACAGCACAAACTGATGATAAACTACCCCCGATAAACTGATAAAAACTATGCACGCGTGATGTGATATACCTGACCAGCCTAAGAGGTCGGACCGAACCGATGCAGCCGTAGACAGATCCGATACACCGTGGTAAGCCGACTACCATAGACCGACTAGAATATCGGACTTAACCGAGAAAGTCCTAGCCGATTGGTAGTCGGGGTAACGAGACTTACCCTCTCGCAGGAGTTCGGACCTAACCGATGCAGCCCCGCTCGAGAAGCAAGAACCCGTTGGTAAAGGGTGGCGATGCGCCGAATTTGATTGATCGTTGTGATAGTTTACAAGGTCCCCGGGCATATGTATATATACCTCGAGTTACAAGAGTCCTTATAGGACACGGAACATAATTTCCTATCTATAAAAGGAAAACTAACAGGCCCCGATCAGATACGAGATCAGGTTTCCTAAAAAGTATTAAAACTACCTAATTTATAGATAAGGTAATTAACTGCCATAGCGTGGTCTTCACGATTCCTTCCCGAATCCAGCTTCTTCTGGATTAGCTTCCAATGGCTGATATCGCTTCTTTCCTTAACCGAACATGGTATTGATCCGAACCAAATTTTGGCGTCAACAGGCGGGGATCTACAAGGTCAAGGAGCCCTTTCACGGACCCGACGAGGGCCTCCCGTGACTCCCTGATTGACCTTATCTCCTCCGTGTAGAACCAGTACTGGGCCTGGACGTTGGCTCTCATGCCTGCCCAGATCGGCCGGCAAGTAAGCTTGTCAGATTCGACTACACACAGGGTGACTAATGGATTGGCTGAGATCACAGTCGGGTTGAGGACTTACTTTCGTAGTCGGCCTCCCACCCGGCCACGGTCTTCTCCAGTTCGGCCTTCTCCTTACCGAGCTTGACGACGGCCTTCTCCAACTCGGACTTCTCCCGGTCAAGCTCGGTGTTGGCCTTTGTCAGGTCGGCCTTGGCCCGTTCAAGCTCGGCCTTGGCTTCTTCGGCCTCCTTCAGCTGCGACTCCCTCTCCGCTCGGGTCTTTAACTCCGCCTCGAGGTCTGCACCATAGATTAGCCAAGAGCTCAACCGTGCAGTCATGACACCACCGAGCAGTCGGGATCGACGTGGCTGGATGAATACATCAACGGTTCAGTTGGGAAGATATACTCGAGGATTTTACCTCTGATCTTCTCGGCTAGGGCCCATGTCTCCGCCCTGAGCTGATCAGCGCCGCTCTTCAGACAGGCCTCCCTCCTCGTGTGACGCGCCTCCATCTCGGCCTTCAATGCCCAGAGTTGTTGCAATTCCGTGAGGTGGGGAGCCATCTCGACCAGGATCTCCGTCATCGCCTCGTTGCGGTCGATGAGCTTCTGCTCGGGACAAGGAACAAACCGACGACAGAGTCAAACGTCAAAACAAGAAGATTGCTGGAGCTTTACTACAAGAATCATACCGCGACCCCTTGGGACCCGCTGATGGCGGCACGGAGTAGGCTCTCGCGCTCTCTCCTTGCAACGACTTCATTGAGCCTGAAGCTTTTCATAGTGCCGTCGCGAGTGGTCCACGTGAAGGTCCGGGGCATCACACGTGGGGGAGCTTCGATCCGAGGCAAATGTGGGATCTCTGGCGGCGGCGGCAACGGCGACGATGGCGATGACGATAACCACGATGGCGACGGGGTCCTGGCCTCGGCACCGCCTTCCCCTACAACATCGGGGACCGGCTCGGGGGTTCCGTCCCCCGCTTCCGCGACGTACGGTGCCTTGGGGGCTGGGGCCTCAGTTTCAACAGCCAACTCTCGGTCGAGTGGCGGTAGTGGCCCTGTAGTCGGAGCCACCTCGGTCTCAGCAACCGGGCTGGCCGCCGGCTCAACAGGTGTGTTCGCTGCTGCTGGCTCGGCTGGGGCGGACTCATCAAGTGAAGCAGATGGGTCAACCTTTTTGAGGTCGATATCGGCCCGCTTCCTGCACGACGAAGCAAGACATCAGGACTGTATTCTAACATACAACGACTACAGAAGACCCGGAGTAGCGCACCTCTTGGAGAACCTCAGCTTCCTGCCAGCCTGCTCGCCCCCCGGCGAAGCGCTAGCGTCGGCAGTTGCCCCGGTCGGCGTCATCGATGGCAGAGGCGTATCAGCACGAGCCGGCCCCGACTCTGGAATGGTTGGTTCAGGTTCCTTTGCCCCGATCGGCCTTTGCTCTGGTCGGCCCCTTGGTGGCGCTGCTGCTGAGAACGACAACGTTGGGCCCAAGCTTGCTGATCTCAGCCTGGGACTCGACCGCGTGGGCGTTGTGGCAGCGGTGTCCTTTATCTTCAAGTTGCCGCTCACGGCGCGCGCTGTCATGGCCCCCTCGCCCCGATATAAAAACGGCTTCTTCCCCGCTCTCTTGGAGTCGGGTTGGGCAGCAGAGGGACTCCTCGCCCTCTTCTTCGACGCGACTGCCGACAAGGGACGAGAGTCTTCATCAAATTCCTCATGCCACTACAAGCAAGTCGACAAGATACCATCACGCAAGGTTGAACAATCACCGTTCCACAGGCGTTCACCACGGAAGAAGGTAGAAGGTTACCTTGGTCCGCGGTCGGATGAAGCTATAGGCAGCAACTCGGCGGTTATCATCTTCGGTGGCAACCACCCCTTCGGAAAAGTAGCCAAACAAGGTATCGGTCACTGCCCCCTTGTCCGCCGTCTCGCTGCTCACCGGTCGGATCGTGTTTACCTTGAAGGCCCAGCCGAAGGCGCTTCTCAACCACCTTCGCGGCTGGACGCGCCTCGTCAGGAAACGACGAGCCACCCAGGGCCCCGTCAAGCCGGCCCTCTTGAGGTCATCTATCTTCGTCAGCAATATATGTGCCTGGCCTAGTTCTTCAAAGGTTGGCTCCGAGGACCAGCTTGGCAACACCGCCGGCGGCATACCAGTAAACGGGCGCAAGGAAGGAGCTAGATCGGCGCAGTAAAACCACTCCTTGTGCCAGCCCTTCAGAGAAGATTTCAAGGGCAAATCGATATACGTTTTCTTCCCATCACTCCTTAGTTGAAGACCAGCCCCCCCAATCACACTGATATTACTCTTGGAAGGCTGGGGCTTGACATGGAACAAGTGTCGGAAGAGGATGAAATGGGGCTCAACACCCAGAAAGCACTCGCAAAGAGTAACGAATATGGAGATCTGAAGGATCGAGTTGGGATTTAAATGCACCAACTCCAGCCCGTAGAAATCAAGGATGCGGCGGAAGAAATCAGATGACGGAAGACACAAGCCCCGATCAAAGAAAGAGGCGAAAACTACCGTTTCACCAGGCAGGGGATTGGGGCTCGACTCATCCCTCGCCGACCGCCAACGGATCACTTCTTGGCTGGGCAACTTCAGCTCGCTCTCCAGCCGTCTTAGCTTCACCGAGCCGCAATCCGAGATCGGCCAAGAACTCCCTGGCGCACCCGCAGGATTCGTCGCCTTCGGCATGACTGGAGGTGGTGAAATTTGGGGGAAAGCAAATCGGGGGCTTGGAATAAACGAAGAGGATTGAAATCGCCCGAGTCCGGGTGGGGAACGGCTGCTGCTAACCCTAGCCGGGCGGGAGGCGAAAAGCTAGGCGCGAAGGTGGAAGACGAAGAGATTGGCTGCTTTGGGGAAGACGACGGAATCTTTTTCTCTCTCCCCATCCTTTTATAGCCTGTACCGACTAGATGGGCCCAGGCCTGCACAGTCGGTATTGGGCCGACAAGATATGAGTTCCTACAGTAGCATGCTCCATGTGGGCCGCCCGCAGGCTGAGTTGAAATTATAGCGCTGGTGCTACCCACAGGAACCGATGAGGTAAACAGATATGCTTCATGAAAGCCTTACTGCTAAACATATATGTTTGGGTATCTGTTTTATCCACCAGGTCTCGAGGATATATCCTTACAAGGATCACAAGCTAGTCTTCATTAAAATTGGGGATGCAGGTATCTTTCTCGGGAACACCTGACCACGTAATGGATTTATTTTCATAAGGTGGTACTCGGCCTACATGCGTGGCCATCAGTTGCCATGAGCAACATTATTCCAGCCGACATGACGCTGAAGAGTCTAACTTTCGAGTAGTGCACTACTCGGGAGAGACTATAAATATCTATTCCCGCTGACATGATGCGGAAGAGTCTAGCTTTTGAGTGGGACGCCACTCGGAAAAGACTATAAACTCATATTCCGACTGACATGAAGTCGAAGAGTCCTATATACGAGTAGTCTCCTACTTGGCAAGACTATAAATTATATTCCGGTTGACATGATACCGAAGAGTCTCATATACCAGTAGTAATCTACTCGGGAAAGACTTCCAGGTTAAAGATCTTTGACTTTATGTTTACTTGTCTTCACAATTAAGCACAAAGTCGGGGGCTACACCTAATAGGTGCGCCTATTCGGCGCACGCTATTCATATATCTACATGAAGCCCTTCATAGCCTCGCTGCCAGCTGACATGAAGCAGGACTCAGGAAGACTTACTCGGACAAAGAGTACTCGGGAGCATCGCACTCAGGTAACCTTCACCGTGGAGGATGAGCACTCGGCATCAGCTGTGACTCAACTATGAAGGTCTCAGGGGCTACTGTGGGAGCCATGGGCCCCGGATACCTCATTACCAGCACATGGGCCACTCGGATAGAGGATGGGCCAGATCATGTAATTAGAGATAAGATAGCACCTGGCAGGCTGTGCCTTGTACTATAAGGAAACCTAGCCTTAGTCGGATAGGATTCTATCTCTAAGAAGGAAATCCCTTGGTCGTATTCGACTGGGATCCTTATCATGTACCCTTGTCCCCTAGTATATAAAGGGAGGCAGGGCGCCCCATGAGGGCACGCAAGATCATTGATCTAAAAACCACCTCAGAGGAATAACACTTCAACTGGACGTAGGGTATTACCTCACATCGAGGGCCTGAACCAGTATAATTCTCCCGTGTTCCTCTGCAATCCACCGAATTCCAGGTCACCGAGTAGCCCCATAGTATTATTGCCGGTGCAAAGCATCGACAATCACCTGCCAAGCAAGGTGGGAGACAAATAAGGACCGATCTTCGGCAATATCCTTCTTCCTCTTCATGGTTTTACTCTTGGTATGAGCCATGGAGTTTCAATGGTACGTGGATGATGCCTATTTATATGCAATGTTATTATCCATTATGGGCATTACCTTAGTGACCGATTTTAAAAATCAACTGCGCTCATCTCGTAGCTAGTCGAGACAAAAGAATCGGTTACAAAAGAATCAACGCAAAGAAGTAGTGAGACAAGAGTGGAGGCCAAAGAAAAAAAGAAACAATATCTAAACAAGAGATGGCATCTCCAAGTAAAATTATTTCATCGCCGCTAAACGTATAGCCTTAGAGGCGTTCATGGCTGGTATTAGTGAATATCGTCCTTAGTTGACCCTGTGCTTAGTGCTTTTCGGCTCACAAGTTTGCCAAAAAGGCACGGGGCATGTGTTGACACCCAAATTTGGTACTAGTTTGGATTTATAGCAATTTTAAGCCAAATTTGAAAAGGACCGTAGTTTCCCCGTGGAGACCGGTTTGACCGCCATTGTGTGGCCGGTCAGACCGAACAATGAATTGCGGTCTGACCGCAGATGTCCGGGCGGTCAGACCTTTAGCCCCGTGTTCGATTCCGGTTAAAGTTTTTTTGTGTTTCCTTGCTAGAGGCCAGGGTTTTTAGAGTCTTAATTGATCTCTAAGCTTAATAGGACGTGGAGAAGCCCTTGTAGACGCAAGATCACCCCTCCTATAAATATAGGGAGCCAAGGCCGATTGTAAACACAAAAAAATCAACCAATCAATCATCAAAATCAATCTATTACCCTCTTCCCTCTATATTCTACATCTCCCTACTTCTTGCTACATGTATCCCATGTCTATTCTCCTCCAATCCCCCAATTGCTCGTCATCTCTCGTCTCTATGGCGTTTGAGGACGTCCTAGCTGGCCTGCCGAGCCTAAGACAAACCAGCGCGTGTTCATTCTGACGGGATCCCTCCCGGGTGATCATTCGGCGGCATTTACCCCGTGGCGGCATGTCTCCGGGTACCGTTACGGGTTGCACACAAAGTGCTCACGTGTGTGGCGTGACACGTTTTTGTGTCAACAGTAATCTACATGAGTTTTATACATATGTTAATGGATCTATTGATCACTAATATATGTACTTCTCATTTTGTGGTAGCATGCATTGGACTTTGTACATAAGGGTTATGTTTGTTCTAATGATTTTTTAGTCGATGTTCTTCTTAATTTCCTCTTTTGGTGCATGCTTTTGGTA
The DNA here is from genome assembly GCA_003991445.1 of Oryza meyeriana var. granulata. NCBI lineage: Eukaryota > Viridiplantae > Streptophyta > Magnoliopsida > Poales > Poaceae > Oryza > Oryza meyeriana. The sequence goes on along the minus strand of RYFJ01001329.1, from coordinate 22,109 downwards.
TTCTATAGGTACTTCTTTCTAATATCTATCAGACTTCTTATTAATACCTTCAATCATATTATTGGAATTGTTTAACCAAGCGCTTTAGCTCTTAGGACTACCTATACAACTTTGGATAGAAAATCTCTCTAAAAACTTTCAGATATAACAACAGAGTAGTATAATTACATTGTAACTCGATATAACTGGAATATAAGTAGTATGTAATTAGCACCGTGTGTGTGAGTCCTGCCCGCAGCGTTTAATTTTTGTTTCCATCCCGAGCACGAATCTTAAAGCGAATCCGATGGCCAAAAAATAAAAAATATCTTCCACGATATTCTGTCACAAGTACTATAGCAAATCCGTTAGCTCTTTAGTCCAATTTTGACGCTCTTTCTTTAGGCTGTCACCTAGGCTACTTTCACCGAATTCTTCAATGTTTATATCAAGATCAGGACATATACTTGCCGATATGGCATGGTGGCTCAAACACCAGAGAAGTTGCACCAATTGGGTTGCTCTCATCAGATCGTGAGTTGATGCCTCTCATAGCTGCAAAGATGGCCGCTGATCCTAATGCTGGACTGCTGGCCACAAACCCTCCAATCGCTCCAGGTGGGTATTGGTCTAGATAACCTTGGTAAGTACCACCAAATTATCTTTTTGGTGTCAGGAATTGGTGATTTCTTAGCTTGGTTGATTTCTAATGGGGTTGAAGTTTTGTGGGCAGCGAGGATGAAAATTGCGGGCAAATTGTGGTGGTGGATATGTCACGAAATAATGAGGTAGAAGAAATTTGGATGTTGTTTAATGTTTGGATTTTGTCAATCCAAAATCGTATTTGAAGAGCTCAACAAATCATCTAATTTGTTGAACTTGAGTTTTTCATGTCTACGGTTTGAGTGTTTGCAATGAGAGATGTTTTATTGTATATGAGCATGCATATGTTCTATTATAAATCTTACAGTGAATTTCATCTTTGGTGTGAAATATGAATCAATCGACTAAAAAGATTCATTTGGATTTTCTACCTTATCAATATTTTAATAGTGCCAAAACTTTGATAGGAACCTACCAACATTTTAGTATCACCAAATTTAAAACATATAGAGTTTGTACTAGCATGAGCAAATATGATATCAAACCAAACATTAATGTGATACTTTTGAAGTTTTAAAAAAATTAGTAGGGTAAGAATCATCCAAACCAACCCGAAATGTTTATTTATTCATTGAGCAATTGGTGCATGTACGCAAAAAGTGAGATATTTGAGCGGTGAAGAAGATTTTTTTTCCCGCTACAGGGCAAAAACTAAAGCGCCTGCGTGTACTTGAACCTCGCGTTGTCTCTTGTCCCATAGCGAAGAAAGAAACTGAGCGAGAATACTGTAGCATCATCCATGCCCGGCCAGCTCGTCGTCGCCACCTCCCCACCACACACGCGCCCCCCTCACCACCATCCATGATATCATGATCCATCCTTATATATCCCTCGCCGCGCAAACTCACAGCTGATTAATTCTTTCTTTCTTTCAGCTATCAATCACAAGGTGGGGAGACGTAGAGTAGCAGTGTAGACTGTAGAGGCAGCCGGCCGGGGCACGATGGCCACGCTCTCTTCTTGCAGCCACCTGAGCACCGGAGGCGCCGCCCTCCAGGGCCGCCGTCCCCAGCGGCCGGCAAGCGCCGCGGTCATAACCTGCCACCGGAGCTCCTCGGCCAGGGTTATCCGCACCGGCGCTGCCGCGGCCACGGCGCCCGCCGTGCAGCAGACTAAGGAGTAAGGCTGTGTTCTTAAGTGATTAGATTTTCAAATTTTCTAGATTATCTGATTTTCATCATAGCTATTTTATAGTATAAACGATTATATTAACTACTATAAAGTTGGAAATCTATTTTAAAAAGATAGATGAGGAACTTTTATATCCAAGATTTTTGCACAAAACATAGTGTTTAGGAGTTTGAATAGCGTGCAAATGAAAATTTTAAAGCAGAAAAGAATGGGGCCTAAGAGCTTTCCGCACTTGTGTGGCATATGTGACCCTGCTCGAATTTATGGCTGATGAAAGTGTGTTGATTTTTTTTTTTGCAGGTGCTCGCTTCCAACATGGGCGGAGTTCGAGCTGGGCATCGCGCCGGTCTACTGGAAAACCATGACCGGCCTTCCTCCATCCCCTGTAAGTTAATTTCTTCAGAAAAATAATATTATCACTCCTCATGTAGATAACAATTGAGCAGATTCATCAAAGGAAATAGCTAAGTTGCATTTTCATCTCATCAGGGAGGGGGCCTGACCCTTTTCTACAACCCGGCAGCGACCAAGCTGGCTCCCAACGATCAGTTTGGCATCGCGTTTAATGGTGACTTAGCACTCTCAATTCCCTTCTATCCAAGTGTCAGAGAAAAAATAATTCAGGCTGCAATTTGGTTTGGTTTGGTTTGGTTTGATTTGAATTCAATTGGAGTGGGTAGAGCTGAGTGGTGAGCCTTTGCTGCAGGTGGTTTTAACCAGCCGATCATGTGCGGTGGTGAGCCGAGGCAGATGACGCTGCAAGAAAGGGGGTCAGCTGATCCTCCTATATACACCATCAGGATACTTGTGCCACAGCATGGTCAGTCACTCATTTTGTTTTAATGAAATATGAATGAATTGTCCGCAATCTCTCGTTAACTTAAAGAATTTGGTTAAATTGGCTAGTGCACGCAACTTAATAGAGTCTAAATAGCTACTCTCCAATTCCAATCCTAGCTAACATGATTAAATAAAAAGTTAACACAATATACGCCTGCAACTTAATATGTTCAATGACTGCGATATTCTTGGTAGTACTGTACTATGTCATCTTAAGGCTAAAATTTTGTGTGCTTGGTTTGCTTCTACAGCCATGACCCTGATCTTCTCCTTCACAAATGGAGTGGATTGGGATGGGCCGTACAGCCTCAAGTTCAGGGTCCCCAAGCCATGGGTGAACAAGCCCTTGAGTTTTTTCAATGAGGTAAAATTTTGCTCCGAATTTGTTCTTCTCCACTAAAAAAAAAAATCTGATTTGTAGCTCAAGTCCAACCTTTTTTTTAGAAGTGCTGAGTCCAATTTTATACCAGGGTAAATGGTACCATTTCTTGATAGCTCAAGTGCTTGAAATTCCTCTTTGGTAGTTCTATGTTCAATGTCTGTTTACGACTTGAACAATAGTTGTTCAGGATTACAAGGCTTCACCACAGCTTTTACATTGCATTATTATTTGCGCTAGTAAGGAGAGTTTTATTTATTTATTGTGACGACGGTGCAGGGTCTGGCAGACGAACTGAACAGAGAAGGCGCCTGCGACAGAGCCATCTTCCCAGATGCAAACATTGTCATCACAAGCTGCGAGATGGGCAGCTACTACGAAGAGGGGGTAATTTAACCGTTTCACATTGCTGTTTTGCTCGAATTCATGGCTAGTTCTTGCCGTTGTAAACTTCTGTTGCATGCCATGGCAGGGAGATCGCTGCAAGCTGGACATTGTGTCAGGATGCATGGACCCAGACTCGCACTTGTATGATCCACTCGCAACCGTGGATGACGGCTCCTGCCCACTGGATTCCGACTCCGAGGAATGATTTGAACGGCTCCTGCCCACTCGATTCCGCCTTCTCTCTTTGAACTGCAGCCTCGCACCGCAATTGTTATGAGCAAAGAGAGGCTGTAATGGCCACTGTTGTTCATTTGCAAAAAAAAGAAAGAGAAGCGACACAACACATTTGATGTGGAAGTACATACCTGTGATAGAATGATATTAGGGCATGTGTGTGCTGCATTTGGTAAAAGAGTATACAACAGAAGGCCTCAAACAGCTGTGATTGTTAATTTGTGACAAAATTCCTCTGAATTTAATAGAGATCGACCTATGCAAATAGTATCATCATAGTGTCAGCATGACCAAAGGTTCCAAAAACACAGCATAACTCCTGATGAAACAAGGAGCAAAAGATATTCTGTTCTGATTTATCTATTATCTATATAGCCCCCCTTCAGTTCAGAGTTTGCTACTTGATACTGGAAATGGACCCACGAATCAACCGGAATTAATACCGCCCGCCAGTACAATTCCAGCATTTCCAGGCATCCGCCCGTTGTCTACGTACTGGAAAAATGCCGTCCATGTCTGCTAGACTGTTACCAAATTAGGCCAAGGAAAACGAAGCATTAAACCATGAAAATCCACAGTGCAAGTCTGCAAATGGCCCAAGCAAACTGATGCAACCATTGTGGAAAGAAGGCATACATATGTCAAGGTAACATGACATGCCATCATCACGCCAGTTCACTAATACAGCATCCACTCATAATGGAGTTGCACAGACCATCTCACTACAAGGGCAAAGTCATGTTGCAGCACAAAGCAACAGCAGTTCATTTTGAGTGCCTCACAGCTTAGCCGCCTCCAACCTGGCGTTTCCAGGAGTCCTCCACAATAAGCTCATCGACTCCCCAGTCCTCGTAGCTATTTGAACACACGGTAAACAATAATGAGGTTACAAAATTAGGAAAAACTTGTGTCTTTTGTTCAAATCTCACCTTCCATCAGGCAAGTACCGCCTGATTGTGAATGGAATCTTGCGTGCTCTCAGCTCTTTCATGGCAATCTAATTTGCACAAAGACACAAGGGTTAGCAGACTAGGTAATTTGAAAGCTAGAATAAAATCAACTGATGGTGACAATTTCTGACAGAATGAGAGAAACCATCTAGAAAGTGTTTTAATGAGTTGTTGATAAGTGCAGTCAACATTCATCTAATCTTGGTTTTGTGGGAGTATTCTTCCAACATATTTCAGTTATCATGCATAAAACATTCAGACCCTCCAATGAAATACAAGATAAAAGAAAAACTAAATATGGAAATCTTGTCTGTATATCCGGGAAAAGCCATTTAAAACCCTCATGAAAATTAAAAAAATGTGAAAATTTTTCATGACATGGAAGGACTAGTGTGTAAACCTACAAAATTTTAAGATTGAAGACAATATGGGAGTCAACAAAAAAGGTAGACTGCATTTATATCACCAGAAGCATTGGTTTCTTCTATCTCTTTTCTGTCCATCAGCATAAGAAAGTTTGGCATGAACAGTGAAAACCCAGCACCTGCCTTTTCCTTTTCCAGATTTTTTAATTCATCTGTTAACTTTTCCTATCTACAAATACCCAGGATACATGTTCATCCAGATAGATATAATGAACCTTCTAGAAGTTGGAATAAGGATGGAACTCCCACTTCAGGGACAGCACTGGCCTTACCAGCCATATACCATATCAAGTGTACAACAAAACCAAACTTTGGTATTGGACTATCAAACATTCAAACCAATATACAGAATTAATCAATTGCCAATTGTTCAACGCATAAACAAGATCAATTTCGTGATACTTGAGATGCTATTGAAAAACAATGTATAAGATCCCTAACTAATAACTTCTGTCTGGGTATAAGAAGTATCAAGTAGACAAGTCAGGGTGCTTGTCAACATTTGTCCTATACTCCTATTTGTTTTTTATGTTGTGGACAAATCACAGAATCACAAGGCAGGCTACCAAATAATAGTATCTAGAACCTTAATGAAAGAAGTATATGTGGGTTTACTAGCACCATTGTTCAGTGTACAATACAACCTTGTGCATAATGGTATGCAGATGAAATCTCCGTCAGTGGCATATTTAGATTTCAAACTGACTAACTAATGGCATAGTGGCCCTCCATGATAAAAAAAAGACATTCCAGTAGAATGGTACAGCAGTATTGATTGGATTGCTGGCCTATGTTTATACACAATTACATACAGCTATCAAACATGTGTACTTTATTGGATTATATATTCAAACATTGATGTTATTAATTAGCTGGCAATCAGGTATATGGCATACGCCTAAACAAGAAAATTCCATTGTTCATTGTTAATTAAACGGTACTCCAAAGATCAATCTTCATGTTGGAAACTGGCAAAACCAAAATAATAAATCTTCATGTTTACAGTAGAAAGTTACTCAAATTCTACAGTTTAAGCTTGGAATGTGGAACTGGCAAAAAATAATAAATATGCAGAGGCAATCATTTGTTTGAACAAGTACCAATTACATGTTTACATGTACAGTTCGGAAAATTAGACGTTACCTCAAGAGGATCAGTTTCTCCCTCAAGCTCGACCATAACTGGAGCGTTCATGCTATAAAATAACAGCAAGGGTCATTAAAGTCGTAGAACACAAACTCATTAGCATCAAATTGGCAATAGTGTGCAGTAGGATTTATAGAAACATACCTTATCTGTAATGCACGTGTACCCAGGATGCGTGCACGCTCATACTTTGTCATATACTTCGACGTTTTGCGCGGACGCTGAGTCTTTTCTTGCTCCTTATCTTCAGCCTCTGCCCCTATAACCTCATCACGGGCATCCTCGTTGTTATTCTCAGGTTCCTCTTCAGCCCCTTCCTGTTGTTCAACAGAAGTGCATCAGTTTTTCCATTAACAAATAGCATCAGCACATGAGGATAGCAATGTGTGTACCTCAATCTCAGGTTCTGGGGGCTCATCCTCGTACCTGCAGAGGCAAATGAATTGTAATTCCTAAATTCATATCCAACAAAACAGTCCTTTAAAAATGACATATAACAATCAGTGTTTGAGCAATCAAATAGTTGTACAAGAATAATGGTAGATATTGCATTAGGATGAAATGTAAAAAAATAAAAAAATCACTTCTACCAACATTAATGGACATATATTTGGTCTGCGTAATTACACTATAATGAGATGTACCCTAAGAAAATGGACTTAACCAACTAATTCAGATCTTTCAACTGCCACCACAGGAAATACAGTTGGGTTAAGCAGAAAAAGAATGAACCACACATTCTAGTTCCAATTAGAAGCAAGAGTTTAGCTAGCGTGACAAAGGTAGGTTTCCATTTTAATACCATGACCATCTATCTTAATAGATTTTTTCTTTCCTTTTTCTCCTTTCTATTCGTTAGATATATCTTTTTTTTTTCCCTTTCTTTATACTGCTGCTTACATGCCACCAAGCCTCCCATCACATCAATTGCATTGTCCCCCTGTCCTAATATTGATCTAGCCAAACCCTTCCTGTCGATGTCCACTGGATCACGCAGGGCCAGGCCCATGGAAAGGAGCAAGCAGGAGGCAGGCACAAGGCACAGAAGAGCACCTCTCCATCCCAGACCATTTTCAACATTTTAACGAAATGGTATAGGATCATCAAAGAATATTCCTACAACTCGTATCCCAAGTTCCCAACCAAAAGCTTGAGGCAGGGATTGTCCCATTAACCCTAGCTATTCATCCAAGCAAACCTCAATTTCAAAGAATCCCATGCAGCTAAAACTAACCAATCCAGCTGGGAAACAAAATTTCAATCTTTACAGTATCCCCTTCTGTTGCTGACAAACATTATCTCAGACTGCTTCTAAGAGCTATTACTCAACTCAACTCAACAAACGAAACATGCCCTAAGAATAAACTCCAAAGGCAACTTTTACCGTGACGACCAGTATGGATCCAACATTACACCTCTGTTTTTTTTTAAAACCAACCGAGTGAATCACGGCAACAGCCACAAACTAGCTTCGACTTGAACAAAGAGCCACCCCATGCTCCCATGAGAGGCGCCAAACAATCACCCAGCACAGTCGTCTACCGATGCAAATAAACTCCCATGGTTTTTTTTTTTCAGCCCTTGAACTAGCCTTGCACTCCCATGGTCCTCATCACCAAAATCAGTGGCCTCCATGGAAAAAAATGAAACCAACTACATCTCAAATAAAAGAAACCAACTCATCACCAAAATCAGTGGCCTCCATGAGATTATAGCTCAACTAATCAATCAAAAGCTATAATCAATTATGGAATTATTCTGTCCTCCAAGCCAACAACCCTACAACCTAAGATTCCAAATTCCTAATCAATTAGGAAGAAAAAGACTGAGGAAAAATAAGCAAAGCAGACATCGCAGTAGACACATAACAAACAACTAGCAAAAATACACAGAGCTGGTTCGTCCGTTCTGGGATTAGAACAGGCGATACCTATCGAAACCTTAACTTAGATTTCCCATGGTCATACGAGAAAGGATTTGAGAGACTGAGAGAGAGAGAGGCATACCCCATGTCCATGTCGTTGTACTCCTCGTCCGCCATGGCTTCCGCCGCCGCTGATTCTGGCCGCTATAATCGCTAGGGTTTCGCCGCGCGGCGGCCGAGTGGGACGGCCGCAAGAGCGACGAGGCCGGAAGAGAAGGGCAAGTGGGAGAGTGGAACGGCCGACGAGTCCGGGACCAAAAAAAAAGAAAAAAAAAAGGTCCGGAGAACTATAGTCTGTTGAAGAATCTAGACCGTCCCCTTTGAAACGTTGGCAGAATTTGTTGTTAATTTCTCTCGTTTCGCCACATGATTACTTACCGTTGTCTATTTAATTAACCGCGAAGTGTCTTTTTCACTGTTTTTTATTATATTTTTAATCCCTATTTAATATCTTATATGTACGTTTATTACTGTAAAAACGACTCATCCTCCTTCCCCTACCAATGTACTTCCCTAATATAAAAAAACTACTCTTCCTATAAAAAACCCCATTCAAAAAACCGAAATGACTCTTCCTTAAAAAACACTCTAGAAAAAATTCACATTACAACGCACAATGATGACATTAATTTATATCAAAAAGTCCAATATATGGACGTATGGGCATGGAGGATGCGTGCGAATCTCATAATTAGAATCGACTCTAACTTTTAGTGTAGAAGCTTTATACACATAAACTTTTAAAAAAATTATAGATATAAACTTTTCTTATACTGAAAAGTGTCCGTGCCTTGCAACGAAAAAAAAGTTTAAAAGTTGAGGAGGCGAGAAAACGCGGCTGAGTGAGATGGTGGCATGAAAGAAGGAAGGGGTGGTCATGTGAGAGGGAGGTGGCAACACGCCAAACCCTAGCCAGAGTGTATAAGAAGGGAGAAGAAGGGTGCTATATAAGGAGGCGGGCAAAACAAGGGTGGTAGAAATGTTTGTGATCTAGATCTAAAATCAGTATTTGCACCGTATTTAAGTATGTATGCCAAGCTCGCATCAAACAAACTAACTGGTTTGACTTGGACTCAGCACCGTTTGTGCAGCACCAAAATTATACACACCTGTGTGCATTTTCAATAGGATTTTAGTGGAACTACGGATTTTCCAATGGCCATCGTCTCTTTGAGCGTGTGTTAGGGGGTGCACTCACGGATGCGTGAGTGTGGCATGTGTGCATAGTTGTGTGTACCTATGTGTATTCTGTGTAATCGGGACTTTTTTTCATATCTACAATCAATACTCTTTTAAGAGGAGGTAGTGGTGGGAGTAGTGAATCTGTAGCTCCACCTACTCACATAGTAAATTTTGCAAATTACCTCTTAAATTTTTAATATTAAGAAACAATCAAATCTAAAATGAATAGCTATGTATAAAATTAAATTAAGATGAATGTTCCGTACAGAAAATATGAGTAACGCATTTCATAAAAAAATATTTATTTGTTTTATATTATAATATATTTTCTTTTGCCTGTAGCAAAATGTAAACATTTAGCTAGTCCTTTAAAAAAAGGTAGTAGCAGTGCCACTAAATCCGGCAGACTGTCACTCTACCTACTCTCACTACAAATTTTATAAATTACATCTTGAAATTCTTAATAAATACTAAGAAATAATTAAATCCAAATACATAGCTACATATATAATGAAATTACGATGAATATTCTCTATATAAAAAGAATAGGTAACATATTTCACGAAAAACATATTTTTATTTATTTTAGGTATTATTATAATACTATTTTTTTATCTGTAGTAAAACACGGGCATTTAACTAGTTTAGTACTAAAAGCGAGCATCAATGAGTGGCCCTGTTAAATAAACAAATAAAAAATCATCACGAATATACTTTAAAAATATAGTCTAAGATGGAAAATCAAGCACCGCCTTTATTTTATTATTATTAAAGAAAATCATTGAGAAAAAAATCTTACCGTTGAAAGAAAGAAAGAAAATTTTACCGTTGAGAAAAAAAGAAAGAAATCTTACCGTTGAGAATAAAAAGAAAGAAAATCTTACCGTTGAAAAAAAACTATCGTCGTCCTACTCTCTCACGCCCATCTCACGAGCCATCTTCTCTCTAGAACCCTTGCGCTCTGCTCTGGGACTGGGAGAGGTCGGTGGTCCCTTTCTCTCTCCGCCGCCGATCGGAGGTTCCCTCCCGCGATTTGGCGGCAGAGATCTCGGCGCTGCTCGACTTCCTCCGCCCGGCCGCCGCCGGCGGGGACCGGGACCCGCCCGCGCGCCTCCTCCCTCGCCCGCCGCGCGGGCGGGGCTCGAGGCCCTCGCGGGGGCGCTTGCCGCGGGCCCGCCGGCTGATCCGGCCCGCGCGCGCACCGTCCTCGCCGCCGCACTCGCCTTCGTCTCCGCGGTCCTTTCCGCCTCAGGTGAGCTCCCTCCGCGATCCCGACGAAGCAAGCTCTCGCTGCTCCCCCGGTTGGTTGCTCTGCTCGTGTCCGGTGAGGGTTTTGGATTTGGCTAGTAGGTTCTGATCTTGCAGCTGTAAGCCTGGTTCGTGTGAGATGCGCTCCTGCTTGTACTTTGTTGCTAGGTTTAATTGTGCTCTATTAGGAAGCAGGGTTTACTTGTGCTTTATTAGGAAGCAGGGTTTACTTGTGCTTTATTAGGAAGCAGGGCTTACTTGGTTTTGAGAATTGGTCCTATGAAATCATAGCCAGTTCTTGTTGATTAGAACGACCGAGCTAGTTATCTCCTCCTTACTTTTAGTATTAGCCTTCCTGTGCTTTTATGTGTTCTATATATCTTGGTTGGTGGCCGCCTGAGTTTGTTGGTTTCCTTTTTCTCTTTTCATGATCGAATGCTATGTCCGGATTATCTGCTAGGACATTTGATCCCCTTCAAGTTGAACTGTTTGATATATTTTGTTGACTTTGCAGCCCTCTTTGTTCTGCTCGCTTTTCTGTTTTGTCAGGAAGCCCAACATCGTTCATGTTTTGTGCACCCGCTATCCACTTTACTCTTCTCCAATTGCCTTTCTTTTGTTCATGAGAGGCACACAATTTTATTTGAATTTTTGTTTGTTGCATTAGCACGAGTACTACAGGTGCTGCAAGGTCTTGAATGATCAGCCATGTGTGCATTTCTTGAATCTTTAGTTACAATTTGTTGATATGAACATGTATGCATGGTCCAGGTTTGTTATACTTATTTTTCTATGGCCTGGTCGACTCAACTTATTTTGCTTATGCCTAGGGATGCATGGAATCCAGTTTTCTTATTTGTAGGCTATAAATGGTTCTGAATTGCCTTATAAGATGAATAGAAATCAGTGGGAATTGTTTAGAGATTGGATTCTTTTACTTATGATGTTGGTATATTTTACTTTCCCCTTTCATGTTCAAATGAGGAGTAAGGTGTTTGTATTTGAGAATAAACTTTCCAATATCGGAAGTTGTTTGCCAACAAAATTGTCTATTGCTATGACCAGGAGATTTATTATCAGCTTTGTTTAGCAGTTATAATTTTTCTAACTGCTTTAAGATTTGTGAACATTCATTACCAAATTTGTCTTTTGATATATTGCTTCCATGAATGTGCAAAAATAATCAACTAGCAGTGTCAGAGTCAAACTTCTCATCCATCCCATTCCATTCAGTTAGGAAAATAGTATGAAATGTGAATTCAGCCCTGCAGTTTACACTCCTCCTTGATGCACTTCTTCTTAGGGTCAGAACAAGCCCCTTGCTGATTTGAGTTTGATAGTGTTTTATTTGCACTGTTTTCCTTGGATTTCTGAGTTGAGTGTACCATCATCCTTTAGTGAGGACTAGCCACATGTGCCCGCGCTTCGCTGCGGGTTATGAATTTTCAAATACCATAGTAAAAAGTTTGTCCTAATATTTTTTGTTGTTGTATTTTAGCTTGTACCAATCAAAAGATTTGTCATTTAAATATTTAAATTGCTTTTCTGCGCACACATCTATACAAACTTGCATATATGCATTACGACAACAACGCTACAACAATAAAAAACAAGAAAACAAGTTCACAAAAAACTTTATTATCACCCGTTTGTTATGGAAAATCTGTTCTATAGAAAGATTAAGGCACTTGAGGGGTTGCCTTGAGTATTAAGTCAGTATATAAGATACACATACTTATCATCGGTGTAAACGGGTTCAAGGAGATATCAAAAATCCTATAAAGACTTGGCTTAGAAGCAAAACAGCACGAATAACGACGATTGCTGCTTTGACACATGGTTCAGGTGGCGTCTGTTCCCGGCCCACTTTGACCAAGGTGACATGCCGGGACTGTTTGGCCGCCCTAAACTTTTGAACTGATCTTTGCGGTGTTGGTCTAACATTTCTTCATGTTTCTGCCTGGTATTGGTATTGGGGTGACGTATCTTCATCGGCATCTGCAGTATCAAGGAATTCGGTGTTGCTGTCGTTTGACGCGCCCGTTATACTGTATTTCTGTTTCCACCAGGGTTGCCGGTCTCTATTTGGGCTGCTAAACATTACCTTCTTGCTGCTTCGTGTACCCCGTGTACTTGTGTTATCGAGCCCGTTTTCTATTGTATAGGCCTCCGTGCTTCTTCTTGGCCTAGGGTGGGGAGTTCAGGGTGCAATGGGAGGGTCCCGAGTAGGAGGTGGTAGCTCCAATAGTGAGGAGGGGAAACAGGAGCTGGGGTTCGGGCAATATGGCGGCGGCAATTGTGGCGAGCAAGGCGCGGGCCACCCCGTGGTGACTAGAGGTGGATGGGCAGGTGAGGTTGTCGGCAAAAGTGCCTCTCGCCGGCGTCTGGGCAGGCGGAGCATCAGAGCTCCGGTCAGCAGCGGCAAGCGGGTTGCGGAAGGCGGAGTGAGCGACAGTGGCACCCGAGGCATTTCAGCCAAGGAGGTAGGCTTTCTGGTCGGGGGTGGTGTTGTTTTTTTTTGGCGGGGGCCGCCCCGGGCAATGACCAAAGGGTGGGTTTGTCGGCTTACGTTCTTGTCGTGCCGCATGCTTAGCGTGTCTTATCGTGACTGTGCGTCTCGACGTCTCGTGACCTCCAGTCTTTAGGGTGGTATTCTCTTGAAGCCCCCACTCGCAGGGTTCAACGGCCCGCGGACCACCTGTGCATCGCGATCTGCGAATAACCTCACTCGTGTTGCACTCCCAAGGTGTTTTCTTCCCTCCTGAGCGACTGTAGAGTACCGCGGAAGTTGAAGTGTGGCTGCTAGATGCTAGCGTTGTATCCCGATGTATAACTTTTTATTGTCCTCGCTTTTAAATCTTGGAGCATTTGGTGGTTGTTGATTAATGAGGCTCCTAGCTCATTTGGTTGGCTGGTGTTTAGAAACTGTCACTCTCCAAATTACTGCTTAGATCTCAATTCCTTGTGTCTTGTGAGCAAATGAACCATTATGGCTTTACTGGTGCTTGGTATATCTGTTGCAGGGGACTGTTGTTTTCTCCCTAAATATGTCGTAAGTCCTTTTTTTTCCTAGCCTTCTGGGATTCTGAGGTGCTATTTGATTGGTTTCGCATCCGTCAACCATGTCCTTAGACGTCAGCATAATCGTTCACTCAATGCTCCCAACTATCCTACCCGCTAGTGAGGTGCCGTAAAAATTTGGGCCACCTAAGATTGGGAGCAAGCCATATGCCCTATTCTGTTATAAAAAGCCACAGAGTTAAACAAGCCAGGCCCAAAAAAGTTCCCTGTTATCGGTTCCAACATTCCATGTCTTCCTTACCACGTCCAACCAAAAGCTCAGGTATTACATCCATTGGGACAAAGGGGGAAAATTGCCTTTGCTTCGGAAGGCCCGGTGGTGAGAACATAAAGCTTTTTTACTGTAACCGGTTCTTCCATGGGAGATGTGCCGTCCCGCGCGGGGTTTTCAAGTTCGGATCACGGTTCCTTTGGTTGGCCAAGAGAACGCTTCCTGACTTCCCCTACGGACAGACCAGACCCTAAAACTTGTTTCGAGGAGTAGGGCGGTAGTGCCAATTGACTTTGCTCCGCTGTGCTTAGGATAAGGTTCTGAGTTATCTGGGCCTCTTTACCGAGTGCGGAACAACCAAGCCTGATATCTAGGTCACCGACAAGCTCATCAAGGCTCTTCGAGAGGCTGCTCTTAGTTCGGGTCTCTGGTTTAAGCTAGCTGGAGAAGTCTCTCTCTCTTCCTTACGGCCTTTTCCGCCTGGGGAGATTGTGCACCGGCTACATCTTCCCGCGGTTAGGGTGCATACCAAAATGTTTGGGCTATCCCAAGGGAGCACCAGATCTGTGGAAATCGCAGGGGACGCGCCCCTCACGGTGGAACAGCGTCTCCCGAATGTGGCGGCATGTTCAGGGTCTCCCAAGGAAAATGAAGGTTTTGCGAAGGTTGATCACTCGTCATCCCGGGAAGATGGAGGTAAATTTCCGCCTCACCTCGCTTCAATGTGGATCCTTCTTGAACGATTCCGCTCACTAAAAAGTGTACTGATCCTCGGTGTAGCCTCAACTGCGACAGAAGGAATTCACAAACGCCCTGGGCATACCACTCTGACAGCTTGTCGCGCATGGCCCCGTTGTTTGCTTTAGCTAGCGTGGGTTGACATGCTATGGTTTTTTGTAATGTTGGCTACCCGACCAAGGTTTGTTTGGGTAATACTAGAAGGGCCAGAGCTGTTGTGTAGTAGTCAGGGGATAATATCTTCCAAAAGGTGTCTGTTATGTGTCTGTGTCGGCTTCCTTTTATAGAGCACCATTATTTTCAGTCGGTTCCTTGGTTGTTCAACAATCTTACTTAAATGCTTTGTAGGCGTTCTTCAGTTAACCCTTGCTTCCTCATTTACTGGCGATCCGTGACAACACCCGACTGTCCGACTTCCGCTCGTGCCTACCACTTTTCTTAGTCCAACATCGCTTCCTCAACCTTGAGGTACCTGCAGAACGCCTTGTCCTAAAGACCCAGGTATTGTCGACCTCTCTCGATGTCCGCAAGACCTCCCAAAATCACAGGATTTCTGTCCACCTATCTCGAGGATCCACAGGTGGGGATAGAGCTACACCCTTAAATAAATAATTTTCGCTCATTTGGAAGATTGTGCTTAGGGTTGTCGTTCATGCTGGTTTGTTGGCGGTCTTTCTCAATAAACATCTCAATTGAGAGAGGAAAATTCACCTTAATAATAGGTGTCGTGCCTTTGGTGAATTTACATAAGCTGCTCTAGTGAGCTTGTCCTATCCTCATCAAGGCCCTAGTAGGTAATCAGAGTATCTTGTAGATGAGTAGTCCGATTTTGTGGTCGCGCCATTCGTTTCAGAACAACTTTTCCAACGGTACGCCTCGTGTTACCAAAATACCGTCGTTGTGTCAAAGAATCTCCTATATCATCTGGGAAAAGGACTCCTGATCCTCTCTGATCCTATAACTGCATATTTCACGATCATTCACTGCCTAATATTATCGGTGCCTGAATGATACGTGCTCATTTGATCTGGGAGAGGTTTATTGTGCTGAGGATCGTGTTGAAAGGATTAAGGAGCTTGGCGAATTCAAGAATACGGTCAAGTGGTGTTATGCATGAGTTCCAAGCCTCGCTATAAAGATTTTCGCCTTGCGACTAGAGGAATGGAGCGACCCTCAAGGCTAACATTATATTTGTCTAGCCCCGTTCATTACAAGTGGCATCTCGTCAAGATTCAACCTGTGCCTTGCCAGGAAACAAAAAAACCGATACCAGTGCTTACCTGGAGACATACGGAGTACAAAGCAGTGCCAGGCCATAAGAGAGCAACTATGAGAAGTCACCCCGGTCAAGAGGCCCAAGAACAAATACTGACCTAGGTGGACCTCAATTACACAATGTATGGTGGACCCTTGGTGCCGTCAGCGACTGAAAATTCCCATGTTCCGGAATAGATAGGACACTGGAAAAGGTTGTGTGGAACGGCGTCCGAGAAAATACCACTAAAAGTTCCAACTGCGGTTTAACGGAACATTAACATTCTGATTATCCTATTGACTTAACGGTGTTAGTTAGACGAACATACCGTATCTGGTTTCCCTTGTTTCCGTCGGACCGCCCCCTGCCCTTGGTCCCTCCTCAAACGCTCTGTTGGGAAAAGAGACTCCCTGATCTTTCCGGATGATCCTTGATCATGCTGGCTTGGGGGGTGTTGATCCAATTGGTAACGTCCTTATTGAGTCAGTGCCGGAACTGTACTTTGGTGCCATATACCCTCTGTTTAGAAGGGTAATTCTGTTTAGAGCATGTTTGAGAAGAAAATTAGCAGTTTCATTACCGGCTCAAAGGGGATCAGGGTTGAAGTTAGAGCCACAGCTGTAAGTTTCAGCTTTGGATGCCAAGACCCTGGGCACCTAACGGAGACCAATTTCTGCTTGGTTGAGGGATGGGGCAACCGTCCAAAAATCTATCTCTAGGCTGACAAGACTTCCAATTTGTTAATCAACAAATCTTGAGAAAGGAGTCGAGACGAAAGGTCTAAGGCACAACCGCGAGGACGAAGAAGAAAAACGCCGGCGATGTTGTCGTCTTAATAACCGCCAGAGAAGAAGAACGCATGTGTATCAATTGGGTAGTCATAAAGAAGGATAGTCCGATTCGAATTGTACCTCACCTTTAGATAAAGCACAATGTAAAAACGACTACCCAACGTCGAGGAACTGGGGGTAAGAGAGCAGGAACAAGAGGCCGATTCAGATTATATTACAACAAAAAGGAAGTTCGCAGGAGCATCCATATCATCAATGTTGAGATTGACGAAGGGGGCTTGGAAATGTGTGAAGATTTCGATGCCGCAGCAGTGAGGCGGATATTCGATACAAATTCTCACGCCGATTAGAGCCCCATGGAGGATGCTTGTCCACGGTGGTGCGTGGGATAGTCCTTCAATGTGTATAGTATCTGGCCTGAATGAACAACTTGACGAATCTCGCGCTGCAACTTGGAGCTCTTGCTTAAATTTGTATGATACTCATGTAGGCGTACACAGATGGCTGGGATTGTTATTTCGAGGTAATGTAGAGCTCTTCCGGGATTTTCTTCAGCTCTGCCAGCACCCTCTTTGCTCTCCCAGGGACTTTTCTTTAGTTAAAGGCCTCATGGGATTAAGATGTATCTGAAAATGGAAAGTTCGGACAGCTGCCATGTCTCAAGCTATCCTTCTCCTCTGTTTTAGAAATTGCCTATACATGTTCCCAATCTTTGAATAAGATGCTCTGTGGACCACTCTGTGATTTAGCACATTCGCCATTTCGCTGCCTAAGCTTACCAGATGATGCTGAGATATCCGTGAGGAATTCTAGGATATGCAGTATGAGTGTCCAAGGCGTCTAGATGATGGCTCTTCGGCCAACATGTAGTGTCACGTTTTCCAACAATGTCTGCTTCTCGCCATTCAAACCGAGGAGCTAAATCCCAAGCGATCGATTAGGTCTCTCAAGCAGGCTTCATAATGATGTATTCATGCAGATATTCACGCACTGTCAGCTGGTAAAGGAATTGGCTTTTGTGTTACGCTTCCTGGGATGCCGTTCTCTCATTTGGGATTAAATACTCATGCGAAGGAGAACAAATCGCTAAGGCTGTATGGAGGGTACAATCAGCGGTCCCAAGGTATTTACGCAAGAAGTAAAAATGAGTATGGATGCAGAGATTACCATTTAGGGCCAAGTGTAAAAGACCTGGCATGCTATGAACTAGTTCTATTCTACCCAGCTCAAATGGTAGGAATAGGTGTTCTTCGGAAATAGCCGAATGTCAAACCTGGCGCGCTACTAATGGTTCAGAACATGCCTTAATAGTCGACGGTTTGGTGGCTGGGTAAATTGGTTGGATAACCTTGGGCATTGTAAAGTGTCTGCAGAAGTCTTGACTTCCTGGACTCAACGACTGGAACAAAGGGATCGTCAGTCAGGAGTTAGTTAAAGAAGCCGATGACTCGAGCTGAAATAATCGATAAGGTGTTATAGTCACAAGCTATTGGAGAAAACAAATAATACCTCTAAGACATTAGCACAACCACGAAAAGGCGAGTAAGGGGCCGATGCGTGCGAGAGAGAGGTGGGCAGGCGTGCCTCACGAGCCGATGCAGTATTGGTTTACTACTTTGATAAGAGGAGCGACCACCTTTGCAGGCCCCGTGCCTAATTTTCTGGTCCGAGGGGTTTCGCTGTCTTGCCCAGCCGCAGGGCCCGGAGGAAAGAACGATTGTGAGCAAGGGAAGGCACCGTGGATCCCAGATGTGTGGATCGCAGATGGTGTTTGATTATAGACGCCAGAACAAGCACTAAAGTATTTTGCGAGAGTTACTCCCGCGACGACCTGCGCTGGAAAATCCGATTGTAAGGTATTGATTCGGGTAGGATAAACCAACCTGGCCAATGTTTTAAAGGTTAGATCGAGCTATCCACCCTCTCTCATCAGAGTCACGTTAGTCGCGTTTTTCGAGCCAAAGACACAATAAATGAATCAGAGCCCGATGAGTGAACAGGTTGTTTTTTCTCAACTTCCTTGAACCCCATCGGTGCACAGAGCTTGCTTTTCTTGTTTGCAGTTTCTGATATCTCCACCACTCAAAACTTTCTGGTTTGGCAGTGCCAGATAGGGAATTTTTTTGTTTAAAGGGCCCCGCATCCTCAATTAACCCTCCCATATGCTATGCTATTTACGTCCTATCCTCCCCCCGGCCGCGTGAGTTTAGTCGATGTATGAAAAAGTATGTTGCGATTGGATGTGACCGCATCCACGCTGGCGAGCTGCAGGCCGACCCGATGATGGTAGAACTCATATGATGTTTGCACATCGGCCCAAGAGCAGAAATCCAGTCGCAGACAAGGCTTGTTGAGAGTGGCGGTATGTTCCTGTTAAAACTTATAGTCTTGATTAATCATTCGGGGTCCAGTATGTAAGTCTTTACCAGTGTGGCTTGGCGGGCCCCGCACCGGGAAACAAATTGTAGTTGGCAGGGCATTTCCTAAAACGGAATGCTTTGTCATTTCATAGCTTGGAAACCAGACCCTGTGGCTCAGCCTGGTGAAGGCTCGAATAGAAGCCCTATTCCCTAGCTGATCCGTCTACGAGATTCATTGGCCAACCTGGAAAAGTGGGCCGATGGCTAGGTTCACCTACAGAGGATGACTCGCTAGACCTAGGCTGGTTTCTCCTCTTCTTCGATGTAAGACATCGGCTGGTAAGGTTGGAATTGAGGAAGTCAGCTTCCATAGCTTGTTCCATACCGGGATTTATAAACCAACACCAAGGAATTATTTTCTTATCAATATCTCCAAGGACACACCATGATAGGACAGTAGTTTTTGTTTCGGGCGGATAGCCCTTCGACTAGCCATAATCCTGAGTGTCGCAACAGTTTGATAAGTGGCGCCGAGGCAGATACTGTCCCAAGGGATTTGTTTTCCGATGGCCAAGCATTCTGATCCAAAAGCATCATTGCATTATTTTGTTGGCTGCAAGTAGGTTTGTTACCACCAAGATGAATCTTTTCTAAGCATCAGGATAAAGAAAGTCGACATGTTCTTCCGACATCGTCAGCCCGGTCCTTAGTCCCTGTATTCTGTGTGATCAAGAATAACTGGTTCTAAACCGTACCGATATTGTCTTCGTCTGTGCAAAAGACCGGATGTGTAGCTGTTGAAAACGTGAGTATAGAAGGGGTTGTGTTGAGTTAGTTTCTTTGTGAGGGAATTATGCTGCTTGTAGATCGCTGACCCTCTTCTGTGTTGAAGGAAAGATGCGTTTCGCATGTGTCCAATCCATAATACATAAGTGAGGGTCCTGGCCATTGGACCCGCTCGTCCAAAATAGGTAGCAGTTGGGCGGCGTGCCAACAAGACAAAGTTAGCGTATGAACCTGCGCAAAGACGGGCTCGTCTTGTCCATCTCCCCTTAGGAACATTGTGCTATGATCGCCCCCGATACCTGAAGTTCTTTTCCATAGTTCTCCACTTTCTTGGCCTCTGGCTCTTTCTACTGTCTCTGCTCCAATGTTTGTCTCATCCGGGAGTTTTCAGGCCATGATCTGAAGGCCTTGTCATATCCAACTAGTTAGTCATGGAAAATATCCTCTTGAAAAATGTTATGGCTTGTCTCGCTTTTCCCGGTCTGCTATTGAGAGGTCTATTGGATTCTTGCTACCGCATTGGCCGTGATCAGAAGAAAGTTTGGATAATCACGGCATCCGGAATCTAATGGCGGTGTGGAGTTTTAGGCAGTAAACACGACCAAAACCAAAGAACGATTGAAGGAACATGCAGTGCTCTATCCATTACGAAGCATAGAATAATCGGACTAGAAGAATTCCTCTAAGGACTGCAAATTTTGCTGATGTGCATGGTGCGTCTGAGGGGAGCACAATACACATATCCCTTCAGCGGTGTTTTGAGAATTCATGTTGGGTACGCGTTGCCTTAGAGTTCCGTCGGAATTTTCACGCTTGAGGTCTCGGGTGTTGAAACGAGAGTCTCTTATTTTCGAAACGCGTAAAGAAAGGTGTAGAGATGCATTAAGAGTAAGAAATCGCCAGCATGAAACCGCCTGTGGGGCATGAACACGCCGGGTTTGAGTACTTTTTACACATCTCTAAGAAAGTGGGTACCTGCCTGTGGGCCAGTTTCGGTTCTGAGAAATCTAAAGCAAGCCCAGCCAGATGAGAGAAGAATTCGAAGTCTTCATGAACAATTTGGAAGACAGTATATACACATTCAACTCCTATTTAATTTGGCCATATAAAAGATACCAAGAATTTACCAATTGTAATTACCTATATGAGTGGCTTACCGAAGCAATATGGCCGATGATGAGACAAGTCACCATTGGTGAAAATAGTTCTGTAAAACTCCAGGCAAGGTGGACGCAGTGTATGCATTTGGCCATCCCAGATCTATGTGTTTTGAGAAGGGTAAGTGATAGCTCCACTAATTTACGGATGATTGGTAGGAGGCTTATGAGAGCATTAGATGCATTACCATAGGGACCAAATAGAAGGGCCACAATTGACTCTGTACCTCATGACTCACTAGTTTGCTAGGTTAGCACGTATAGGGCGGATAAAGCGTGCGCATGCAAGTAAATCATGTGTAAAGGATAAGCTGCCATGCCTGCCACCCCTCCATTTACCACTGCCACCACCGTCCCAGAATTTTAATACTATTTTTCACATATTGGTACAGTTTGAATCTTCATCATTCAAAATATAATGATATTAATTGTCCATTTCATAAAACATGGTTAAAAGCTTTCGGATAACTTTATCATGATGACTTATTTTTTAATTATTCTTTTTTTTTCGAATTTTAATAGACAGACGGATTCTATTAGCACAAGAACCAAATAAAATTTACCTTAAAGCCGGACGATGAGCGAGTACCCTAATGTAGGTTGTCGCAGCTCACAATATATTTACAGTGTTGTTTAATTAATATGGAACACCCTATGAACTGGTTCACACCAGGCTCTACATAATTGGAAGCTGCATACTTGATATCGAGCTGCATCTAAGGTGTACCCCCACACAGGTTACATCATAGTCAAAATACATTCAAAAGAGGAAAGGAATGTTTTACTAAAACATGTACAGATAAGGCAACCCAACATACTAAGTAAACTTATTGCTCGCGCCCCCCCCCCACATGCTGTGTGTCGAGTCTCTCCCTTTTCTATGACCATATCTACCTCTATGCTTTGCCAAACACGAAAGGAACATGACATAACCAAATTAATGGATATCGTTTGCAGTACAGAGGGAGGCTTTTGTTTATATTTCAATGCGATGAAATTAATGTATGGTTCATAATTAAGCTCAAACAATTTTATGAGTCAGGATTTTACAATAGCCAAGTAACTAAAGCTCTGTAAGTTCTTATGAAAATATCGTTTGGTGATAACTTTCGTTAGAGCTGTAAATAAACCAACGACGCGACCTCGATGAACAAGACGCAGATGGATCTTCCCACTCGGTATTGACCTCATCTCTGGAATATGTTTCCGCTCAAAGTTTTTATCTCTCTTCTTTTTTTTTTT